>CM030832.1:16778018-16815518 GCA_018105865.1 Metaphire vulgaris
TCTTCTTATACGACGACCTCTGCCGCTGTCTTCCGCTGGTCCTCGCCCGACTGAACCTCGGTTGTCTACCGCCGCGAACACTTTCGTGTCGCTAAAAGATGCCTGCCTGCCGAGTCGGCGACGGCGACGGCGGCGGCGGCGGCAGCTGCATTCCGCACATTCCGTTGACTGCGAACATGCACAAGTGACATTCGCCGTGATCGGGTTTAATAATGCGCGATAAGAAGCGCTGAGTTCGGCAAACAGAAAGAAGGTCTGTCACTTGCATGTGACCGAATGCGCCAGCACTATACTTCGGGTCGGCCACCGGGAATGTCGGGTGTGCCCCGCTCGAAGTGCTGCTCTCCTCTCGGTCGCGGTTTCTCTTGTCTGGTCCTCGAGATGCGAGAAGAAGAAGAAGAGGAGGAGGAGGAGGAGGAGGAGGAGGAGGAGGAGAAGGAGAAGGAGGAGGAACAGGAAGAGGAGGTGGAGGAGGAGAGCGCATATTCAGGCGATCGAAATCATCCTTCGTTTCCGTTGTAGTTGAGATAATCTGTCGCTGTCGATCGTTGCGACGGATTGCTCGCTTTTGCTCTTTTCGAAGAGCTGCGCGCCGGAGTTTCACTCTGATCGTCGTTTGCCATTTTGAGAAAACGGATGAAATTTCCGGCTGGAATACTCGGGGGAGGGGTAGACGCGTGTCGCGCATAACGTCCGATCGAAATCGCGTTCATTCGCCGCGGTGACAGTTCGGAGTGGAAGGCAAGACGCACCCCGTGACTATTAGATGATATACGACGGTCGAGAGAAAACTTCCTCAGCCACAGAGGCGCTGTATAGTGCATAGATCTACCGCATCATCTTCCAGAAGGACAGCTGCTTGGGTGCTTGTCTTAGAACTCGATCAACTGCTTCATTGTCTAAAGGTTCGACCGTCTTCGCGGTCACCAGTTGCAAGAAACTCCATTCCACTTTGGTTGAGAGATTCCCTCGACCATTCGATCTAAAGACAGTAGTACTCTTCTCCTATATTCCTCCATTTCTCCATTTTCGTAGTTTGATCGGTCAAAAGTTTCGGAGAGTCCGTGGTCTTTGCTTAGAGTTTTGTGAAAAGTCAACGAAAGGATTGCGCCCACCCTGTAGATGGGGGTGAGAATGGGGGTCATTCGGGCGACTCAAAACTTCTGCTCTGTTCCTGTACTGACCCTCCCTCCCTTCCTCCCCCCCAAAAAAACTTTCTTAGAATGCGAACTTTTTCGCTTTTCTTCCCATCGACTGCTTGGCTTATCAGTGGCTTATCTGTCTGCTCTGGAGTCAGCGACTCAGCATTAGACGCAGCTGAAGCCGTGCCTTCGACTGCAGCCCTGTTGGTTGGGGGTTAAAACTGTTCATTTCGTGCTCAGCGTCGCTGCCTCGCCGTATTAAATATTTACCGTAGTTGTCTTTTGACGCCTTTGTCTTATAAGGCATAAAACAAACCGCAGGCACAGGCGTATACCGTGTCTGTGTCTCTGTGTAACCCGTGAATACGTTAGAACAACGGTAATTGTGGAAATGGAAATACGACTGAAAGCAAAACTGAAAGCCATCGATCGAACGGTTTCTTTGTTCTCTTCTCTCCTGCATTTTGCATCATAGTATAAGTTTTATTGCTGAGAGGCGCAAGAGAGAGAGAGAGAGAGAGAGAGAGACAGACAGACAGACAGACAGACAGACAGAGAAAGATCCATTTTGTTGCGATCCGTGGTTTCGGTGGTCGCAGAGACGTGCTAAGTGAATCGTCTTTGTGATAGAATTTAGCGTCTAAAGCGACCGCTAAGATTTCAAAGCACTTCAATGGTTGCGCGCGTGTGTGTGTGTGTGTGGCCCCGTGTGTGTGTGTGTGTTTGTGCGTTGGTGTCTGCGAGCAAAGAGCCTCTTCCCGTCTATTATGATCGTTCAGTCGCCGGTAAACAAACGGACCGACGCCGGTCGTCAATGCCCATACTTTGCAAATGAATGCAATTACCCGATATTATGACAATTCGCTTTTTCAGTCGTACGCGGCCAATGAAACCCGATCACATCAAAAGTCTTCTTCTACCTGTCACTCACACACACACACACACACACACACACACACACACACACACACAGAGGTCATCTGTCGTTTTGTCTCTCTCTCTCTCTCTCTCTCTCTCTCTCTCTCTCTCTCTCTCTCTCTCTCTCTCTCTCTCTATCTCTCTCTCTCTCTCATCGACCGGTTGCATTATCGGCGGCGGGCGGTGGTGGAGAGGGGCGTAGATTCTATTAAATTATCCATTTCGTGTCTTCGATCTCTTTTTCAATGATTAGGAGACTGAGCGAAGAGTGCCTCTAAGCGCTACACAAAGTCAAAGGAAAACACAAACATACGAAGCCGGGATGAAAGTGAGAGATCGAAAGGGAAGGGCGGGGGTGGGGGGAGCGTGGACAGGAATGCGTGTATACCTACCTTTTGTGGATAATGACGGATGCTGGATGGATGGAGTAGAGGAAACCTGGAAATTATGATTTTCAGTTAACGGTTTTCATTTCTTTCACGGACCGTTTAGACGGCGAACGACGAGCGATTGTCTCTCTTTGGCGTCGAGCCTTTTACCCTTTCTGAGCAGTCAGTTGATGGCTTGGGAAACGACGGTTGCGATGGTGATGGTGATGATGATGATGATGACCGACTGAACGCGGCGTCTAAATCAGAATCGCATTAGACATTGATCAGAGATGGAATAACCGAGAAACAATCGGTCGGTTGATGAGACAGACAGACAGACAGATAGGCAGACAGACAGACAGACAGACAGACAGACAGACAGAAGGTCGATTCAACGCGCGCTTGGCTCTGGGGCTTTTATCTCATTAGTGTTGCGTCGTAACTGAATGCTCAACGCATAGAAGACGAAGATACGCAAATGGACCAATCGAGGGTGAGGCACTGGGGGCTGGAGGCGGGAAAGGTGGGGTAACGTCGCTGAAATGAAAGAGGAAGCCAGGTAGAGTCTCTCTCTCCGCGTCCATCAAACGATCGCTTTTCTAGCGAACCGGGGTTAGACGACCATTTAGGAAGCGCCGAGACAGGACAACGCAACGCTTTAGAAGCGATTAGCGCAGTTCGGCCGTTATGGAACATGTACTGTATATTGAAGCGCTTGAATGGGCGCAGCAAAGCTTTTGCGGTTATTTCGGGAATAAACTAGACGCCCCTCCATTGTTTAACCTCTGCGGCGGCGGCGGCGGCGGCGGCGACGACGACGGCTTTCCTCTCCACGCTTCGCTGAATGCACTCTGTGTGTCTGTGCGTCGCCCCCATTGACTGCAACTGACGATTATTCACCCGCCCGAACCATTGTCCGCTGGCATTTGATGCATTTTGGGCAACGGCTGCTGCTGCTGCTGCTGCTGCTGCCTATGGATGCGACCCATTGTTCTGTTCCATTCGACTTCTTTGCCGTAGTAGCTATAGCTGCGTTCGGTCGTTTAGCGTCTAATGAGAGGAAAATGCAACGGAGATGGAACGGCGGACGACCACGGATCGAAAAGCTAATAAATTACACGACGCTTCGCTCCTCTTCGGCGATGGCGCTTAGTTTGGTGTATTCTGAAAATAAAATCATAATCAGATTTCGCGCTCTCGTAGAAGCAGATCATTGCTGTCGCTGCAATTAGCCTGATTAGGCCATTCAGAAGACATTCTCTTTGCCCCATGCACTTTTATCGTATAGAGTTTCTAAATAGTGCGTTCTATTGATTCAGATCTGCTCGTAAATAAAATTACACCAGAATTGGAAATCAATGTAAAATGTCGGAAGGTCGCTTGGCTCCCTTTTCAAATCGAATGCCTATTAAATGCTTAACCTTGCTGCTGCTGCTGCTGCTGGTGGTGGTGGTGGTGGTGGTGGTGGTGGTGGTGGTGGTGGTGGTGGTGGTGGTGGTGGTGGTCGTCGTCGTCGTCGTCGTGACGCAGAGGTTTGTCTCATCTTCTGCCCCATCGCAAATCATCGAGGCACCATCAGCGACCAAAAGCAATCGCCAGCGGATCGTCGTCTCGTCTAGGATTTGGACCCACATAGCAGTTTCAATGGGTTTCTGCCGGTCCTGATATATCGGTGGCAGCTTCTAATTACCCCTCACTAAAGGGTCTATCCATCACCCCAAGGGGCGTTGATCGTGTCCCTTTTCCCCTCCCCGAAGCCGTCTCCCCTTACCCGACCAGACACCTGGAAGTGTCATCATCGCGAATGAAGGTAGCGACCTCTTCTCCCTCTCGGCCCCTCCACCGTCTTCAAAGTCAGCAGATGTAAGACCAAGACACAAAAGACAGCAGTTCGTCTCTCACCCCCACCCCACCTCTCTCTCTCTCTCTCTCTCTTTCTCTCTCTCTCTGTCGTTCTCCCTACGCCCCGCACCGGTACCTATCATTTGTCCCCACTATTAACCATACTCGGTGACACTTCTTGGGATGGTGTGGGCGGTGTGTGGGTGGGGGTGGGGAGGGACGTCGTGCGTGTGATCGACTCGTGTCCACTGTGTCCACTGACCCTGTCGACCTTTGCCCTTTTGCGAGACAGTAATTGCTGCGCACACTTCGTTTCAAGTGAGTCAACGAGTGTGCGGATACGGATAGGAAAACAAGGAAAGACAGCGATCCTGCAGGTGCCCGAGGGTCGAGGGCCCCCGCCCGCACCCAGAACCATCTCATCTATCTTCACAGCTGATGATAGGTCTCAGAGACAGGCATCAATCGCACTGATTCTACATCCATCTGCTTCTCTCCTCAATCCTCATGCCTGAAAAAGACTCGTCGTATAAGATAGAGGCATACGCATGCATTCATATTGACCGCGTCTTTCTGAACAGAACTCAACAAGTGCGGCGCACTTGTAACTGAGTATTCTGATGAGATTATTACCGTAATCTAGACAAATTTAATGAGTTCCGTAAACTGACTGGAGCTACAGATCAAACAAACGTTGTCTCTAACGCTTACTCTGTAGAGCGGCGCTGGCGCCTGTCTACCCGGATTCGATTCTCGGGATACGAGATTCTATTTCTTGGACAGTCACATGTCAGTCGGACGAAGGATGAAAATTAAAATGGTCTTTGTCATGTGCCAAGTATCACTGTGTTCTGATATGTTCGCGGATAAAGACAGCGAATCCTAAAGACCTATAGTTGTCTACCAAGAGGGACGCTATGATAAATACCTGACAAAGCAGCCGCACACAAATATCAAAATACGTGCGCGACGACCGGTTGATCACAGGAACACAGGACAGAAAAGAGTTAGTGTGTGTGAGAGACAGAGAGTAAGAGAGCGTGTGTGTGTATGTGTGTGTGTGTGTGTGTGTGAGAGAGAGAGAGAGAGACAGACAGAGACAGAGACAGAGAGAGAGATAGAGAGAGAGAGAGAAAGAGAGGGAGGGAGAGAAAGAGAGAAAGAAAGACAGACAGACAGACAGACAAAAATGACGGAAAAGTGATGAAAGAAAACTTATTTTGTGCACATTCAGATACACGACTGATGAAAACGTTCAAGGGACAAGATTCTAATAGGTCTATAGCAAAACTATATATATATATATATATATATATATATATATATATATATATATACCACGATGATGTATCTTGACAAGGTCAAATGTTCATTCCATTGAACACACCAATGGCCTTAGTAGGCAACGAAGCCCGAAGTCAATTCTATGTCCAGTGACTGGTTTTCAGAGGAGATCCAAACATTTCTGAACGCTTTAATTAATGGCGTCGTAAATGTCTAGACATTGAGCTTAAGCTGCAATGACATCCTGCAGCATGCAGTCGTCGGCATCTGCTGCGTCTTTTGATGCTCTAAGTGCCTTCATCTGCACAGACGATGGACCGTTAACTTTGACAGGAACAGTCGATCGACGCAAAGAACCATTCAGGCGTCTCCCGGACATTTGATCCAGTTACAATGGAGCGACTGAATTACTTGTCAGTGGAAAAAAACAACTAAAACCAACATCCGGAGCAAAATTTATCAAAAATTGGATCACACCATGCACCTCGTTTTCGTGTCTAATTGTATATAGTAATTGTGGCAATGCGGCTCCCAGCGTTTGAAAATTGTCATTTGCGGCTCTCCCCTTCTATGGGTTTGGCCACCCCTGATACATGCCGATAACTTATAGGTATATAGGCCTAATTATAACATAAAACCCACTTGTTACACCACTGCGGTATATATATTGTTTTGCTATAGACCTATTAGAATTCTTTGCGTAAATTTGCAGAAATTCTGATATCATCTTTATTATTCCCTCCCTTCCTCCCTCCCTTCCTCCACCTTCGTTTTCGTAATCCTGTATCGTCTGTTTGATTTTGAGATGTAATTGGTGTGAGAGTGAGAGTGTGTGCTTTTTTCTTTGTTTCTTCAGAGAATTCTACTACATCCAAATGGAGAAATACGCCAGACAGGCGCTTGCCGAAGGAGTGAAGAACGTCACAGATCTGGTGATAACAACCGATTCCGAATTGTATCGAGTACTCGTTCTTCACTACAATCGCAACAATCAGATCGAGGTGACTGTACAGTGTACACGGTTCCATTTATGTAGCACTGCGTTATACTAAGAACAAAACAATTCGCTTTCTGCGGCTGAGATCATCTGTTATATCGATATATAGGTAGGCGGATGTCAATAAAAGGATTCGGATGCTCCAAGCGCACATACGCTGCACTCTTTGTCTTCTCCGCTCATCCTCCGCTTATTATAAAGACAACTCTATGTCCGGATATATATATATATATATAGAGAGAGAGAGACTACTGCATGCTCAATGCGAGCACTTTTACTGTATGTGAGCAGGTTTTCCCCCGAAATTTCTGAGTTTGTTCTTTGTAATGTGTGTGTGTGTCTGTTAATGTGCTTAGTTAAGTGTAAGTTAAGTTTTCTTCTTCTTCTTTGTTTCTTATTGATGTGTTAATTTTGATATTGAGAGGGAAACAAATTGTATTGTAAGACTGAGCGTTATTTCAGTGTCTGTGTGGCTGTATACAATATGGAATTCCGAAGCATAAGTTCGTCAAATGACATCCAATCTTTTGCCTTTTGACAGCAATTCTATCTGTTTCAGTTCTCTGTCTCGATTAATCATTTCTCTGGGAAAATGTGGATTCGACACTTTAAATGGTTCGGTGTAGCACGTCATGATCAGACACAGTCATCTGTTATTTAGCCAGAAGCTATAATGTGTATGTGGTGTACGTGCATGAGAAGCCGCTTTTTCTGGCAACACTATAGGTGATAAGATGTGGAGTGGAGGAGGAAGAGGAGGAGGAGGAGGAGGAGGAAGGGTTGGCGTGAAACTTCAATTATATAATGGCGCAATTAACATCGTGTCTGCTGTATTATAGCGAACTATAGGGGTATCCAGAGTTTACCAACAAGGTCCGGTTGCTCCGCCCACTGGTGGGCAGAAAGTTTCCAGAAACCATAGAAACCATTGTTGTCTATTAATAGACGCCAATGGCAGAAGCAGATTTCTTGCCCACCAGCATAGATACTGGCTATGTTGGTGGGCATAGAGAGTGTTCTGGATACTCTCATACGCCGTGCACGAATAATAATGTGATTTTGTGATTTTAAGTGGTTTAGGAGGCTAAGTAAGCCTGTGTGAAAACCACTGATGTAACCATCTGCATTCAATAACCTAGTTTATCAAGATAGCCTTTGAATCCGTTTACTGTTTCAACTGTCACTCCCACCTCGTCCAAACTGTTCCATTTGTCCACAACCCTTGCACTCAAAAAGTTTTTCTTTCTTGGACCAACCATCTGCTTAAACAATTTGCACTTGTGGCCTCTTGTGCTGCTTTAGTGTGCCAATGTAAAGAATCGATCATATGGCACATCTACTTTCCCAGTCATTATTTTGTATGTTTCTATCAAATCCCCTCTCTCTTCTCCTTTCTAATGTTGTCAGTCCACAATATTGAAGTCTTTTTTCGTAGCTTAAATTATGGCACCCATTGACCATCTTCGTTGCTCGTCTTTGCACTTTTTCTAAAAGTTCTATATCTTTTTTCAAGAATGGATTCCAAGCCTGAACACAGTATTCTAGATGAGGCCTTACTAATGACTTATAAAGTTTAATGATTATCTCTTTGTCACGACTCACAATTGTCCTTTTCACCATTCCCAACATTTGGTTTCCCTTTTTTGCTGCCTCCATGCATTGGTGAGATGGATTCATACTTCTATGGATGATTATCCCCAAGTCTCTTTCTTTTTCTGTTGTGGTTAGAACCTTCCCCCCTAAAGATTATTCATTACCATTATTAGACTTCCCAACATGCATTACAGAACATTTATCAATATTGAAAGGCATCTGCCAGTCCACAGACCACTGAAACAATTTCCTTAGATCTCCTTGTAAAATTTTTGCATCATCCTCCGAGTCTATATTTCTGCATAACTTTTTATCATCGGCAAACTTTGAAATTTTGGACAGTAACCCTTCATCGATATCATTTATATATATATATTAGAAAAAGCAATGGCCCAAGCACTGAAGCAATGAAGTATAAAGTTTTGAAGATTAATATTTAATTGAATATCAGACTCACTGCATACGAAATTATTCAAGTGATTCGACCGAGCCTACGACTAAGGCTTACGTGCATCAAGGATTTGAGAAAATAATGGGTTTTTAATAAAATGAACTTTTGTATAACTGACATTCTAAATCCTCAACTCCTAATAGTTCAGTGGCTAAAGTCCATAAAAACCAAGAATCGTTCACTTCTGGATAAAAGCATGCCACTTGGCACAGTGATAGGGTACATGGCCCTGAACAATTTCCCCAAAGGATGCAAAAGTTTTTGTTATCCTTTACCATGCAATTTGGCACCATAAATTTTCATGATAATTTGTAAGAAATTCAGCTTAAGAGCTGCAGTACGTGGACAAAAGACAATCAATACAGTGTCAAATAAACAATACTAAGTAATAATTATGCTTATAGACAGGTACGTCATTTGAGGCAGGGATGCCCTCTGATTTTTTGAGAAAATTTTTTTCGCAAATGTTTGTGGTATTTAGTTTTTAAATGTAAATTGGCTGGCTAAATAGGTAAAAAGACTGAAAGCAAAAAGGTCATTAACCCCAAAGGAGGACTTGATGTCGAGTAATCTGAAGTAACTAATCACACAAAATGCCTGACAAGCTAAAAAAGGCCGTTCTTCTTTTTCGCAAAAATTGTCAGATCGAAAGTGTCTTGTCCCCTGAAAAACAGTAAAATGACGTATCTGCTTATAGAGTAGGCCGTGTCAATTATTGTATGAAAACAAATTTTTCATAATTTCAAAAACCCTTAGTGAAAATATGTCTTTTCCATGTAGGTTTCATATTTAATAGCAAAAAGTAATTATAATTACATTTAGCTTGGTCACTTTGTGATTAAAGTTCAACTATAGTATAGGTCATTAGCAAACTAGCATACATCATGACACACACACACACATATATATATATATATATATATATATATATATATACTAGTCAGAAGCAGTTTCTGAGACTCAGTGTATCAGAAATGTTCAAATGAAAGGAAAGGAATACCCCGTCAACTTGCTATAAATTAATGGGATCATATCCTGCTTGCTTCTATTTATACTCATTAACTGTCCCCTGATGTACTGTTCACGTCATTCATGATTGTAGACATGGGCAGCAGCTTCACTTGTCATTTTACATATCTCTCCGCATACTGAGGTAGCTGTGGACCAAGGCATACTTTAGGAAAATGAGCATTGATGTCCAAATCCGTTGCAGAGTTCAGCATTTTCCCGAGAGGTGACAGAGGTCCTGACCACTTGTTGTTGCTCAGATTCTTGCCATCCAGAGCAGTTATACGGCACCTGAGTGGCAGTTCTCCAGTGTGAAGGTCACATACAATCCATACCAATTTTCTTTGCAGCTTCTTTTCAAGATATTGCATCAAACCTCCTTTTCACAAATTGCATGAATCACCACCTATAGCTTGAAGTGTTTTATCAGAACCATTTTCTTCAGCCACTCCATCATACTATCAGCAATTACTTCAGCATGTGATTTCTTCTTAGTCGCTTTGTTAGGAACAAAATGCCACAGGTATTTTCCTCCTAGTTCCTTGCAAGTTGTATAATGTTCTTCTTTCATCTTGCTGGAATAATATCTTAGATTCTCTTCTGCTTGAACCATAACCTTGGTCTCATTATCGCGTCCATCAAACAAAATGCAAATGATGCTGTTTAACTGTAGTTCTTCATCAAGCTGTGCATGAATTTCTTTCATAAGTTTCTCCTGAGCTCGCTTCACCTTGTTGTGATCAATCACCAAAGAAGTGTCATCTTTAATGATAATACTGGCATCAATCCAAGCTGCAGTTGCAATTTCAGCCGTCTCCCTCAGTCCTGTATGGTGCCGAAGACTTGCCAAGGCTATATTATGTCCTCAGTATTATATTTGGCTTTCTTTATTGTAGAAGAAACTATGTTTGCATCTTCTGTACAGCACTCATCAAATTCTTCTTCAGCCTTCTCTTCCAGCTCCACTTACAGCTTGTATTGCCGCATCACTTCTTCCTCTTTGACTGCTTTTTTTCTCACTCTTGCGTTTTTTCTCTCTCTTCAGCTTCTTCTATTTTCTCTAGTCTTCTTTTTCTGCCTGTCCTGTCTTTTACATTCCTGAAAATCCACAGATCCCATATTATGAGGCCTGACACTGCCAAAATTCTCTTTCTGACCTTTGATGAATGCTTGTTCAATGGCTGGAATTTTGTTCTCTGCTCTGCAGTCACAGGCTATGTGTACACTTATACAAGCAGAATTGCATTGTGTTTTGAGCACAGCTTCTGATGATACACTTGCAAGTAAATATATCTACTAACTTGTCAAGCTTCTCCATAAACCTGTCTTTATCCTGCTGCTTTGCTCGACCCTGGGACACCTTTTTCGCTTCTTCCCATAATGCCTTTAACTTTGCTTTGATTCTTGCATTGCTGTTTATCACTGGTCCAATAAATGTGGGATATGCTCTTGACCACTGAGCAAGTACACTTTCCATCATATCTGAAACCAGTTTGGCATTGGTATAAATTCTCTTATCTTCTTCAATCGTTTCTCTGAGGTACAACCAGTGGCAGCTGCTCATGTCACATGCATGCAACAACATACGGGTGTCAGCTTCCTCTTGTGAACATGGATCAAGCTGAGATGTGTCATAGCATTTTAATGAGCACTTGACATTGGTTTCATTGGACCCTATCAGCAGCTTGCCATTACTCGCCTAAGGTTGTACAATTTAGCCAGACAATGTAAATGGTATTTGGCTTCAACTGCTATCATGTCACCTACAGCCAGTTTTGCAAGGAGCCTATTATCTGAAAGCACTAAAGCACACTCTTCAATTTTTTCACCCATGGCTAATGTTTGTTTACATCATGCAGGTTATGCGAACCTGCAGGTAAATCACAGAAGAAACAAGTAGGGATTTTAGCACGCAAGGTATTTTCACTATCACACTCGGAACGAGTGCAAACTTTCTTTCTATCAATCAACACTTCGTCGTGGTCAATTTCTGTGCCATTTGAGGACCCTTCAGAACAGAGTGCCTCAGAGGCAAGCCGTTTCTTAGCATTAGCAGTTTTATGAACCAATTCACGTTCACTGAACGCAGCCCTGCATGATTTATGCCATTTAGCACTCTTTGTTTTTAAAGCTGCAGTTAATTCACACCCGTTATCAATACTGGATAAAACCAGATGTCTTGGCAATTCGCCCAGTTTGTAAAATTCTGGCAATATATTTGCTAGCGACTCATATCCAATATCATTATCCTTGCGTAACGAATTTGATGGATCCACAAGACACTCCCGGGTCTGTTGCTGGCACAGTACACATACATTCCAACTTTGGGGGCAACAAATCGTCCGAGCTAACGCTACGATCTATTATAACGCACCGCTTATGCATTAAAAACGTTTTATAATATATTATAGTGTATAAGTTACTATAAATTAGCTTTTAAACCATAAATATCCTCAACTGAACGAACGGAAGTTGACTCCGTGATCTTGCACGCAGAAAACTTACAACTTTAGCCCAAATTGTAGCCCAAATCTGCCTATCAAGTCGATTAACTTCATCATCATTTTTTCAATTATACTTAGTTTATTCGAATGCCTCTAGAAAGTTGCTAAATTATAAGAAGTATTGTTAAAAATTTCATGCTTTTATCCACAAAATGAACAATCATACGGCTTATCAACTGAACTATAAGTCCAGTGACGTAGCCAGGATTTCCGGAAGGGGAGGTTTTGGTTTCGATCGTGACGAAACTTTCAAAAAAAATTCTTATTCTTCCTTTTGTAGGAGCTGACAAGCAAAAAAGGTCATCACCTCGTATTCTTTCTAATTTGTTCTATTTTCTATAGTACTTAGACATTTTTTCAACTGGCAGCCAGCCAAGGGGGTTTGACCCCAAAATCGCGTCAGAAAATGAAAAATGTATGGAAAAGAAGAATGCTAAACACCAAGGCACATAGAAGTCAAGTTTGAAAGTAATTCATCTGCTCCATTTCTTATAATTCGCCACTATTAGAATATATATATATATATATATATATATATATATATATATATATATACAGGGTGTAAAAGTGAAAAGGGCAACCCCTTTATGATATTTAATATCTCGGCTGCGTGTATAGCGATTTCAATGAAATGTATAGACCATATATCTGGGAATGTTTTTGATTCAAGTGCCAAATTTCATGCTGATATCTTTAGTGTTTGCTGAAATATGGCCAAAAAACTAAAGAGACCCACATTTTGAAATTGACATTAGAATATAACGTCATAAAAAAGTGATAAAAAATTAACTTTAAAATTAATTTTTATTATTTATTTGGCTCTGAAAAGGGCCGTTTTAAAGGGGATTTCAGATGATTTGCTACGTGAGCAGGTGCTCAAAATGCCCCCCTCAGCCTTCACACATGCCGACAAGCGCTTCTTCACTGACAGTATCGACTTCTTGATCTGGTTCTCAGGCAAACTCTCCCAGATATTCTTCAGCACCGTCTTCAACTCCGTGATGTTTTGTGGCTTTGGCTGATACTTTTGATATCTGTCGAGCATGATTCCCCAGACGTGGAAGTCAAGTGGATTGATATCTGGGGAGTTGGGTGGCCAGTCATCTTTCTTGATGAAATCTGGACAATTATTATTATATTATTATTATACAACGACAAGATTATCGTGACATAATGTCTAACGACTGCAAGGGCACGTAACAATAACAATATTAAACAGTAATGAATTGTACAGAGAGGTGGTCACACTACATCATAGCATCTAATAAATAGCTCGGTTTTGAGGCGCTTCTTGAATGTCTCCAGCGTCGTTGATGACCTCACGTGAGGCGGAAGACCATTCCAGACGCGAGCAGCAGCGACCGGAAAAGCACGGCCACCGATCGTTGAGCGCCGTACTCGAGGCACGAGAACGTCAGTCGTGGACGCCGAGCGCAGGTGGCATCGAGTTTTGACGTCAGACACGCGGCCGAAAGCGTTTGCCAGGTACGACGGCGCCAATCCATGGAGACATTTAAATGCCAACGTAGCGAGTTTGAAATCTATCCTCTCCGGAAAACGAAGCCAGTGTAACTCGCGTAGAAGAGGGGTCACTTGATCGTATTTCCGAGCTGCAAAAATCAAACGGGCAGCTGCGTTTAGGACTGACTGCAGTTTTGCAATCAAGTGCCCGGAGACGCCAGCAAGCTGGACAATGTTGCTATACAGAAAATTCTGGGTCCTGAGAGCAGAGTGGGCAGGTGTTCCGTCTTGCTGGAATATGAAATTTTCTCCAAGCATATCCTGACAGTCCTGCAGCCAATCATAATGCTGCTGTGTTTATCTGTTGGCCGTAAGTAACCCTTGACCTTGTCTGGCGCAATGACAACGACGCAATTTTAGACTTTATAAATGATACAAATTACTATGACGTTATCTTCTGTTTGTCAATTTTAAAATTTGGGTCTCTTTAGTTTTTTGGCCATATTTTAGCAAAATCTAAAGCTATCAGCATGAAATTTGGCAATTACATCAGAAACATTCTCAGGTATATGGCCTATAAATTTCATTGAAATCGCTCTACACGCAGCCGAGATATTAAATATCATAAAGGGGTGCCCTTTTCACTTTTACACCCTGTATATATATAATTATATCACATTAAAATCCTTCCTCTGTGCCTCTGTTACCTTTAAGCGTTCTGATTGGTTACCTTCAAGCGTTCAAGCATTCCGATTGCTTGGCTGTGTGAGCGTTCTAATTGGTTGGCTGTGTGATGTTCTCATTGGTTACCTTCAAGCGTTCTGATTGGTTGGCTGGGCGAGCGTTCTGATTGGTCGTTCTGGAACCTTACGAGCGAAGCCGCGCGAGCGAGCGTCGTGCGAGCGAAGCCGGTTGATAGATGGACAGTGTATAGGCGCTTAATCAACGTAACCAAAAATCAGCTATAACTTTTGAAATACGCGACCCAGCGTTCTAATTTCAGCTTTCGCTCATGCGCTAATTTATTTAAGATCGTATATCAGTGAGATATTTGATGGATGGCTGTTAATAAATCGAAAATAAGGGTTTTGAAGGTCCCATATCTCCGGTAGTTGCCCGTAAACGTGCGGCTATGACGCCGTAGATTCCAGTAGCAATGCACGAGAAATGCAAATTCTCCACAATAGCATTATCCTGCACTGCGAGCGAAGCGAACATCTTTCTAGTATATATATATATATATATATATATATATATACCTATTGACAGTACTGAATGACCAGATATTTGCGTTTGACTGTCGTTCAGTTGGCTTCAGCCAACAGTGAAGTTAAGGCTCTCGTTGTATTGACTCCAGGGGCGCAAACAAGACAGCGTGTCCTGTGTCCTCGTGTCCTGAGTCCTGACACGGGTATTTTTTGCGAAGGCCGTTTTGCCCTATGGACGTGGACACGGGTGTTTTATGGCTATGACATAAATACGATTTTGTCAGAACCCTAGAATAGCGTTCCCTGTATAGTATAACAGTAAAGGACTTCTATAGCGCTTAGTAAGAGTTTGATAATTATTTGTTGTATTTCGAGAATTGTCTTAGTTTGGAGCTGTGTACTGTATGTACCTTAGCTTAGTTCTAGATTTCAAATTTCTTGATACCGGAGTAGTAGGAGTTGTAGATGTTAGAATAGGTTAGTGGTCGTTTTGTAATTGGCTTTATTTTGTTGAACCATATATGGAAGTGGTTTTGGTTACTTCCAAATATGGTAACGGTTTGGGTTGCTTCCTACGAGAGCTCAGACTGGACATGAGTAACCAACGGTTCAAAAGAGAGGCCAGTAGGGTACACGTCAGCATCCGGGTACAGCGGCAGAGGAACCAAGAAGATCCTGCATCAGGCATGACCGGCAGAGCGAAAACAAGATACAGGATGTGAGAGAATTTCCTTTAAATATGAGAGGCTGAGTACAGGCAGGATGCAGTCTGTCGAAGAAGAGTCGTAGTGCTGAGTCTGTCGAGAAGAGTCGAAACGCCAGTCTGCCGGAGAAGGGGTCGAGATTCGAGGAACAGCCGTGGCCAGAGCCGAAGTCGTGGGACGAGTTGTCGATTGGGAAGTAACTGTCATATTTACCCTAAGTAGGCTAGTAGTATTATTACCGTTCTAACTGATGCTTTGGTTCGCTTGTGTAGTTTTTGCTCTTATATGTATTGTCTGTAAGTTAAATTTATCGTGCATTCATTTACCATTATTAAATCGAATAATCACTATCTTTTGTCGCTCACTTAGATATAGACCAACTTATCATGCTCTCCTGTGACAAGTTCCCACTCTAGCGCCCCTGATATGAGATAACCAGCGGAGTACAGGGTAATCCCCCGGCTTGGTTATAATAGCCAGATTTGGCGACGTGATTAGTTTTTCATGTTATATAACGCATATTACATCTTTAACGTCTTAAAAGTCCGACAAGCATAAAAAGGGCCATCACTCAGTAGCTGTTCTTTGTGGTTCTTTAGCGTCCTGAAAAGTCTGACAAGCCAATGTGTTACCTGTTGAGAAATATGGACGTGACCGTTTTTCTAATCAGATTTGAGCCTCTGATTTGACTCCAATCGAAGCTTGTAAATTGATCAAAGTTTTTCAGTTCAGTCGATCGAAACACTTCGCATTCAAATGATTCAGTACAAACGCTTAGAGAATGTCAATTTAAATGCACGACAATATTGCATTAATTCGCCAAATCTGAAGTTTTTACTCTTACCTATGGACGTTTACACACGCACGCACACACACACGCATATATATACAGTATATATATACAGTATATATATACAGTATATATACAGTATATATATATATATATATATATATATATATATATATATAAAGTATACAGGGCCGGCGCAAAGTCTGCAAATGTGGAGGACCCGCTGGTCACAGCGATCGATCCAAAAGATTTTTTTGTATTTTCAGCCACATCCCCACCATCTTCCGTCCTTGGAGGCCCGACTATCTATCCGACGGGGCCCAGCACTGCAGGGCACAGGATAGCCCCGACCCTGATAATTATAAAGAAGCTCTGTGTGTGTGCGTGTGTGTGTGTGTGTGTGTGTGTGTGTGTTTGTGTGTGTGTGCGTGATGAGCGTTAGATGTCGCTGTGACCATCTGTTGTCTAAAAGTGACTCTTGCCGGAAACAAAGAAGATCATTTTGATCGAAGCGAAGTGACGTCATATTCGGTTTGTGACACCTGAAAATTCGTTTGAACGAAATCTTTTGATATCAATGGCACTCATTCTTCGCCGAATCTCTCTCACGATGACCGTATACGAGCGCTCTGCATTCTATTTAAGTCCGACTAAGTCTGCGTTCGTCTCTTTCGTACGATCCATAGAATTGTCTTCTGCTGCAGCTGGGGTAAACATCTGTTGTAGAGGCTGAATGGAGAATTAGGTGGAGAATAGAGAGAAAGTGAGAGAAAGAAAGAGACAGAGAAAGAGACAGACAGACTGAGACAGAAACAGAGAGCCAGAAACAGAGAGAGACAGACAAACAGGCAGACAGACAGACAGACAGAGACAGACAAACAGAGAGAAAGGGTGAGAGGGAGAGAGAGAGAGCAAAGAAAGTCGATCGGAGTACACCTGTGGCCACAAACAGCTTGCGTGTAAATAGACTCTGACAATGCTTCAAAGACTCGGTGCTGCCTAATGGAGAGCGGTTGACGTTAGCGGCGGTCGGTTGTTTGTCGTTCGGCGTTGATTTTAATTGGCGAAGAAGATTTCGCAGATTCTGCGTCGCCTCAAAGTTTCTCTCGTCTTCTTCGGATCGATGTTTCTTGTTTGTATTTGGCTGACTCTGCTAATCGCAACAGGTGCGAGTCTTTAGAGATCATTCGGGCAGAACGAGGTTGCGTCGAAAATGACGGCCGCAAGCAGCAGCAGCAGCTGTTGCAGCAGCAGCAGCGGCGGCGGCGGCGGCGTACATCGATCGCGCGTCGCCTTCTCATCTTCTCCGTTGAGTCGACGGAAAAAAGTTTTCCGTTTTCCGCTTCGTTGTCTGTCTGTCTGTCTGTCTGTCTGTCTGCCTGCCTTTGAAGTTTGGACAGACGGCGGGACAATCGCTGTCGCCCACAATTGACTTCTGCCGAGATGTCGCCGGTCGATCGGCTGTGTTTTTCCTTGTTTGATTCGGTGTAAGACGACTGAGAGGAGACATTTACTGAAGTCGTTTCTTCGACAGACACCTCGTTTTGAATTGGCCTTATATACCGCGGTGCTTCGACTTCGTACATCATTATAGGCTTAATTGCAGATCCGAGTTATAACAGACTCTGTGGAGCTTGTCTCGGGCTTCGTATAGCGCACGTGTTGTTGGCTACCATCTGTCTTAACATCTGTATCGCTTTTCGCTACAACAGGAGACGCACGCAAGATTTGGCGTCAATAGACGAGGTCCGAAGAAGAACGAAGCACAAATGAAACACGCTCTCTGCATGCAGTCCATGCAGTCGTCGGTCTGTCTTTGATTGATCGCGTATTGTTTGATTGCTTAAGTGCGGCTTTTTTCTGCTCGTCTTTCGCAATTTTTTCTTCTAATACATTTTGCATTTCTTCTTCTGTGATGAACGACAGCGTTCATTCCACTTCGCTGGACCGTAGTGGCGATAAGTGATGAGTGAAGTGAGTAAGGGCAGACATCGGACGAGAAGCTCTCTGAACCTAGGAAGCGTCCGAAAATTCAGTCTCGTGATTATTGTCTGATGTCGTTTCTTTGTTATTTCGTCCGTCGTTCGGGCCTTTATGTAGCTCCTCTAGACAAGTGTGAGCGACTTTGAATCGCAACAGACGGCAGAATTCGCCCATGCGAATTGTCTATAGGCCGGCAAAGTACAGTATATTCATTGCAATTATATTCTTCTGCAATTGAAGTCCCGTTAGAGATGGCCATATGGCAGGACAATAAATTCACCCGTCCAACGGACGCGGGGCGGAGGAGGAGGGAGGGAGGGAGGGGATTCACTCCACATGAATGCTTCCTCCTCCTCCTCCTCCTTCGGCAAGTAATTGTTTGAAGACGCGAAGGCGGGCTAAGTGGCGGAGGTGGTGTTGCTGTGATGGGCCTCAAGCGACTCGCCGCCGAGACACCCGGTGTAGCCGCGGGCCAAGAGATGCTGGTGCATGGCAAGTCATCAACCGACTTCGCGTTTCTTGTTCTCGGCGATGACTCTTCTTCGTATCTCGGTGTCATTGTCCGTGCCGCCGCCGGTACAAAGCGCCCCCCGAGGACCGACGAAGATTCGCGTCGTTTTGTTTCGCTGGAGGAGGAAGAAGGAGGAGGAGGAGGAGGAGGAGGAGAGAGGGAGGGAGGGGTTTGGCGGTGGTCGTATGTGCCGTAACAACGTTGGCCAGGTACACGATGAAGTTTCGAGGCCGTCGGCAATTAGACAGGCGAATTATGTGGCGCTGTGTGTTTGCGTTCGATCGGCGGACGGACATTAAGCTGAGTACGTGCGGGAATACGTAACGGTGGGGGGGGCGGGGACGGGGGCGGGGGCGTATAGAGTCTCCAGCCAGATGCCGTGTTCTGTTTAAACAAACTCTTCGCGTCTACGAAACTGTGTTTCTGATTCGTCGCAATAGCACACTCACTTTAGAACACACTGTCTATATATTATATATCGTCTCCTCGTGTTTGTCTGTCTGTCTGTCTGTCTTTCTTCTGTCTGTCTGTCTGTCTTTGTTTCTCGTCGTTCCTCGTTTCTCCGTGCGTGCGTGCGTGCGTCCGTCCGTCTCGCCGCCGTCACTCGCATAGGCCCCGATACGTGATGCGGCCGGGAAGCAATGGGAGAATCGCGGCGCTGCGAAGAACAGGCCGCATCTTGTATATTAATGCATTAATCGAGTGACACTATCTTCATTTGCGCCGCGCAGTCTGTTGATTTCATAATACACACACGCGCGCACACACACATACACAAACACAAATATATATATATATATATATATATATATATATATCACACATGGTGGTATTTGAGGGACAGACCAGTGGAGGGGAGACTGCAATTTCTCCAGTTCCCTTTTCCCCGCTACATAAAGAATGGACAAGCCAGCAATGGCCAGGAAATTCCCCCTTCCCCCGGAAAATACGGCGCACTATAGTACAATAACAATAGTCGCGTGAGTCAATAGCTCCTCATCTCGATAATTACTGTGGTTGTTTTGAACTCATACTCAGCGGAGTCGTTACTCGTCTTACTCTGAGGCTCCATTCACGCACTAATCCACCGCCGTATTCAGTGCGATTAGGAGAATAATATGCCGACCGCTTGACATGTTAAACCTCTGTTTTTGCATCGGTCACGTGATCAATTGCAGCCGAATAATCATCTCCATAGACCTACTCTGTCGATCTAATAACACACACACACACACATATATACACACAGTATCATAAAGCTTTTTTATTTAAACAATTGACCGTATATATGCTGCTAATTATGACATATCTTGAGTTTTACTGTACATGTAGAATAGATGCGATGATTGATGCGTTCTGATTATATTAGCGTCAAATGGTTAACATTTCGTTTTGCTTTTTCAGGTTCCGGAAAATTTTCGTTTTGTGGTTCAGGCGACTCTGAGAGAGTTCTTCATATCGATCGCCGCCGAGAAAGACCAGGAGCAGTCGTGGAAGAAGTCGATCTACAAGGTCATTGCCCGAATGGATGACGCCGTTCCAGAGTACTTCAAGTCCTCCAACTGGATGGAACAACTGGCCGATGGATGATGATGATGATGATGATGATGATGATGATGAAGGAGGAAGGAGGAGGGACATCCAAGGAACCAAAAGCGTTCGAAGGCCGTTCACACTTCAAAGCACGGATTTCGAATTTACGTTCTATGAGGTTACGATGTGGGATCAACTTCTTTAGAGTTTAGATAGGCCTACTTACTGTTTATACTATTTGGCTAATGCTGTACAGTGGGGTCTGTCCTCCAATACTCCGTCTATTTTCCTCCGCTGTTCGTCGCGAAATTGGTAAAATAATTTCTGGTCGTTTTAATTGACGTTACGTGTTCAGTGTTGTTATCTATTATTCTAGTTTTCGACATTCTATTCAGAAATCATCTTCGGTTATAATAGTGACGCTTGTTTTGGTTCGTTTGATTGATAGGCGGAACGCTATGGATGCCCTATGAGGTATGTTTGTGTGTGTGTGTGTGTGTGTGTGTGTGTGTGTGTGTGTGTGTGTGTGTGTGTGTGTGTGTGTGTGTGTTGCCAATGTGCTTCTCTTGTGGTAGGAAATTCCATGCATTGCTGAACAAGAGTGGCCTACAGTATAGTATAAGCATAGTGTTGTTTTTTTGCCGTTGGGATTTCTGGTTTTAACGTATAAACAGCTTGGGAGACTCTATCTTCAACTGTAGCTCAACATTGAAACTCTTTTGCTATTTTTGCGAATGAAGAAATTCATTTGGTACAGTTGCAAAATATTAATAAGAAGTTCTTGCTATTAAGAGTTTCTGGACTGACTGAGTAATATACTAGTCAAGTATTGTGTACAATTTTATTTGAACAATGTTTATCGCTATTGTTATTTTGAATTTTTGATCTTGTGATCATCTGATTATCTCTAACTATCATTTTGCTTTCGAGTTCTTGAGTACATAATGACGTCACGTGCTTTTTTGTCTGTAGCTGTTGATATGATTAAAGTCTTATTGATTTGTCTGGATTTGGATGGATTGTACAGCATGTACAGGACACTTAGCAAATTCGACCATTAATGCGTTGGGATGTATACATGAATGTGTTTGGACGGCATCAAACGGACTGCAGCTGGCCCTATATACTACGGAAGATTTGATGATCCATAGTCTAGGCTTATGTCTAACAGCTGAGAAACGACTATGACTTCAATTTGAGTTTTTCAAATATGGTTTTTCTTTCAAAGAGATTTTTAGCTTTCCTATCATTGTGAAAATTGTATGACCATAATAATTGTCCCAAGCACAGTGAATCATATTGACGTAATATAGAAGGTTGAACCGGGGCTGGGCTCCCGTATCAAAGGCAAGCAGCGGCGCAGGTGACATGCGCAGGGCCGGATTAAGGTCCGCGTGGGCGGGGTGGGGGCTGAGAAAAAATGGCCGTCGCCTACACTGAAAATCTTTGACAAGCAAAAAAAGTTTATCTATCTCCCTTCCAAATAATCGTGCTGACAAGCAAAAAAAGTTATATCCCTAAAAAAAGGTTATCCCGAAAATCGGTGGGCCTATTTTCATGATGGGCCGGGAGCTACAGCCCCCTCAGCCCCCGCTTTAATATGGCCGTGCTCAGCCCCGCCTTAACATGGCCCTGGCCATGCGACTTTAATCTTGAGTAGTTTGCCTTTGCATGCTTCAGATCTGCGTTTACCTTCGCAGCATCACGCATCATCTGCTCATTTGGCTACCCCTAAGCGATGAACGGCTGAGTTGGCTGCCGGCTAAATATCGAGGTCGCCCATGAGCGTAGGCCTACGGTGGGATTGCAGAGAGCATTTGCCTATTCCCCTCTCCCTCTTCCGACGACGACGCCCTTGGGCACCCTTGGTCGGCTTCTTCGCCCCGATGGGCCCCACATGTGCCAATTCAAAGGTCAAACTCCACTTGGTCAGATCTGGTCACTTACAATTTCCAATCATATTGACCGTGTGGTTATCTGGTATATGGATGGAAGAACAGGTTATTGGCGGGGGGCATGAAAACCCCTTACAATGCAGTCTCCAAATCCAGCTGCTCTATACCAGAACTCAAAAGACATCGTCAGATCCGTTGCTCAGAGTTATATATATATATATATATACATACTATAATATAATTATATATATATAATATATACTATATATGTGTATGTGTGTGCGTGTGTATGTGTGTAACGATAAAAATCGACGTCAATGCTGTGCTTTCGCTACAGATTGTAAACAGTCATGATACTCATGATACTCAAGAGTACTCAGTTTCAATTAATTATATATTCTCTAATTAATTATTAGAATACAGAATTTCGTGCGTTTCTGTCTGTCGCGCGTCTCCATTTGCCTACACACGCGTAATCAAATGCGATTGTCTCAAGAATTAAGGAAGAATCTGCGATCACAGACCTTTCTAGGCCTATAGACTATACGAGTTCTACTGTACTTTTCTTGAGGAAAGTCACATAATATTTTCTTTCCGATTCTCGAAAATCCCGACTGTACCGCGACTGCTAATCGACCTACTTGCTATATGCACACCTGAGTTTTATTGTCGGGTTGTTGGAGAACAAGAACAAGTGCAGTTATAACGTAACATGATAGACACCCAAGGGCCGAACGCACGCCATAAGCCCCACAGAAAGATATGCTGTAGATTATGTTCGAACGCGTATGAAAGTATCATTAACACATTGCGTTGTCTTGGCGTTGCATTGCTTAGTGCTGAACAGAGTCCTTCGTCTAGTATCGAAAGTGAAACGCAAAGACGCGTCTATAGGCCTATACGCCGCCCGATCTGCATACGTGTCTGCTCAGAACACACTTTCAACGGTCTTCTTTAAATGTAGAAAGGGAATCTGAGAAAAAGCGCTCCGTGGAGTGCTCTAAGTTTCCATCCGCTCCGACTGAAACCAGCTGACGTCGGTATGTAACCGTCGCCTCCGCTGCTGTCCTCCATCGCCTCCATGCCACCTGCCTGGCCACCGCGAGAAGGACACGGTTAGGCGCAGTGTAGCGCGTAAGACGAACGGCGATAAGGAGGTCGATCGAAAGTCCCCCGCCGCCGCCGCCGCCGCCGCCGCCGCCGGCACGCCTCGATCCTTAGCCGCGTATACGGCGCGACGGTGTCCACGGAGACTGCGAATCGAGGGCGTGGAGAGGGCGACGAGGTTCTTCTGGGAGTTGTACTTGGCTTTCCAGCGGTCGAAACTAGAAACGTCCTTTGTGTGACGATGCACTGATGACTGCAGTCGTCGGAATTAAGCGGCTATGGTATACCGGTAGTCTGTACTCGCGTCCATGGCTACAGTAGCAACGACGGAAAGAAGAACGTGATTGTGAAGAAATGTCGACGAGGATGACGAAACGGTATTAGTAGCGGTTCTGAATGAAGGAAAACTACTTTTAGAAATCGTGCAAATATAATTCTCAGTTGCATGGAGAGCCAGAGTAGTTGTTACTCAAAGTAATCGGATGCCAACTCCTGTCGAATTACGTGCTATGTAGCTTTTGCTATCGTATGCCATTTGTATGTCACTGAGTTACAGATAACAGGAGACATGACAGATCATGCAGACAAAATTCAGAATCATCTTTGGCATCTTTCGTCATCGCTGAAATCAAATTCAGTTTTCGTTTCAGTCGCCTTCTGCCATGGGCTTCAGAATCCTTCGACGAGCTACTATATATAGAGGCGGCTTCACAGAGTTCAGCTGCTTATTTATAGATATGTTCTCTGCACAAGTCTTAAACGCCGCCAACGAAGTTATTATTATCATCATTATCATAATTATAGTAGCAGCAGCAGCTGCTGCAGTAGTCGCAGTGGTGGTGGTGGTGGTAGTAGTAGTAGTAGTAGTAGTAGTAGTAGTAGCAGTAGTAGTAGTAGTAGTAGTACTAGCAGTAGTAGTAGTAGTAGTAATAGTAGTAGTAGTAGTAGTAGTAGTAGTAGTAGTAGTAGTAGTAGTAACGGTAATAGTAGAAGAATTAGCTGTTGTAACAAGTAGTAGTAGTAAATGTTGTTGTTGTTGTTGTTGTTGTTGTAGAAGCAGCATTAGTAGTAGTTGTTGTATTTTAAGTATTATATCTCGTTATCAGACCAGAATATATTATTTATTTACCACTTCTAAGCACGACTTCGGTTCCATTTCTTCGCTCTCCTTTCTGCGCTGGGTATATATATGTATGTAGGCCTTTAAATGTATGTATGTATGTATGTATGCATGCATGCATGTATGTATGTATGTATGTATGTATGTATGTATGCATGCATGTATATATGTATGCATGTAAGTATGCATGTATGTATGTATGTATGTATGTATGTATGTATGCATGTATGCAACTATGCATGTATGTATATATGCATGTATGCATGCATGTATGCATGCATGTATGTATGTATTTATGTATGTATGTCTGTCTGTATGCATGTATGAATGCATGTATGTTATTATCATAATCGTGATTATAGTAGTAGCAGCAGCTGTAATAGTCGCAGTAGTAGTAACAAGATTTAATAGTATACTGTCAATATTTTAAAGTTGTTATGTATACAGTATATGCATGCAAGTATGTATATCCCAAGGTATGTATGTATGTATGTGTCTGTGTAGGTTCGTATAGGCCTTCTTTAGCTCCTATGCATAGTAGACGCGATGTCTGCCTCAGTTAATGTCCAAATATTCTCTTCTGAATGTAGACGGCATAGTCTCCTTCTTCTTCTTCTTCTTCTTCTGTATACGGAATTCCTTTCAGACGCTGCAGCAGCGTCTGTCCACAGCGGTTAACCGTTCTCTTTCGATCGCCAACACACAGGAGCGTTGTTCATCGCGCTTCGCTGCTTCCTCCAGACACCCGCCGAAGCGTAACGAACACTTTCTTATCGGTTGGCACACGCCATTAGGTCGCGCGATGCGTCGGTCTTCTGCCCCTTTCCTTCCCGCCCCCGCTCCCGCTCCTCCTCCGCCGATCGATTGACCCAGGGCAGACGTCTCTCCGCGGCGGGAAGTTGTCGTTTTCTTTCGCGGGTCGTTCGCCTTTTCGTGAAAGATGACTCTCTCGGGGCGGCGCCGGCCGTATGTCCCGACATCAAATACCTCCTTTCTCTTCATGCTATCTCCTGCCTCGACGACGACGACCAATCCACCACCACCACCGCCACCGCCGCCGCCACCGCCGGACTCTTCCTGGAGACAGGGTGGGAGTCAGAGTAGTGGAGGGACTCCAGCACTGTGGTGTTGGCGCGCGGTGGTGGCGACGGAGAGGGAGATGAAAGAAGGGAGTAGAGGAGGACGAAGAAGGAGAGAGAGAGAGATAGATAGATAGATAGAGACAGATACAGAGACAGAGACAGAGAGAGAGAGAGAGAGACAGAGAGACAGAGACAGAGAGAGAGGGTGGTCCACTGTCGTTCGTCGGTCGAATGCGCGTTCCGTTTATCTTCGAGCGTAAACATTATCTGGACATTTAGCAATCAGAGTTTCTCAGCGCCGTCAAATCCTTCGTAAGCCGACGCAGTCGAAATCGTATCACAACGGCAATGATTCTTAATAATTACGTTCGCCTGTCCCTCTGACCCGGTCGCTCGCGTCTCCTTCCCCGGAAGATCTCTGCCGTCGATAGACGAAGCAGCGGCGGCGACGGCAGCGGAGGCGGCTTCCGTCGCCGACGACGACGACCGGCCGCCCTGGGGCGAGGCTCAGCGCCGAAGATCCTTGTCGCTTAAGGCCCTGAGAGCGACCCGCCTGACCGAAGGCCGTCCGTAAGATGTATGACCGGCCGTTTGTGCATCGCCTGTGGGGAGGGGGGGAGGGAGGGACGGACGGCATTAAGCGCTTAGGTCGGGAACATGAAGAAATGAAAGATTCGGTAGCATTAATCCCCCTCGGAAATGCCCCTCTCTCTCATTTCGCTTTCATTGCCTAAAACTGACCGAATCTGGCGATAACAATATGCAGACGACGGACCAGTATCCGACTTAATTACTCTGGAGACAGCGGACAGTCAACCAACGACTAAAAGTGGAAACCGAGACTACTTTGTCCGTCTCTCTGTCTCTGTCTCTCTTTATCTCTGTCTCTCTGTGTCTCTGTGTCTCTTTCAGTGTGTCTGTCTCTGTCTTTGTCTCTGTCTGTCTGTTTGTTTGTCTGTCTGTCTGTATGTCTCTCTCTCCTCTCTGTCTCATACACGGCGATGGAAGGGGAGGGATGTAAGAGGAGGAGGAGAAGGAAGAGGAGGTGGAGGAGGAGGAGGAGGGGCAGACGACATCCGTTTCATCCATCTGGAATATCTAATCTGTTGGATAACAGTTCGCTGAATCTGGATCTTTGGATATTGGGGCGCTCGTCAAGTTTTTAACGATCGTTCGTTTATAAGGAATAAAATTCCGATGAAAAACGCAAAAGAACAGAAGCAAGAGCAGCAACAGCAGCAATAAGGATCGTCGTCTTCACACTGTTCGCTGCTTTTGTTGTCATTCACTCATGTGCCGTCATTTTTCATCATAAGAATGTCCTTGCTGCTGTCTTTGCACGCGCGCCTTCAGTGTTTGCGAATGTCATGGCAGCTGTATGATCGCTGACATTGTTTACCGAGTTTCTTGAGCACAACATTACACATAGAGTCTTAGGACTTAACTGTATCGCGGTCTATGCGATTTCACTGTCCCTTTAAACACTAATAATGTAATTAAACAGATAACTATTTCTGGTCATTTCAATTAACCTTGTCTGACCGCTATCGCATGTAGGCCCCTACTTAGTAGACAAATTATTTGAAGTTTATGCGCGACAGCTGTTTCGCTCCATCGCATTTTGCAACTTTGGTTTCGATTTATCAGAATAAGAAGCTATAACATTATTCCAATCCGACGAAATTCTTATTCGCCAAAATAAGAAAAATCATTTTGTAGCACTTTGAATTTAAGCTTCAACGATGCATAACAAAGTTTAATTTTCGGAGGCTCGGCCGAGACGCACTGTAGGCGCGGCGATGTTTACTGCCGCCTCTTAGAGAAGAACTGGTCAGATAAAAAAAATTAGCGCGGGGCGAGTTTTGGTAATGAATACATTTTATAATCTTCCAACAAATTTGCAAACATCGGCGTCCAGCCATGATAAAAGTCAGGCGGAGGTAGTGGTCATGATGACGGTAATGGTGCCTGCCTTGAGTCATTATGATGCATGGTGACTGCTTGAGGTGGTGGTGGTGGTGATGGTGGTGGAGGTGGTGTTAGTGGATGTACAATTTCACGACTTTTGTCCTCTTTTCAACTGGAGAGGTGCAGGTCCGAGTGTTTGTGTATTCCGGCCGTTGTGCGGCCAGCTGAGGTCATTCTTATTTCCTGTTCTTGCGTTTATATTCCGCGTCGATTCTTTTCCCAAAACGACCATCAATTATTTCGCTTTCAGTGGGAGGAGGAGGAGGAGGACGGGACTCGGAAGGAAAGACGGAGACGATGATCGATCGTCCTCTACCTTCGGTCGCCTCAGCCGCCGCCGCCGCTGCCGCCGCTGCCGCCGCGGTCGCTCCATGCTCCGCTGCCTGCGCTCATTAGGTGCGAAGACACCTGAACAACCAGACGGACAGGTAAATTCGCACGGCGAGGCGTAAGGTTGGCGGCGTCTGTTTCGACGCCAGGTGGCAGCATTCTCATTTTCTGCTTTGGATCGTCGTTGATGCGTCGGAGAATTCCTTCGCCGATCGCCTTCGTCAAAAGCACGCGGCTAAGACCTATACGTCGGAACAATATAATACAGGCCCATACGCCAGTTGAAATCGTCTTAAGATTCGTCAATGGAACATAAATAAAAATAAATAGATGGATAAACAATCGTCTTCATACATTTCAATGGGCGCATTACTCGTTGGCGACTATTGCAATTTCAGTTCGCCTCCTCGGACCATGGAGGGCGCCACAGCCAAATATTGGGTGGGCCAACATGGCAAGTTGCCAGTTAGCAACATGAATTTGGTTAATTCAATCCCTTGCCTCCCATGGGGCCTGGAGCCTTCAGCCCTAGACCAATTACTTCCCCTTCCCTGCCCTTCCGTCCTTACAGTTAAACGTTCTTCCTCTCCAATGTCCATTCCCCCGAATAGGCGATAGCGTTGTGTAGAAATTTGAAAATATTATTTATTGGCAATATTGCAATATTATGCCAATCTATTGCGGATTTGCGGTTATTAGTTCCACAAAACATTGTAATTTGCCACTTGAAAATGGATGGGCCAAACACATTGTGGTCCATTGGGCCTAAATATTGGGTGGGTCATGGCCCACCTGGCCCACCCTGTTGCGCCCCCATGCCTCCTCCATTCGTCTCTGTCTTGTGCGGTTTTGTTAAGCTTCATTAAACTGTATGTCCATGTTGCGCCATTCTTTAATATTTCCTATCCATTCTTTTCGTGGTCTTCCTCTGATGTTTTCGCCTTCCATTACTCAGAAATAAATAATAATTAAATAACAAATATGTAAATATATATTTGACGCTGTATAATTCAGCATGATATGCGTTCTCTACAGGCGATGTTAGATGCATAGTTTCTGAATTCTTAGAATTAGACTGCTTGGATGAAGGCCAGATGTCAAAGGGTCTCGAGAGTCGTCGGGGTTTTAAGCCGAGGAATTGTATTCCAGAGACAGATGAAGATATTTAATATCACTACTGGTCTAATAATTATTGCTTCACTCAGCAGCATATATATATATATATATATATATATATATATATATATATATATATAGCTCTTTCATTCGGTGGATCTAAGGAAATCGGAGACTAATGACGTCGTATTCGGTGCGATTTGCCGTTGTGTTCCGGGCGGAGCAGGGGCAGGGAGGGCAGCCTGAATGAAATAAGAATGAGGCAGACGCAGCGGAGGATTCGGTCGACGACGCATCTTCGCTCGCCCGACACACTCGACTGAACACGACATTAGACCCACTTCCGGTCTTCGTCGAATCCACCCAGACGCCCAATGACCTTATCACGTGACCGCTGATCTGGCTTCGGATCCAAGTCACGCTCTCACCACTTCCTCTGCCAGTAAATTACGACGGCGACGGCGGCGGCGGCGGCGGCGGCGGCGGCGGCGGCGGGGAAGCGGCGGTGCTGCTTCCACTGATTATGTAGCGCCTTGCTAGCAAGAGGAATGTGTTTCCAAGGGTGCATTTTCCAGCTTCGACGAATATTCAACAGAGTGACGCTGGAGCGACTTTTGCGAAACTGTTCACAGTTATTCTGTGGACAAAATGAAGACAGTTGAAAGAGCGCCAATTCACAAAATTATAATCTCCGACCGTTTGAAAAGATACAGTAGGCTATTATCTATTCCAAATCCTTATTATTATTATTATTATTATTATTATTATTATTATTATTATTATTATTATTATTATTGTGGGACCTAAATGATCGTGATAATAAAACCATGTTTCAAAGCAAAGGTCCCGCAATCACAATAGTAATTAGCAGTTGAAGTGTAATTAGAATATTCTTCGAATGAATCGCTTTAATTCGATCCGTCATTTCATAAACATGACATCACACGCAAAAGTAACGCAGAAATGAAAGAACTGTGTGAGAATCCAGTCAAATAGTCACTTCTACGCTAGTTTTTCTCTTCAAAGGACCTGACATCTTTTTGATGCATTAGTCGGATTGTGATTCGTTTGTAATTGATGGGCGAAGAGCTCCGCTGTCTGCTTTTCGACTTGGAAATCCGATTTAGACGACGAAAAATGTTCAAGATGGCGGAGACGACGACGGCCAGAAAGTTGATTTAGCGACCGTCGAAACTTTTCGGCGATTGTGGCGCTCCTGGCGGCCGGTCGTCCGACCGACCGACCGCCAGGGGCGCCGCAATCGTCGCAAAGACTTCGGGTGGCGGCGTCTATCGACCGGGAGGAGAAACGGCACGAAATGCAATTAGAAGGGAAGGCGACCCTGTAATCTTTCGGCAAAGCGGTGTTCTTTAGACGAACGGCGAGCAACAGAGACGGACGGATTAGTGTCGAAAGACAAGAGACGCAGAGACAGCCAAAGACCTACAGCATCACATGACTCCTGTCTAATAGTAAATAGAACGGTAGCCGATCGGCAAATGGACGCCGCAAGATGTAGATCAAATACGGTTCAATTACTGTGTCTGCTGAGATGTTTATCGCTGACCATGGATGAAACGGACGATGTTTTACAGAGAACGATGACATGTAGCAACAAGCACAGCGCTATTGCTCTGGACGTCAAACCAGTTTTCTATCCATTCATCATCAACATCATCATCATCATCATCACCACCACCAACATCCCCATCACAATCATCATCATCACCAGTGTCACCACCATCGCCATCGCCATCACGTTGGTGACTGATGCAATCATTGCAATTTTGCCCTAATCTTTTCTGTTTGCAGCCACATGACGTAGCACTTGCAGACATTTTCCACGCCAATCGCCAATGTCATCCTCCTGTCCATTGGTTGACGTCAAGAAGTCCAATCGGTAAACGAAGACGATTTCCTCGTATAGATGTCGCTCTAATGCGGTCACGTGTCCGGAATCACGCGGGCTTAGCAGCGCACACTTACCTAATCGAACGCCAGAGGGCGGGCTCAGAAATCGGAAGGAAGAAGCGGGAATTCCTTTCCGACAGCAGACAGGCAAGAACAAGAAAAGGAGGGGAAAGGAGGCGAGGGAAAGCGCCCGGCGGAAGGCAGAGATTGGTCGGCAGAAGAGAAGGGGGACATCTTAAGGAGATTGACTTGAGACGCCGTCGGTCGTTTGACGATTGGACGCCGTCGTCGTCGTCAACCTCAGCGACGGACAGTGGACGAGATGGACGCATCTGCCGTCCGTTGGTCACACGACGCCGCTGAAGACGCTGACGACGACGACGACGAATAAGCATACGAAGAGGAGACGGCCGTTGGTAATAATAATACACGAACGCAAAGCTGCGAGAGTTCTTTTTTCTTTTTTAAACGCAAAGACAAAGAATGGCTTCATACCTACTACTTCACAGGGAACAGGCGACCGAACACTGCTCTTCATTTGCGTTCCTAGGGAAAGTGTCGAGAGAGAGAGAGAGAGAGAGAGAGAGAGAGAGAGAGAGAGAGAGAGAGAGAGAGAGAGAGAGAGAAAGGACTAAGTAGTTTAGAGTTTAGAAGCTAACGATTTCAATGGAATGTCTTCTTATTCGACAAAACCACAAAACCTGGCTTGCAATTTTTTTAGACTAATTGATTGTTAGATTTCGCTGCAAGGCAAATAAACACATGTCCTAACTATAAGACGACCATACTTCTGTGGGCAAACAGCGGGATACCCTCCCTCCCTTCCCCTACCCTCCCAATTCCAATCGCCTACGATACAATCTCGTCATCTGTTGTTATTGTATCGGGATTAAACAGTCACATTTACGCTTGTCCGATATTACGTGCTGCATTATTATGTCTGATTTTGTTCCGTGAGCATTTATTTTATAGCATGGTACTTCCCAGCAGAGATGGGTAATTAATCAATTAGGAAGTAATTGATTAGCTAATCGATTAGGTGACCAGCTAATTCTAATTGTAATCAATTGGCAAATTTTATCAGCTAATCGTAATTCTAATCAATTAGAATTTACCTGCTAATTCTAATTATGTTTTAATTACATGACAATTAGCCATCCGAGGCAGCCTGAGAATAATGTTGAAACGCATGCTCATAGTATAACGCTGAGATGATCATGGTAGCATTAGCAAGGAAAAACTTACAGCTGCTAGATTAAGTGTTTTGTGTGATTGCTGTTGACAACTGGAAAAGCCAGCCATTTCCAACCATTTGCAGCTGCATGCAATTACTGCAGATATTAAATTAATATTTTAAAACTGTGTTTTGCGTGGTGTGTCAACTGTATCGCGAACATCGACAAACTAATTGTAATTCTAATTAGACAGCAGCTAATGCTAATTCTAATGAATTGAACAAAGTGTAGAACTAATTCTAATGCTAATCAATTAGGTGCTAGAAGCAACTAATTCTAATTCTAATTGATTAGATTTTTGTCTAATTGTGCCCATCTCTGCTTCCCAGTCGACACAAGGTTTCTTACTGAATGGGAGTTCTGCTGTAGGCGGAGAGTTAAAGATGCATGTTCGCTTAAAAAGCACGATTCGACCGCTCTTATAAGTTATAACTGAAACCATCCATATACAAATAATATTCCGTCTATTCGAAAATTTCACTAGCTCTTCGAAACGCCATAGTAACGTTAGGAGTGGCGCACGCACACACACACACATACACAGTGCACTGTGTGCGTGTGCGTGAGTGTGTGTGTGTGTGTGCGTGTGTTTGCACTCAGTCTCAGCCGTCATGTCTGCAAAGTGGCAAAGTAGAGACAAAACGCGACACACAATGACCAAATGGAGCAAAAGCCGCAAAACGGATCCCCGTGTTATGTTTGCCGCTCCTGTGTTTATTTTGCTCGTTGCCGGTTTTTTGAAAATTTGCAGAGGACTTTTTAGAAGGAATTTTGCAAGTCCTGAGAGACTTTTGATGGCGCAGAAGCACAGTAAGGCGATCTGTCAGTCACCAGGTCCGGGCAATCGGACATCGGGAAGAGCAGTTCCAGTTGTTTCTGCTCCAGCCATTCACCCAGGAAGGAGGGGAAGGGGGCAGCTGCCCCTCATTCAGCTGTTGCCAAGGAAACTTAAAGGCGCTAAACAACCGCATTAAATGCGAATTTTGCACAAAATGCACTCTAGAAAGAGAAAATGGCTGAATAATTTGGCAGACATTTGCTTGTCGTGAAAATTCAAATATGCGAAATATTACTTTTAAGTGCATCGCGTGGAACCATAAAGACAGTATAACATTGATGTGATATAATTTCCGTGTCAGTATCTACAGTATCCACGTGTGGTCTTTGGCCAAGACACATAAGAAAACTCCAATACAATAAATAAGATTTTAAAGATGTAAAATGTGTCTCCTAATCGAACGAGATTAGAATCTTAGATCCTCTGTTGATCTTGCTATAGGCAAGCAGCGACGCAGATGGCTTACTCCACTGATTCTAGAGTAGCTTGCCAGTAATACGTCCACACTCACGTTTACCTTCGCAGCTTAACGGCGCAACCAATTTATCCAAGCTTAAACAATGAACGGCACCACGACTCGATCCCTGGATGGTCAGTGGTCACCCATCCAAGTAGGATCCGCGCTCATGAGCGTCCTTATGAGAATTAGTCGCCCAACGTCGAGTAGACTGATAAGTGACATTTAAGCAATCTAAAACTTAACATTTGACGGCTTTAACCTCACTGTGCATCAAACTTCGACAATTAATGTATCGGACTGTCGGTTCGTATTTGGTGGAGGAGTCAGAAGAGCCGCATCATTTTAGTGGCATTTAACTGTATAAAGATGTATTGCCTTTAGTGTTCCATGACCACTGGAATCTGTTTAGAACAGTGGTTCCCAAACGGTGGTACGCGTACCCCCAGGGGTACAAAATGGACTTCCTAGGGGGTACGCGGCGGAAAGCGGAAAGTCAGTGGAATTCTTATGCACTGATGTTTGATAGTAACAAATTTCACAATATTTGCAAAAGTTCTAAAAAATTGTGATTGTATTTGATTTTCTCAAACTGCAGTGACAGATGTAGACCTTTTGGACTCCTCTAACCCGTCACCCCTCGCTATAAGTTTAAAGTTTAACCTTTCCTATCACCTTGTGGTATTGGACTCTTCCTTGGTCAGCGCGGCAAATTAAAAAATCGCCCTGTGTGGATCAAAGACGCAGCCAAGATTCTCGAAACTGGCTGATGAGATGCAACCTCATCCGTCTCATTGATTCATGTTATTGTTTTCATTTGACCGATAGGTTATGCAAGTTTAACTTTGAATGCTACAAGTACGATATTTTATCCTAATAAGCTTTAATAAAACCTAGTAGGTCTAGTAACTAGTTAATGATTATGGCTAATGCAGTCCGATTACATGTAGGTACAGTAGGTTTGAAGACATTATTAAATTTCATGATTCAGATACCATGTTTATGCTTTTAAAAATCGAAATTGTGCTTCGGACTTAAATTTACTTTGAAAATTAGAAGGGGTACACGGATTTTCGCAAAAATGTCTGAAGGGGTATTGACCGAAAAGTTTGGGAACCACTGGGTTTAGAATTTAAGAAAAAAAATGCTGCATTTGCTGCAGTATATATATATAGACTGCGAGGTTAAAATGCCCGAAGTCAACATGCGGTCATGTTTCATGTCGTCTAATAACAGAAGCCATCATTCGATTTTACAATAAGACTTAGACGTTGACCTACAGTATAGGTCCTCAAGTCTTTAAGACGCTCCACAATGCTGAATCTGAATGCCGGTCGTAAAGCGCAACATGAACAACTATACAGTAGCACTAGTCTTAGCAGCATATATGCTATATGCTGCTAGTCTCGATTCAGTCTGCTGCTTCCATTAAATGTGAAGAAGAAAGTCATGAAATATGAGTTCGAAGAGCAGACGCCTTTATACCGTTATAAGCACAACAATGTCCAGTGTAAATATCGAACTGTTGATTGCGCTATAATAACAAGTGAACCAGGAACAGCCGTCGAAGAACAAAACGCGAAAGAAGAGAACGACTCGTAAAGAACGTGAATACGAACACAAAGAACATAAAGGAGAAGTAAGAACTGAGAATAACAGGAGCACCGATGCAACAAGAGAGTGATGATAATTTTAGAGTCTATGTCCAATTTTAGAGTCTATGGTCCCAACCATTCGATAACCAAAATGCCAGCAATAGCACCTATAGGCCTATAGACTGCAGGCGAACTTAAATTTGTTTTTGTTTCTAAGATGGCAAACAACAACAACAATAACAACAACAGGAATGGTAATTATTGGTAATTATTAAATTAAACTCTTTTGAATTAAATGCCGAAGCTTAAATTAAAAATAACAAAACGAAACAGCGTAGAAAATAACAATAAATTGCTAGAGTCATTGGTAATCAAGTGAACAAGAACGAACTAAAGAAAGAAAGAAAGATGGGAAATTGTATCAAAGGTAACTAAGGAGCATAATTTTAATTAGTAGGCAGTCAATAGAAAAGATAGTTGTCTAGAAACAAAGAGACAATGGATGAGGAGGTGGTGGTTGTTTAGTAACAACCGTATTTAATACCGGGTTTTGTGGTGAACCAATGATCCAAATGGTGGATATAATAAATTATTGTCGGTTATTGAGAGGAAACAGTCATACACTATTGCGTTGTGTTGTCCTCAAGAGAGAACCAATATTCCAACGCCACGTTTATTATCACATCCCCAAATAATAAGCATAATATTAATTAGAGAAGAACTACTCAAAATGTCTGCAAGATGGTCCGGATATTTGTCCCGAGACATGACTGGCGTCCGGTCCGACCAAAGGGTTCAAGTTAATTTTTTTGACGAGCAAAATAAAGACGTCGTCTCGTCATATCCGTAGCGTTTTTAACTTGAATAAAAGTATAAAACACTACAAAAAAGAATAATTAATTTCTTTCACCGCTTCGAATATGCAACTTTAAGTAAAATTAATATTTTCGGATGATTTTGCAGCAATAAAAGTTATTTCAGTGCGATGTACGGAATTCGTTCGCAATAATTCGATAAACACGACATTTTTGGATCTCGCCGCGGTCCGTTTAGGAAGCCTCCGCGGTACGTACTGCGGACCGCGGTCCGCAATTTGAGTATCCCCGAGTTAGAGTTTCGCTGGGCATTAGGTTCTCTCGGCAAGTTAATAAGAGGTCAGTCGAATGACGAAAGGTCTGAAAGAAAAATTTGCTCGGTTCTTGGATTTCAGAGTGCGGCGTCGTCGTCCGTCACAGCGGATCATGCATGCAGAGGCTGTAGAGAGATCCTATTGGAAGATCACACCCGAATAAATCACTCCTCGGGAACCATTTGTAGACGCCAGCATCTAGACCGCAATAATGTATTAACCCATTCGTGCCGGTGACCCTTTACGATGACCCCGCCGCCGCTGCTGCTGCTGCTGTTGCCGCTGCCGCTGCTGTTGTAACGGAAATGACGAATGGGACGCTGTAATATTTATTGCGCTCGGCGATGTCAGCGCCTTCAAGGAGTTTCTGTATCTCTTACGCGCATGCGCCGTGACCCATTAGAGGACAAATCCCGCGCCAAGAGGCCCGGCTGTCGTCTGCTTCTATGCCGTCTGCGCGCCGATCGTCTGCCGTGTTCGCCGCCAGGCGGCCGTGTTTGCCTAGCTCTCGTTTTCTAATTAATTCTTGGGTCCCGCGGGGAAGGGAGACCGTTGGAAGAGGAGCCGCGGCTATAGGTGCGGCGCAGCGGGCTGCTGCTGCTGCTGCCCACTTCTCCGGCGCTTCCTGCCCGTCACGCTCCACTGGACGGTCGTCGAGAAATTAATGGCGCAGACGATCGGGCGTTATCGGGGCGTCGCTGGTGCGGCTGTTGAACGGGCGCCCTCGCCCGGGGCGACCGGCGGCTCCACTTGGCGTGGATCGGTGACCCGGCCCCGGGGCCGCGACGTCGTCGTTTCATCAAAGTTCTTCGAAGAAGACGGGATTGCGGGGTCTTGTAATGGGTAGCCGCGAGTTTATCGTTCGGCCGCCAGTGGTCGCTTTCAACAGCGCCTCTAGCGGCGAGAGAAGGAAGTTTTCGCGGGGGAAAGGAGGAGGAGGAGGAAGAGGAGGAGGAGGAGGAGGAAGAGAAGGAAGAGGAGGGAGGCATCCATGAGACACGTTTCGTTTTATCTGAACAAACAACAAGCGCAGCGATAAAATTGATCTTAGATATATCGTCTTCGAGACAAAGAAGCTGCAGATACTCGCATATTATTTTTGTATTTTTAATTTTTATTATAACTACAGAGCTGACAATTTATTATGCGCTATAGGTTTGCTATTAGGAACACTGGCACATCACAATGTCACGCTCTTCAAAATAACAATAATCATTATTCAGAAACTTACGAAAAAGAGGATTCCGTTAAGAATCAAATTAATAAAGATGTTGGTGAAATATTTTTTTCAAATGTATTCCAATTTTGCAGGAATTCTTCAGCCAGTGAAATAAATAAATCAAGAATCTTGCTTCAACTTCTCTTTATATTTAATTGGCTCTAAATTTAGCAGAAAATCAGAAATCTGCGTAACATG
>CM030832.1:16820518-16830518 GCA_018105865.1 Metaphire vulgaris
AATTACAGAGAGTTAACTTCACGGAAAGAATGCTTCATTCACCATGCACACGCACAAGGCGATTCCTTTTCGCACTAGTCTTCGGGGAGTAGAGGTTGGTTGGTTGGTTGGTGGGTGGAGGGTTGGTCGTTTCTTAGCAACGCGTTTCTGAATATTTCGATGGGCGCTTTCGTCTCCGTTGAGTTCTCTGATCCGTCCGAAGAGCGTCGTTGTGCATTCCAATGGTCGGGTCCGCAGCTCCTCTAAATGCACGTTCACTTGACGTCGAATTGGCCAAAGACCGGTCGTAAACCGACCGCCGCCACCTTCGCTCCTCTCGGATAATAGAAGCGCAAAAATGACCGCAGCTGCTTCCCGGGATTCGCCAATAGGACGACGTCGACTACGGCAGCAGCAGCAACCGACAATTGTGGCCAATCTCTCTTTCGTCTTTAAGATCCAAAGGTTAGCAGTTGGTTGGACGAGAGAGAGAGAGAGAGAGAGAGAGAGAGAGAGAGAGAGAGAGAGACGAAAGAGACAGACAGACAGACAGACAGACAGACAGACAGACAGACAGACAGACAGACAGACAGACAGACAGACAGACAGAGACAGGGACATAAACAGATAGAGATATAGAGAAACACAGAGACACACAAAGACTCACAAAGAGAGACAGACAGACAGGTAGACAGACAGACAGACAATTCGAACACTCAGTCAATTAAAGACCCATACCAGGCGATTCCCTCTGGTGCTAGAAAGAGTCAGGAGCAGACGCAGTTAGGCGACTGCCTTCAATTGGCGCTATATCAATTCGCAACGAAGTCAGACCGTTAGCCATCGCGACTTGCAACCGACACCATTAGATGCAAAGAACGAGAAGGAACGCAGACAGATGAACGTCCTTCGCAGAGTTCATGCCAGCGCTCTATTTGTCGAAGCGAAGTGCATTGGAAGAGTCGACTGTCAACTCAATCTCAAGGAGGATCTGAAGGAGGAAAGACCGCGACATGATCCAAGCGTCCTCATCTTATCATAAGAAACTTCTTATCACAATCTAACAACGGGCGATAAGCTCACGATCGTAGATGATAATGCTGCTGCTTTACCTCGCACCAATGCATTCAGCCTGTCTTTATTATACCCTGTATTTCTTTTTATCTCCCGATTCACACCTACCTACCTATCTATTGCCTAGCTTTGCATTGCCACGGCAGCAGCTGTAACCCAAGCCTCTAGCAATGATTTTGATTATCGCAACGATCACCATATGATGGAACCCTATCCCCCTCTCTCCCTTTCCCTCTCTCTTTCCCTTTCCCTCTCTTTCCCTCCGTCTCTTTCTCTATTCTTCTTAGATCTAATCGTCGATCGGATTCTACGGGAGGAGCAACAAGCAACAGTCGAGGCGTCGTCGGCGCGTTCGTCGGCGCGTTCGTCGGTCCGTGCCGTCCACCCAATCATGACTACAAAGCGTCATCGGTGACACCATTTGACGCTGCCGGCGTCTGATAGCGTCCGATAGATGGCGCCGTCGTCGTCATTGTCTTGGTCGTATGCGATAAAAGCGATCTCTCGCCTTCGAATTAAACAGACGCTCAGATGTTCTGCTGCTGTCCAGAAATTCTATGTCTTTCCCTCCCTCCTTCCCTTTCACCCCACCAACCAATTCATTCCGTTCGCCCTCCCTCTCTCGCCGCCTCCCCCACCCCCACCCACTCGCCCGCGGGCGTTTGTATTTCCGGGTATCGGCCGTCATTGTCGACCGAAACGGATTCTGAAAGGATCGGGAATAATTAACAGCGAAGACAAAAGCCGATGCTCATTCACAGGTCAGAGAGAGAGAGAGAGAGAGAGAGAGAGAGAGAGAGAGAGAGAGGATAGGGAGTGGAGAGAGAGAGAAAGAGAGAGAGAGAAAGAGAGAAAGAGAGAGAGAAGTAACTGTTTCGAATACAATTACAGGCAAAGCTGAACACGATAAGCGTAGGAAACAGGACAGCAGAAAGGAGAAGAAGGGTAGGAGGAGGATGTAGAGGAGGAGGAGGAGGAGGAAAAGGAGGAGGCACAGAAGTTGAGAGGAAAAGAGAGGAAGTGAAGTCAATTTAATACTAACGTAAGTTTAAATTGATGACGGAGAGATAGAGATGAGAGAGAAAGAGAGAGAGAGAGAGAGAGAGAGAGAGAGAGAGAGAGAGAGACAGACAGACAGACAGACAGACAGACAGACAGACAGACATACAGAGTGAGGGAGACACAGAGAAAGACAGAGAGAGACACAGAGAGACAGAGAGACAGAGAGAGAGACAGACAGACAGACAGAGAGACAGAGAGAGCACAGCTCGGTACCTGTACAAAGATGAGCACATCTTGATAACGGTACCGTTTCTTATGACGGTGGTATGCTAAGGTCAGCTGGATAAGTTAGCCAAATGAACAGCTTCGTATTATTTGATAACAGCGGTTTGGACCCTGAGGTAATAAGGCTGGCAGGCTGCGTCAATGCAACCGCAACTACGGTAATCGGGTTCCATGATAAGAAGAGACTGTGTGCAGGGCATGAGCTCCAAGAACGAGCGAGATTCCGTCGTATCGACTCAAAGGCGGTTGTCAAAGGCACAGCTATGTATATATATATATATATATATATATATATATATATATGCGATTAAAAATTTTAATCGAAATTAATCGCACGATTAAAATATTTAATCGTAATTAATCGCTGTTTAATCGCATAATTTATAAATTGCAAATATCTTGTCTTAATTAAAAATGCAATTTTTGAATAAACTTTGTACCTGTTAGTTTAAATGCATTTGGCAAACCAGAATTTCAATCTGTCGTGGTTGACATTGGCAACCTGTCTTGACGTTTTAAAATTTGAAATGTCTGAGAAAAGAACAACGGAACTAGGTATTGGCTAAGCTCCAGACTGTTTTCGTTGTTATATCAGCATTTAGAACTTTGAATATAATAAATGTCAGATCATCATCAGACTTAGCATCTCAAACTGAAGATGACAGAAGTTGGAAAAAATAGTCAACAAAATAAAATAAAAATTCTGTCACAGAAATGAAAAAGTCTGATTCTATTACAGTTTTTTGCAAGGAATTCAGATATGTACTTAGAAATTCTCCATCACGTAACATTTTTCAGTGACACGTAGTTTAAATTTCTACTATATTGCTCATATAACATTATATGTGTTATATGAATATTGTAACCTGCGGTCTCCTAAAAGGTAGTTGTATATGATTTTCTACGATATTGTACCTCAGGAACATCCCTTTTTAGAGTCCAACAATAGTCTGCTAGCATAATGGAGCTCCACTTGCCCTGGTACCTATTTTCCATTACTGAAATGTCCTGATGAAACCTTTCTCCATGTTCATCGCTTACTGCTCCTAGGTTTGCAGGAAAATAATCCAGGTGTTGCAAAAGTGCATTTTTAAGACATGTTACATCCCATTTCAATAGAAGTATCCATTAATTTTGTGCTGTTGGCTGCCTTGTTATTTCCCAAGAAGTCGCGACAATCTTAAAGGAAATCCATGCAGACTGTCATTCAACTGAGCATCAAAGTTTTCATCTTTCATCAGTTTTCTAATATTAAGCCCTACAAAAATCCCTTCTTTGATTTTCACCTCACTTATTTGTGGAAATGTATTTCTAAGATATGCAAATCCTAGTCCACTTCTATTCATGGCTTTACAAAGTTCTTCGAGACCCAACTTTATATGGAGAGGAGGTAGATATACTTTATTCGGCTCCACAAGTGGATCATGAATGTTTTTGCCTCATACTTTTTTTCTGCCTCATGGCAGATATTGTAATTGACAGTTTGTTGTGATTTGGAAGTAATGCCTGCAATGTTTGTAAGGCAAAAGTAACAGTATGTCAAGTGATCTCTTGGTTCTCCAGATCATTGGAACAGCAAACTTCATGTGTCTAACACCCTTGACCCAACCTGTTAGGAGTCTGACACAGGTTATACAGCTGAAATGGAGGCCCTGTATTTGTCCTAATCGCCAATTTCATTTACAGCTTATAACATGTCTTAACAAGCGGAGTAAACGCCTTCTTTTGACTTAAAAGTAACATCACCGCAAATGTAGCAAAAGGAATCCGGATGATTAGTACACTTTCTAGGCATTTCAAAATGACTACAAAGAACAAATAACCCTTACATTATATTAACTAAGTGCTCTATATTAAATAGATTTGCAAGCTCATGCCAGATGGGGCTTATTTCAAGCAATATAATACAAGTCACACTTGCTCATATCAGAATAGAACACACAATTTGACCCATCGTTTTTCTATTAGAACAAAGGGCCTGGATATATTATTGACTCAACATTTATGCTATGGCTGACAACATACAATAATATATTATAATTGGTTATGATGAAATTTTTGTATACTAAGTTTTACTGAAATAAAATTGCATTGGCTATTTCAAAAGGTATATTCTTTAATAGACGCTGAAGTATGGGTGATGGAAAAATTCTGATTACATAAAATTGAAAAACTACATATCATTCTGTGACAAAAATTGTGTTTACCAGTGTTATTGAACGAAATGTTAAAATACTTCTCTCCACCTAAAAACTCAGTAGCAGACCTTAAAGTCTTTCTGTAGATAGCCAGACTGACCGCGGAAATTTCCTGTAAACTAAGCCACTGAACTAATAATATTTTAAGCAGCATGACTATGCTTTCGTAAGTGTTCAAGTAGCGCCATTTTACCAATTTCTTTACGTTTACGAATTTATTCGGCGCGAAAGCTTGCGCTAAAATAAATAATCAGCGCTTAAAAATTGAATCATCGATACCTTGCGTTAAAATAATTAATCGCGTTAAAATTTTTCGCGTTAATCGCATGCGTTAACGGCGATTAATCAACAGCCCCTATATATATATATATATATATATATATATATATAGAGAGAGAGAGAGAGAGAGTTGAGAAGTTGAGAGGAAAAGAGGAAGTGAAGTCAATTTACTTTGCCGAACTTTCCCAGACCTCGAACCGGACGAAAGTTAGCCACACAATTTCTTAATGTCTCCGGACACTTTTTTTCATAAGACCTTCGGGAATGAAGTACCGAGGGCTTAATATATATATATATATATATATATATATATATATATATATATATATATATATATATATATATATATATATATATATATATATATATATGAGGCGCACCCTTAGACTGACTCTGAGTGAGGCAACGCAGCCCTAGTGAGCGACCCTTCCTCTGTACAACGGCATTGGAGAGGAGGAGAAGGAGAAGGAGGAAGAGGAAGAGGAGGAGGAGGAGGAGGCCGGACATCTTCTCGTCCGTGAGCCCTTAGCCTTGTGGACCGTCCTTTGAACGGACATCAGAGCGCCGTCTAAGCAGCGGTCGCGTATAATGCATTCGATCAGAAGGCAGAAATCAATACTCTCTCTCTCTCTCTCTCTCTCTCTCTCTCTCTCTCTCTCTCTCTCTCTCTCTCTCTCTCTCTCTCTCCAAGAAGATAAATGTCCGCCTTTAACCGATGGCTTCGGTTGTCTACGGGCATTTAAAACGCCTTCTTTGCATTTCTTTTTCCTCATCATTGCAGTCCAGTTAACGTCGGTTATGGCTGCTCTGGTCCTAAAAAAACGGGCAACTGAATTTGTTTTCACGATAAAAGCTTTATTCTAAACAGACTTCAAGTCTTAGATTCTCTCTATAACAGTGCGTGATTAATGGAGTATTTAGCACAGCAGTCGAGGGTCTACGGAGCGAGGGTCTACAGCAGTCTACGGTCCTACACCCTAAACAGAGCATACGACATATTCTAGCTCCATTAAAAAAAAGATCTGTCTTCCTCTTTTTTGCTGTAGCTAGCTTGCGTATAATTCCGGTTTTTTTGGATGGGAATATGTTGTTTTGATATTGATCCATCATGACCAATCGAACAGCTTCTATTTCGCTTTTACAGAATAATCTATTTTGGTTTTCAGTCGATATATAGACGAGACTTGAATAGCGTCTGCAGCGCGCGGAGACACCCCTTCAACTGGAGTTCAAGTCTGAGAGTCGGAGATACAGTATTATTTCCGATTAATATGAAAGATATAGCCGTATTTTGAGTAGTTAAATTTCCGTCGGCGCAGATTGGACATTAACATGGCCACCACATCGCTTCATGCTTTGATGTCCCGTGCATAGTTATCAAGGCGAAAGAAAATTTCATCACCTGGTTCAGACGACAAAAAAATGGAATGTCAAACTTGCATTTAGGGGAAATTCTAGCAAATGACCAGAATAATATATAGATAGTTTAATAGCTTTATAGGATTATAGTCTAGTTGGAATTTTTAAACATCGCAATCTGACAGTGAGTCTAAAGTGACTCCTACAATTCTTATCTTTAGAATTTCAATAAATGAAGCCAGACGCTTGCAATTTTTGAGTCGTGAAAATATCAAAGACAAATTTCAGCTCAAGGATATTTTACTGTAGCAAAGTTACTAGGAATCACCAGCATAGCCTATTCAGGTGTTTGTTAGTCGTGTTCCTTCGTCTTCCGGGACTTCCGTTTTCGTAATTTCTCTGCATGTCTTTATTTTGTCTTGTTTTGTCTATTTAATAAATACGCGTCCGTCAAAAGACGATGGGTGCCTGGCTCGGTGGCTCCTCCTTTCTCATCCGGCCCCATCCTGGCTTGCCACTGCCTACGACGGAGTTTGTCTTTCTCTCTTGTTTCAGGCTTGTCCAGTTATAGCCTACTCCAGTGCTTCCCAAACACTTTGTAACGTGCCGCGACCCTAATAATAGCATGTAATATCAAAAAATGAATTACGCCATCTGGCGAAATTTGGTTGAAAGGAATCTTCTGAGTTTTGAATAAATGGCAAAACAAAAGCTCTTATTCAATTCGAATGAAAAGTGTGGCAAATATATTAGACATAATTATCTATATTGTTTGCCAAATAAGATAAAGGGAGAGAAATAGAGATTGAGATTTATTGAAAATTATCATTTTAAAATTTTGCCAGGAACATACCTTTGTTACGCGTCATAAAAATCCTATGAATATGGCAAAATCACTCAACCGTCAGGTTGTCTGAAAGATGAAAGGGATTCTCTATTGTTAGAGGAGTTTCAGAGCAAAATGGTCGGAATTAGAGATGGCAAATATCGTTAGAAATGAATATTCGCTACTCTTAATTACGTTACTCTTAATTCATTTAAGATATTCGTTAGAAAATATTCATTAGAAAATATGCATTAGCCGTTAAACGTTACTCTGCTCGTTGGCTGGCAGTGGCGCGACCAATTGTTGGAGTTGTGAAATTTGAGAGGGGGGGTTGAAAATGTATGACAGAAACTGCATGTACCAGATATGCGATTTTTGGGAGGGTTGCAAAGTTAGATGGAGGGTTCAACCTCCCAGCCCTGATGCGACCTTATAGAAAAGAATATAGAATAGATAGATATGCTACGGTAGTACGTTTTACATGTGCCCAATAGGCTACTAGGTTTATAGCATTGCGATGCAGTTGTTGGTTTAATCTGCACGTGTGGCCTAACTGTTACCTTAACAGGCACAATACAATTTAATCAAATATCACGCAGAGTCCACAACTAGAATTTAAAAAGAAGAAAAACGTGCACAAAGTACACAAGGTACACAAAGAAAGGAGGAGAAATATGTGCTGTACACGTGTTGCAAATTTGATATAAATATATTTAGCATTTTTTAAGAAATCGTAGTTTTTCTGTTGAGGGATTTTTTTCTGGGACACCCTGTATACAATATTAACGCGCGCAAAAGAGTCAAATTCCACGACGTAATCTAAATTGGATACTGTGTGAATAATGAATACTTCAGCCTGAATCGTTATTAGTTAATCTGGGCAAGTCGTTATATTCATTAGGGGTCCAGTATTATAGGTGGCGCTGCAAATCGTTAGAAATAACGAATGTTTTGAATAAGTCTTAGTCGTTAATATTCATTGGAGCCCAATATTCGTTAGAATGAATATGAATGAATATTTATTTGCCATCTCTAGTCGGAATACGCGTTACGTGCGTTATTGCAAAATAAGATTCATCATCATCATCATCATCATCATCATCATCATCATCATCATCATCATCATCATCATCATCATCATCATCATCATCATCATCATCATCATCATCATCATCATCATCATCATCATCATCATCATCATCATCATCATCATCATCATCATCATCATCATCATCATCATCATCATCATCATCATCATCATCATCATCATCATCATCATCATCATCATCATCATCATCATCATCATCATCATCATCATCATCATCATCATCATCTTCATCATCTCATCAGGTTGATCATCATCATCATCATCATCATCATTTCCATCATCATTGTTCTGTCTTCATCAATCATCTTTTTAGTTCGGTTGAGTTGTTTCCACTTCGTTCTGTCTTTTCCTTTTATGTGTTCTTTTCCCATGTGTTCCTTAACGTCGTCCAGCCAGTCTCTGCTAGGTCTTCCTCTGGCCCTGTTTCCCTCATATCTGCCCTCTAATAGGACTTTTGCTTGTTCTGTGCTTGATCCACGCATTATATGTACAGCATACTGTGTTTTCTTGTTTAAAATTAAAGTTAAAAGTTTAAAATTAAAAATAAAATAAGATTAATTTTAAAAAGTACTATAGGACAAAGTTTCCCGAACTTCATGTAACTGCTCGACTCACGTCAGCGGCTTTGTAACATGCCGTGACCCTGCAAACTTATTATCAACTAGAATTGGATAAAAGTTTCATAAAGCACTAACCATTTTAATATAATCTGTGATGGAGAATTGTCGGCATACAAATTCCTCAAAACCTAAGCTTTCTTGCAACTTTCAGGGCTTGTGACATTGTGGTATTGGTTAGAAAATGACACTTTCGAATCTAATTTAGCGCTACCCCGCGACCCACTAGACTGAGCCCTGCGACCACCCACTTTTGGGTCGCGATCCACAGTTTGGGAAATGCTGGCCTACTCGGCGATAGCAAGAAGCAAGCATATTGACCTTCGCCATCTAGCGAGTAACAGGATAACAAATTAATAGCGAAGACAAAACGTTACACGAAGCTAACACTTATTATTATTACTTATTTCATCATCATCACTTCGAACAGTGCAGTGTTTTACCCAGACTCCAGGCCTTTGGGGGGTGCCTGGGAGGGGGAGGAGATTGACTTAGCTGGAGGGGAAGAGACACAGAGTCCAATGCAAAAATTTGTGTCAGTGCTGGGATTTATTTGTTTGGGGAGGATTATAATAATTTAAAGTGGTTTAGGAGGCTAAGTAAGCCTGTGTGAAAACCACTGTAGATTTTCGTGGATTTTTTTTTTGGGGGGGGGAGGGGGGTTAACAGGCCTGGATAAGACACCGAGTCAGTGGATCGACCGTTACGAAAAGAAGACAGGTCACATGGGACTGAAGAACCATGCATAGACGTACGCGCGTCAGTGGCGGCTCTAGGATTTGGATGGGGGCGTTGGGGAACCTAATCATGGGGGCCAACCATTTGTTGTTTAAAGATTAAGTATAGGGTCCCAACTGGGGGCCACTGGGGGCCAGGCTCTCAATAGGGGGCACGGGGCCCCATGGCCCCCTCGGTGAAGCCGCCACTGGTACGCGTTAACGAAAAAGCCGCAATAGAAGGCCTATTAGTAGTAGTAGTAGTAGACTTCTTTAGCGCCATTGTAGTAGTACATCTGCACCAGTCGATGGTCGCTTCAGTGAATAATCGTAGTCGTGAATCATTGTCCGTGGTGAATCGAGGTTGTAATCCAAAGGTCAGTCCGTACTTCCGGATTCCAGGTTAAGGCGGATATGCAGTCAGGAATAGATGTGTTTTAAGTCTAGACCTGAAGGTAGTAAGACAATCAGTTTGGCGGACCTGTACCGGCAGAGAATTCCAAAGTCTGGGTCCGGTAACAGAAAAAGCACGTTTTCCAGTAGTAGTCCTGCTATAG
>CM030832.1:16835518-16853018 GCA_018105865.1 Metaphire vulgaris
CTTTTATCTACTATCAGCATAATAATAATATCTACTATAATAATAATAATAATAATAATAATAATAATAATAATAATAATAATAATATAGAAGCGGTAACGTAATGTACTGGAGAATTTTTATAGCGCCCATTTTATAGAATACCCAGAGACACTGCTCGCTCTAGTGCTCTACACAGGACAGCAGAGGAGGTTGGTGTGTCGGTCGGTGCGATGGAGCAGCGCTCCTCCTGACCAGCGGTCGCAACCGTCGCCTGCTGTTGGCGCGTATAGGGATGAAGCGATTCAAGCGATGCTATTTCGTATAATATAGGCTAGACAAGGATCAGCGTATGAGCGAATGGTCTGTTGTGGAAGACCAGCAGTTTTCTGGTCCACAGAAACCAATCAATCAAAATCGTCGACGGAAAGCAAGGTCGACCTTCGACGGCTGGAACCAGACGGTGGTGTGTGTGTGTGCGTGCGCATTTTTACGGCCGTGAATGTGGAACAGTAGCGTGCAGAGGGTGGGTGGGGCGGTGGGGTGGTGGCCCCGGGCGCCGACCAGATGGGGCGCCATAATTGACTCGGCGACATTTTTCTTTTTTTCGTTAAACGTTTTTCATCGACTTGGCCGGCCCCGGGGTCCGCCGCTCTTTGCATGCCAGAGACATGGAGAGCTGACGGTGTCTGATATTGTACGGATTTCATAATAAGACAGAGAATCCGTGAATGTTGGGGATCGGTGTCTGCTGAGATGCATCTTATGTCCCTCCCCCACCCCATCCCCTTCTCGATAGCCTGAGCCAACTGAGCCAATAGAGCCACGAAGCGTCAGTCTTACCTTCTGCTTTTGGTTCTTTCGTGACGTTCTCTAGTTTGAAGAGATTTTGCTATGGTCGCTTCTTGGTCAATGGTTCCAGTATTATAAATTATATTACATTTAGAAAAATTTATAGTCTTTAGTCTTGATGCCCGCCAAAAATTATGTTTGAATACAAATTATAACAGCTGCCCTACTGTATATACTGCAAGGATTTCTAAAGTGTTTAAACCGCTGTTATGAGACGTACGTCCTTTACAGTTTACACTGTATGTCTGTGATTACTATCTTACTTACAGCATGGTTGTAGCCTGTAGGAAACAATTAGTGGGCGTTGTAGTCTTCCGGTTTTTTGAGCTTAGTTAATGGATGCTAACGAGTTTTGTCTCATTAAAATATCGAATTAATCTTATTTTTTTATCTCGTTTCGCAATATCATCGATCGTCGCCCCTCGACACCGCACAAGCTCCCAAAATTGAGGGTATCATTGGGTGTTGCCTATGGGTGGTGTCTAAACCTATGGGAAAGAGTTACTTTCAAAATAATCACTAAGCATGACGTAGACTACGATTTGCCCAGAGGTCTCCTAACAGAAAAGTACAACAGAAGCAATTCAATTCATTGCATGTCACTCCTAAATAATCGAACGCATCGCATAATTTCTTACGTGTACTCCGTATACGACGACGACGACATTGGTTCGCTTAATGTTAACGGTATATAGGTGCGGAAATAGTTGACGGATTAAAGTTGCACTTTTTCCATTTCCCAAAATATAGACCCTGTCAAAATTATTTTCCGTCCAGCGTTTTAAAGATGTGTTCGCGTCGTACAAATCATTCTCATGTTTCACTCCCCGGCAACCCCTTTGACCTGAGGTCCGCCTATACTTAACTACCCTCGGTCTTCATTATTATTATTATTATTATTCGTCCGTTACTCCATTTCTTCCCTGCGTCACTTTCTCATCGACGCTCTAATTCCCTTCAGCTTTTTCCCATTTTCCACGTTCGCCGGAGCTTTCAGCTTCTTTTGCGTCGCCGCTTGACCAGGCGGTTTCCAGTGGCTTTGGCGTGAAATATTGTCTTTCCTGGCGGCGATGACAGTCTCCGTCGAACAGACCGACCGACCGACGGCCTGACTGCGCTCGGAGGAATTGGCGGCGGCGACGGCGGCGGAAAAAATACACGCGACGGGACAAAGCAGCGATTGGTCATCGTAGAAGACAACGACAGAAAGCGAAGGAGAAGGAAATTAACATCGGAAAACACATGAAAACGAAGCTCTCGCGCTCTCTTTGGAAGTCTGACAGTACAAACTGAGGGAGACAGACAGACAGACAGACAGACAGACAGACAGACAGACAGACAGACAGACAGACAGACAGACAGACAGACAGACAGACAGACAGACAGACAGACAGACAGACAGACAGACAGACAGACAGACAGACAGACAGACAGGCAGACTGACAGACAGACAGACAGACAGACAGACAGACAGACAGACAGACTGACTGACAGACAGACAGACAGGCAGGCAGACAGGCAGGCAGACTGACAGACAGACTGACTGACTGACTGACTGACTGACTGACTGACTGACTGACTGACTGACTGGCTGGCTGACTGACTGACTGACTGACTGACTGGCAGAGAAAGGAAAGAAGGGAGGGAGGGAGGTAGCGGGGGGGATGGATGGATGGAATGAGGGAGAGAGGGAGAGAGGGAGGGATGGATGGAAGGAAGGAGAGAGACGCAGCCTGCAGTCCGGGGAACTCGTTATTCTGGATTGGCAGGCGTTCGTGCATGACAAGAAATCGATTTTCGCTCTGTTAAAGTTACAGATAATCGATCGAAGAAATTCGGCTGAGCAGACGCATCGGAGTAGACGATTACGATGAATCCAATCGATGAATTCGATTCACAGCGAGGCGCGATTAAGTACCACCTCATAAAACTTTCTGATTCGATGAATTTCCTATTTAAAACTAATTATTCAGCCAGTATAGATAAGTGTAGGCTACCTTACGTTTTAGGTAAAAGCACAGGTATCTTTAGAAGCGATAAATGGCGTCGCATTTCGATGGTTCTTTGCCTTGCGGTCGACGAAATTCAGAACTCCGAAAGGTTCTCCGGTGGCTCTTGCATTTGACGCAGACTTCCTATGGTTATACGCTTGTCCCGTTTTCACGCGTTAACCCAGAAAAGCATTTGGTTTACGCAAGTAGGTCTACTCTCTGGACGATTCAGCTGCGATACTTCCTCTACGCTGCGGACTTCCACTCCTTCTCTCACTCCTCGATCACTTATGGGTCGACGACGCTCTCTCCGAATTTTCTTCATGGTACGTTTCTGACCTAAAATATTCAGAACCATCCTCCTCCTCCTCCTCCTCCTCCTCCTCCTCTTCCTTCTCCTCCGAAGGGGAACTTTCTCCGAATGTCTCACCGGAGTTCATTGATCCTGCACTATTTTTCTCGGAACTATTGCCGTATATATACGCGAAGGCATTTGCACGGAAAATATAACATTGATTAATGCGATCGCCGAATCACCGCTTAATACGCAATGACAGAGGGGGGCCAGGGACGATGGGTGAGGGGGCCCAGGGGAACCAGAGGCGGAATCCTTATCGTATATCAAGCAACCGTCGTTTCTCAGCAATCGCCAGATCGGGTAAATTATCGCCGGTTTCTTTATGTCATAGATCATAGAAATTCCATATCGGATTTTAGTAGCAAAACGTGACCAAAACCATAGGCCTCACCCCCACACACCCAAATCAACTCCCCAGGGACCCTCCCTTTGCTGTGTGGCGAATTTATGCGCTACATAAAACCTAAAAGATTAACTTTTCGTCACATTTTCCATTCTTCAAGCTACAGCTTCGTCCGTCTGATTGCCTGCCTGTGTGTTTGTATATGTCTGTCAATCTGGTTGATTGTCTGTCTGTCCATCTGTCTGTCCACCACGTAGAGGTTTTGTTTGCATGAATAATTATATCTGCCAGGTCTTGTGGGCTGAACGCTTTAAAAGTCGGGTCTATTCAAGAATTTTTAAAACTCATGTGAAGGCTACGATTTGAACAAAGAGGAATGGAACGAGAGAATTAGGTAAAATAATCAGATTTGCATTAAATATTAAACAATTTACGGCTTCATAAAGTCCAAGACTTTTGTCCATATGTGTCTAAATTATTGTTATCAAATTTTTTAAAATATCCAAATATTTTACAGTTGATATAGAACCACAGAGTACGTTTCAAAACCTGGCTCTAGCGGCATAAATCAACTCTATGTACTCTGGGACCCAATAAAAACATGCCGCTGTGTATTTGTCCATAACTTTGGCAAATGTGAACCGATTTTCAAAATGTATTCACTATTTGACTCAAAACTATATGTTGGATAATGTCATATATAGGCTACATACTATTTATTTTACGACGTCTTTAACATGTAGCACCCATGTCTAGTAAAACTAAAGTAAGCGGAAAACTAGCGAAAACTGTCACGTAAGACACGTATAATGTTCAGTATGTTCTTAATTGCTCACAAAATGTTCTGAATTTCATGAATAAATTAAAGAAAAGTTATAACAATTCATATAGCTCAAAGCAAATGCTCAAGGTGTCCCCTCTTGGGCAAACACATGGACGCAAACGTTAGTGCCATTCATCAATAGAACATCATCGATGAAGCTTTGTCCCAACTCCTCGTTAATTCCAGACGGTGATCAGTCGCTCAGTCAGTAATTCATTGACTTTGCGAACTTTGGTTTGGTAGACCCTCTGCTGCATTTCTCCCCAAACTCAGTGGTTCACGGGGTTCACATCTGGACTGTCTCGGAGCCACAGTTTTGATGGAATGAAAGCAGGCATCTCCTGCTGTAACAAGCCGACTGTGGAGGGCGCCCAGGGTGCTAGAGCACCGTCTAATCGATGAAAGCGAAGAGTCGCCTGAAATGCCCTGCATTAACAGCATATCTTGGTAATAGGAGCCATTGAACTTAACTCCAGTCCAGGCTGGACAGAGGTGGGGTCAGTTCGGCCAAGTGGTGATGCGTCGACGGAAGCCATCAGCGACTGATTGAACGTCGAACGCATCCGCAGCAGATTTTCCTCCGGAACAACCTCTCTCTCTCTCTCTCTCTCTCTCTCTCTCTCTCTCTCTCTCTCTCTCTCTCTCTCTCTCTCTCTCTCTCTCTCTCTCTCTCTCTCTCTCTCTCTCTCTCTCTCTCTTCCTTGACGCAGATGATGCATACATCATACGGTCATTCTGTGGATTCCTGGTAAATCAAATGAAGACATTAGGCCTGTATGTGCTTTACAAGTTTACGACAGACAGTTATATAACTTATTTTATAATATTATTTTAATATATATATATATATATATATATATATATTCACGAATCCAGTGACGTAGCCAAGGGGTAGGGTCTGGAGTTAAACCCCCTTGGCTGTCGAAAAAAATTTAAAATGAGTTTCTATACTTTTTTTTATTTTGGGAAGCGATTTTGGGGTCAAAACCCTCCCCTTTGGCTGCAGACCCAGAAGTTTTAAGTGGTATAGAACGTAATGGTGAAGAGGTGACGACCTTTTTTGCTTGCCAGCACTGGAAGGGAAAATAGAAGAAGAAAAGATGAGGATAACCTTTTCTGCTTGTCAAGATTTTTTCGAAGTTAGTCACAGTCAAAAACCAAACCCCATTCCGGAAATCCTGGCTACGCCACTGCACGATTCTATTATATAGGCCCTATATATTCACGATTCTATTTTGTAAAATCTTCAGCGGAGTGAGGAACGGTTGAATGCCCTCTGACTGCGTCGCTGTCTGAAGTTACTTTTGTATTCAGTAAAACAGTAAAGAACATCAAACAGCTTTATCGAAATCGCCAAACGGCCCGCAGCAGACGAGTCAACGACGACTACACGCAGAGAGGAAACGACGACCATGAATTTTCCGAATCAGGACTTTATGGTCGAACCTCCACCAACTCTTGTGCCGCGCCAGTAGCTTCGAGAGTTCCTGAATTCTCGTTAATCCGATCCCACTCGAGAAATTATATAAATTGTTAAACTGTTTTTATGTGCGAAAAAACGAATCGCACATACCCCAGACTCTCATAGATGTGTCCCATTTGGTAGAAAAATATTTTTTAAAACATCTCAACCCAACGCATAAGCTCATTTAGCGTTGAAAATATCATGCAAAAGTGATGCAGCGTTTGTGATGTTGGTATCTACATTACCTTCTAATGCGAAAAACTAATAAATCTGGCGAACGGCAAATGAAACGTCCGCCATTTTACCGCAGAGCGTTAAAATGGCCGCCACGCAATGACGCTGGCACCCTGCTGTGCATAGCGGCGCTTTTGACGATGCAATGGAATTGTTCGCTCGAAACAGGCATTGTGCGTGAACTGTAATGCATTCTACATAAATCAGCGCACACTGTGCATGCATATCAGAGTGAAATCGCGTCATTCTTGTGGTTCAATGTTAGCAATTTTTCTTAGTACAAAATAGAAATTCCAGAAGCAGAAATACCGGCATTTTCCTCTCGTTTAGTTCAAGTTGAAATTTTAAATAAAAACAAGTTTTACAATTAATTTTTTTTCTTTTTCTGAGATGTAAGAATCAATTATTATGCCAAAAGTGACTGAATAAATAATCTGAATGTATTTATTGAAATTCTTTAGGCCTAGGGCGTTTAGGTCGGCAATTATTTTAAAAATTAAGAAAATAGTGAATGTTGTAGTTGTAATGCACATGTAAAAAGCAGCTTCTATGAAGTCAACGCGTGAATTACACATAAAAGAAACGCCTTTTAGTTGGAAAGCAGTGAAAACAATCGATAATTGAGGCGTTCACAAAGAATAACCTACAGTTTGGATTGCAGAATGGCTCCGGTGCTTGGAACCATTGAAGTCCTTAATGTCCTCGCCTATTCAAAATGTGTCGCAAATTTCGCATCAACTAATAGACTCCATACTCTAAATTTAGCAATAATTTCATTTGAAGCCTTGGAAAGAAACGAGATTCAATATTATTAATAAGAGCAGGTAAACATTTCTCGTCAGGCTGAACGATTTTTAGAACAAGTACAGTAGACTGTATCTTTAGACTTTTCTAAAAATATGACCGATGATTTCACGGACATCGGTTGATCGTTCGATTCTGACATTCTGTGGACCAGAGACCTGAGATCGAGTGAGGGTTTTCGTCTTACTATATCATCACAGGACTTTGAGCGTCGAAGCGAAGGGTCGACGATTGCGATTGTCGTAATGTTGTTGTCGGCGCTACGAAATAGGGCTACTCGTGAAGAACTGAACGCTTCTCTTCGATTCTTTCACGAACTTTCGCCAGTGATGTGGTCACGACGTCCAGCACCGAAGACACGCCTTGCAGCTGCGTCCTGCACCGACCGTAGACGATCCAGCTCATACTCAGAGAGGTCACAGAGAAGAATGTTGCAGTAATCTATGATAGGCATGACACAGTATAGACCACCAGACTTGTACATGTAGATGTGGGCTAACGTAGCGAGGGTGTTTGGCACCTGGGGGCAAAGCGTACCGATGGCACCCTCAACTTCAGAAAAATCCTGATCTGACCAGCAAAGAAAGGTCGTCACTTATTGAAATTCTTTAGGCCTAGCTTACACTGTAGTCGATTTAGCTACATGAGTGCGAACGGCCTTTTTGTTTGATTCTTTTTTGGCGCTACCATAAACCCTAACCCTAAACCCTAACCCTAAACCCTAACCCTAAACCCGATTTTGGCCCTCACCTCGGCGCCAGGGGGCGGCTGCCTCTGCCTTCTGTCGCAAAGCCATCGCGACGTCGTCATCGCCGAAGTTTCATTATTAGGGTGTCGTGGACTGTGGTCTTGAACGCCATGATCTTTAAAGCCTCTGTGATCTCTGTTTGAAAGATTTCAAATTTAAGAAAAATATTAGCAGAATAAGAGTCACAAATAATTTTTTGAGCGTTGGCTATAGGCTATTATGGTGGATTCAACAAATACAAAGCCATACATGTATATGGCCTATAATTATGAGACCGGTCAGACATCGAATGAACTGCAAAATAGTTCCATCAATAAAAAGAATAAGTGAGGCTGACTTGGTCACTCACAATGGGCCAAATAGATATTCACAGCAGCTGCTGAAGAGTAGCAACGGGAAAGCGATTACTCAGCCAACGAACTGAAATTGCAAATCCATCTTTAAAGAAAGAATAGAAACTGCATCCGGATTCACAGTGGAGCGAAATACGAAAGAAAGGAAAGGAAACCAAGAGGAATAATAATATGATCGCTCGCAAGCTGAGTTTCTCCGTGATAATAAATAATTATAAAACAGCAATTCCAGAGTCTAATTTCTCTTGCTTGATTTGTTGATTCGTCGACAATTATCCTTGCATTATCCTGGCACAGAAGGTTAAGAATAAATTCTCTGTCGTTGCTAGTATTTTTACTGAGACCTTGCAAGAAGACGCGCCCCTCTGCAGTCACCAAACACGGCTCATTACACTTCCGACCTCTGCTCCGCTCCAAGACGGACCTTTGCGATCTCGTCTTTCCGTCAAACCAGCGGCAACGCTATCGTTTCTTCCCAATGCCAGGGCGATTCATTTAGCGCAATCAAATGCACGAGCCGCTACGACCTCTGGGACTGGGTTACACTAGTGCAAGGACAGCAGCGAAATTCACTGGAAGGGGGGTTAGATTGTGTCGTGTCAAATGCCCGATCGACTCCAAAAGCAGTCGTTGACACTTAACTCTGTAGCGATAAGATTTAAGTTGCACCTAACCGTTGATACGGCACAGTTTTCGGCGACTGCGAGAGTAGAAGTCCAAACGAAAGTCTTTCCACTTGTTTTGATTCGAGGGTTTATTGAAATCGGACAACGGAGGAGAGGGAAAGGTCAAGAATCCTCGGAATCAGAGAATCGTCGGCCAAATGTGACATTGATGATACCGAACTGGATTTACTGGGAGACATGCTATGTTATGTTTAGAAAAGACAGGGTAAATCAGAGCTGCAAATTTCATGAGGCAGGAGGGGTTCTACTTTTCCTTAAAGAAATCTTGTATGCCACAGAGCGAACAGACATAGAAAATGAGAAATCTAAGGAGCATATATGGATATGGTGTGAAAACAGAAGACACCGAGAGAAAATATTGGTTGGAGTTTGAACACCAAATGATTTGGAAGAGACAGATAATTAATTGAATGTTTGCTGCTTTATTAAACATGGTATCAAGAGAACATGTTGCTATAATGGGTGACTTTAATAATTATCATGTAGACTGGGAAACGCTGGATAGACCTATAGAAAGACCATGCGATAGGAAATTTCTCAACCGTGTCAATGATAACTTTTTGTTTCAGCATGTGGCAACACCTACAAGAGACAACAGCATAAGCTTAATGGATCTGATTTAACAGCAGAGGAGTATATAGTTTCCAACGTGGAGGTTGGGCAGAATTTTGCAACAAGTGATCACAAAATTTCGGGATAGGTCAGCAAAAGCAGTTTGTAGAAATACGCAACTTTTAAGAGAAATTGCAAAGGAAGATGATTATAGAAATGGGGATTTGGAGATTGAGACGATTAACTTAACTGGATTAGACAGTCTTTTATTCTTTTACATCGGAGTATTATTTTTAAAATCATGAACTAAATTATAACTAATTTCTTTTCTTATTTCTGCAGCAAACCTTTCTGACGAAAACATATCAAATGTAATTAATTAATTAAAAGATTTACGCCGATCTAAAAGATTACAAAATTGGATTAGGCCAAATGAAAAAATCTGGATGATGATGATGATGAAATGAAAAAATCTGGAGACCAACTGAAGATAATAATTGTGTCGCAAAATTAATCGTTCAGTGATCGAGAGTAGAGAGCATCTAAGAGCCAAATCAGGCGCCAAATTGAAACATGGAATTGCTTTGCGACAAAAGTCACCTCATGCGATTGAAAAGGAGTTCGCGCCCACGTTTCAAATAATTTCCGTTCAGAGTGATTCCTTTAGAAAGCAGCGGAACGATTTTATTTAATTATGCACAAGGACAGACAGACAGACAGACAGACAGACAGACAGACAGGACAGCTGCGGAGCAGTGTATAAGGGAATTTCATTCCGTAACACGTACAGCACATAAAGCATTGCGTCGTCGGAAGACAACGGCCGACTGGACGAGCATCGCTTCTGTAATCGACATTCATCGAGACACAGATATAGACATCGCCTGTCCTACAGTCACTCGCGAAATTGCGCCGTTTTCCCCCAAATAAAAATCAGAGCTGAAAACGATTAACAATCATCATCATCATCATCATCATCACCACCACCACCATCATCATCGTCATCATCATCACCACCATAATCATCACCATCATCATCGTCATCATCGTCATCATCATCTTCATCATCATCATCATCATCATCATCATCATCATCATCATCATCATCATCATCATCATCATCATCATCATCATCTTCTTCTTCTTCTTCTTCTTCATCATCTTCATCTTCATAACTACATCAAAACTACTGATCGAGAAAAATGGCAGGAGTCAGTGCGCACGTATGAAGTGTACAGTGTACAGTCTGTACACTGTAGTACGGTAATAATATGATTCATTAACGCATTCTCTCAGTCGTCACGCTGTTATAGGGGTATCCAGTGTTTACCAACAAGGTCCGGTTGCTCCGCCCACTGGTGGGCAGAAAGTTTCCAGAAACCATAGAAACCATTGTTGTCTATTAATAGACGCCAATAGACGCAGATTTCTTGCCCACCAGCATAGATACTGGCTATGTTGGTGGGCATAGAGAGTGTTCTGGATACTCCCATTACACCACGAGCCAATGGACGTGTGCTGATATATATATATATATATATATATATATATATATATAGATTCCTGCTTATTTTGTCATTGCCTGGATAAAACGTTGGCTTCGTTAGGAACTTGGCTTCAACTTCCGGAGCAGTGGACGATTACAGAGATTCCTTTCTCGGGGCATTCGCATATCCGCTGCATGTTAGAAGGAACGAATAAGCCTTTTGGCATGACATATTCAGGTGCGTATACTGCATCAGCATCAAAGCGCTATGTCAAATGAGCATTTAGTTTTTGCGGAATTTGTACACAGACACACTGATTTAATTAAGTCCGTCGAACTTACTCACTTGCAACTGTCAAACGCAAATTTCACGTTGTTCTGTATTCTGCTATTTAGACGTTTCAACGTTTATTTGTCATTTGGTTGATCGAATCAATGAGTGAGTGAGTGAGTGAGTGAGTGAGTGAGTGAGTGGGTCAGTGATCTAAATCGCGCGTATTTCCTTTCTCTTACTCATTCTAATACAATTACTATCATTCTTATCTTCGTCGTCGCCATCACCATCGTCGTCATCGTCATCATCGTCGTTGTCTTTATCATAGTCATCATGTGAAAGTAATTCATCGTCGTCGTCGTCGTCGTCGTCATCATCAGAGTGATAAACTCTTCTCTTATGTCGCTGTCCTCAGTTATCTGCGTGTTACTTTGCCTGTCCGTGTAAACAGCAGAGCCGTATAAGTAACGAGTTGATGTCAGTCGGCCGTCCGCTGTCCATCTGTTACTGAGTTTCATCTCCGAAATGTGTCAATAAATCAGAACGAGTGAGAGGTCACCGAGTACGGGGCAGAGGTCATGAACTCTCCGCATCTCTTTCGGATTGCGTCGAGATTGCTTTATTTCGCGACTCACGAGAAAAGAACGGAATATAACTGGTAATAAAATAAAAATGTTCACTTATATAGCGCTTGAATCTACAGACTGTGCGCTGATGCGCCGCGTTCTTTGTACGTATCGATGTCTCCTTTTCTTCGGTTGACGTTCGAATGTCCTAGAGACTCACATGGCACAAGTTCCAACACAGATTTCAGGACTCGAACGCGGGTAGATAGATGATGGGTACAGTGGCGTATTTAGAATTTTGGTAAGGGGGGCAGACACTTTCGACCTGACAAGTTACAACTTTGGAAAGAGTTGACGTTTTTTTGCTTGTCAAGCAAGACCAAAGGGGGCCATGGCCCAAATGGCCCAATGGTAAATACGCCACTGGATGGGTAGACCTAAGTTTTAAAAAAACATAAGAGCCGCAGACAACGCGATTTGAATATTCGATTGCAGGCGTTTTCACTTAAGCCTAGAAGCAAAGTGGTCGACGAGAGAGAGAGAGAGAGAGAGAGAGAGAGAGAGAGAGAGAATAGTTTTTGAAACAACTAGGTCGACGAAGCATTGTCGTAGTGTTAAAGCCTTGACCTCTTTGTGTCGACCAACTGTCATCGACGTCGACCTAGTTGTTCCAAAAACTACTCTCTTTCTTTCTCTCTCTCTCTCTCTCTCTCTCTCTCTCTCTCTCTCTCTGTCTCTCTCTCTGTCTCTCTCTCTCTCTCTGTCTCTCTCTCTCTCTCGTTCGCTCATCAAACAGCATAGATCAGAACTTTGGCCGTCGATCAGAGGGCGTAGTCCCATCGTCATCATCATCGTCATCATCATCATCATCGTCATCATCATCGTCATCGCTGTGGGCGTTGCCATCATAATGATCCTCAGCGTGTCGTCATTTATACGCCTCGCCTTTCTTTTCACATTCCAAATAATATTCTCTTTTCTCTGAATTAGATTTCATCGTCAGTAAGTCAATGGTGACTTCTGAGGAATTTTTTTCCTCGAATTGCCGGAACTTCGGGATTTAACCGCCTCCAAAACTGGTCGAAGCAGACCCCAGGGGGTGCTGCCGAAAATGTGGCTTTATCTGTCGGAACCAATTGAAGGGTGGACATTTTGAGGCTGTAGTTGCTCGATTCTCGCTTCTCTTTTTTTAAAAAGTCGACCACTGCATTTGGGTTTCATTATTGAGCTTTCTTGGGAAATTTAATTCTTTCTGAAGACATAATCGATATTTGTCTATTAACTGAAGAGGGACTTGCAGTGGGCGGGTTTTGACAACTCATGGATTTCAAAGCAACGCGTGCTGAATAAAATACGAGATGACGACACCTGACAAATTGACAACACAGCATATATAATTATGCAGAGTTGCAGACGATCTAGAAACACCGCAGCCGTTTGATGTTTCTGTTTGAGTTTCTGTCAGCCAACTGTTAAAGGCAACAGGATTTTTTCGAAGACTTTATAAATTGTAGCTGACCTTTAATTCTTTTCTTTTCTGTTGCTGATCCAGCAATCGAAATCCGCTGATTAAGGTGATTTTCTGGGTCCTGGGTTCGATTGATGAGTTCATTTGGAAGCGAATGATCCCCGCATAGCGTCATGCCATCTTATCAGATTATATTCAATGATCGGTGATTGATAGACTTTTCAGATGATAGAATGGTTGGATGATTGATTCATCGATTAATTGATTGACTAAGTGACTGACAGACTTATCTGGAATTGACCTTACAAGGCTGACAACTGAACTTCGGTTACAGCTATTTCAGCGGTAAATTCAGCGCCTAGGAATAATCAATTATTACTACGGTATGAAAGCGCTATAGAAATTCATCCGAGTTTACTTACTTACTGTACTTATGGTGACTGGCTCTGTAGGGGACCATTTGCAGCGGTGTAGATGGCGTGTTTTGAAACGAGTGAAAACGTGAAAATGACCGCACTCTCTTATGAAACAGTCTACTGAGAATTTCGAATGGAATGCCTTTTGTCATTTCGATTGCTTGTCTTTGATGTCCGTTGCGCATGCGCAGTGAGGTCGTCCTAATGTGTTCGACAATTTCTGTCGACGTCACGAATCGAGTCACTGGCGATACGTCCGTCGGGAAATCGAAGAGAGAGAAAGAGAAGGTCAGCAGACCCACCGCCATTCCTCTCCTCCTCTTTCTTCTCCTCCTCTTCCTCCTCCTCCTCCTCCACATCCTCCTCCTTCTCTTCCACCACAACCCCCTCCTTCTCCTTCTCCTTCTCCTCCTCCACATCCTTCTCTTTTTCCTCCTCCTCTTCCTCCTCCTCTTTCTTCTCCTCTTTCTTCTCCTCCACATCCTCCTCCTTCTCTTCCTCCACATCCTACTCCTTCTCCTCCTCCTCCTCCTCCTCCTCCTCCTCCAATCTTCGGGTATCACATTTGCCAATGTCGTCTCCTCTGTTGCGACTGAGGTTCGTGCGATGAGCGCCGAGGTATTAGCGGATAAGACAGGAGACGGGTCTTAGGCGCGACAAAGTAAGCGTCGCGTAATAATTATGGCGTGCAATCAGAATCGTGCGAAATGTTTACGATATACGAGTCCCTCTCTTCATTTTCCCGTTTCGCCCGATCGCCTACCACCGACATCCGTCCCTCGCCTCCACCTATCCGCCGTCTTCATCATTTTCCTCGTAGTAATCATCGTCCCTTCGTCGTCGTCGTCGTCGTCGTCGTCGTAGTCGTCGAATTTATTCTCCTCTCATTATTTCTCGGAAATCATCCTTTTCTTCGCCAAGCTGACGCCGCCTAAGGGAGGAGGCGATCATCGATGCGATGAGGATGCTGCTGCTGCTGCTGCTGCTGCTGCTGCGGACCTGCAGATGGAACCGGGAGGGGGAGAGGGACGGAGCTGTATGGTTCGCCTGCGAAGGCATTGAGGTATATAGGTGAGCGATAGTCGCCGATTTACAGTCGGCAGAAGGGCTCGTCTTTCGCTGCGCTGGTATCGGGCTCAGCCGGCGGGCGGCGGCGGCGGCGGCGGAGGCGGCGGGGCCGTGTCCGTCGCGTCGGCCACTCCTTTACTCGTTCAAGCGATCGTCAGTCCATCCGGTCAATGCATCATTCCTCTCTCTTCCTCCTTCTTCTCTTCCTCCTCCTCTTCTTCCTTCTCTTCCTCGTCCTTTTCCTCTTCCTTCTTCTTTTCTTTCATTCTAAAACTACGAACGAGCCTTCGGATTGTTGTTAGTCAACTACGACGACGACGACGACGACGACGACGACCTTCGAACGACGGACGCCCGCACGCACGCGCCGACCGCCCGACGGCCGAACGCCAGTCCAGCCGCGGGTTCGTTTAGATAAAGAGGCGATCGGCCGAAAAACGAACGACAACGCTGGTGACAACGACGACGACAACAACAACAACAACAGCTGCTGCTCTTCGGCGAAGAAGGAAACCAACGACGACGCAACTCCAGAGGAAAGGATGCGAATTCATCAGCAAACAGATGACGAAGAGGTCAGCAATTGAGTTGTCCTCTCTCTCTCTCTCTCTCTCTCTCTCTCTCTCTCTCTCTCTCTCTCTCTCTCTCTCTCTCTCTCTCTCTCCTGCTACTAGCATGTTGCTATATCAAATAATACTTACGACACACACACACACACACACACACACCATCACCAAACAGTAGTACAAGAAGACTCTGTCGCTTGTCGCTATTCTGACACAGGATGTCATACTACGGGTAACTTTACGGCTGCGTACTTACGCAAGGGTCAAGTTGTTACGATCAGTAGTCGAAGTGATGTGTCGAAGGTTGGTCATTTAGACATCGAATCAGCAGGCTCTTGCCTTTATTCTTAGCCGGGTCTTTCAAGGTGTTTTCTAAGGAAAAATTACTAGGGGCCGATGAAAAACTTTATTAATTCCGGATGAAAACTTATTTTGGCACTTCCCGATTTTAGTTTATTTTGTCCTTGCTACCGACAAATCAGCTATAATGGTAGTAGAATAAAATGTCTACTATCGGATGAAAAAGTGCAGACAGTCTGGTATAATGGCGACGTGTGCAACATTTTCTACGCTCGTCGATAGAAATAACCTCTAGAGGGGCCTTTTTATGAAAGGCGGACTGCCATAATTATACTGCGGGGCCAGGAAAACAACTGGGAGGGGGTGGGCCGCGGCCCCCGTAGTTTACATGTTAAAAAACACCGTGAGGTCTTTTAATTCTAATCGAAAGAGCGAAATGAAAACGATGACTTGTAACAGTGCGTTGAACATCTAACGTGCAATTGACTTCAACTGTTTTCGTGAAAAATAGTTTTGTACGAGAAATGGGCTCCTCTGTTGTTGACCTGAGTGCGGTTCGTGGAGTATATGGTTAGATAATGTATCTGATGGATAGACGAGATGTGGCTACTTGGATGACTGATTAAGTGGACCGAGGAACAGCAGAGAGTCTCGTAAAATCCGCTGAAAATTAAATCGCTGTCAATACACTTCGTTTGCCGACACATGATGATCGAGTATGACGAGAAGTGAATTTGATCGTCTAACACTTCGCTCCAAAACCAATGACCATCCGTCGTTTCTTCGGCGGCGTCGACTCTGCCGCAATTTCAAACATAACTGAGAAAATTATTATTTTATATTTCAATTGACTAAATGCAATGTGTCTTGCACACGACTGGTTGAACATACCAACGACTGTCTCATAAGACGGTATAGTATGACGTTTGGCAGCTCTGAAGCTTCGAACCCAAGACCCACAACATCACCACGTAGGTGCTGAAAGCACTGAGTTACCCGTTCACAGGTATTTGTGGAGAAAACGACAGCTTATAGATGATATCATTCATAGTTGTGACGTTCAAGCGCTTTGAACTTTATTAGTGTTTGAACATTTTGAACTTTATTGATAAGCCTTAAAACAAATTCATAAAATTCAATTCGAATTGTCACTGCAAATGCCTGGTCGTCTGAGAGAGATCGGTTGGCATTTGTATTTATACATACAAAAAACGCAACAGACTCGCATGTAAGACAGTTGAGAAGATTGTCTAAGTGCATTGTAACTTACGACTGGTGGATAAGATCGAAGGCATCTGCTATTCCGATGAATACATCGATTGGTCTTCTGAGACTGAGTCATCTGACGAGGACTAGATTGGAAATTTGAACTTTTATTAACTTTTCCGAACTTTATTTTTCTTGAACTTTCTTGAACTTTTATGAACTTTAAAAATTCTCTGAACTTCACAACTATGATATCAATAATCAAAGAACCGACTGGGTGAAGAGGTGTGAATAAAATCGAACAAAGAAAGCAATAATGTTGGATGGTTGGACGATACCTGAAAATATGATGGAATCGATTTTAGAACACCGTCAGAAAAGACAATCACAAGGATATATACAAGGACACAAGGACACAAGGACACAAGGACAAGGATCAGTGATATTGAAGTTTTGGAAATAATTTTAATTTCTATTCAGTTTCAGTTTTAGGGTTGCCAATTTCAGTTTCTATTCAGTTTCAGTTTTGGAAATAATTCCAGTTTCAGTTTCAGTTAACTTTATTAAAATAATTTTAGTTTCTATTCAGTTTCAGTTAACTGGTAATCACTGTCAACGTTCAAGAATTGTGAAGTAACAATTGTTCAGTTCAGTTAAGTAAGTAAGTTAAATCAAATGTGCATTTGATTTTAAGAAGACTCTCTTTTCTATTTTTTGCCAGACGATTTCTTCGGCCAGCTGTTAGCCACCCACATAGCGAGAAACAGGCTATTCCGCTATTGGAAATTAAGAGTAACGTTAATGAAATATTGGGTGAAACTAAGATTGAGATCTTGCTAGAAATGTCATTTCCAATAGCCTCCTTGCCATTTGATAAGTGCTATTACACCTCGTTGTGCAATCTGAAATCACCTGCCTACCACATTTTGCATCCAGTTTCTTCACCAAAACAGGTGACTTTC
>CM030832.1:17458018-17800518 GCA_018105865.1 Metaphire vulgaris
TCTTGCATATATAGTCAGCGTTATCGAAAACGGTGCTGCCGCCTATCAAAAGGATGTGAACTAAATCGGTTGCTGCGTTGGAATTTTGAAAATCGTGCAGGTCCGCAGTAACACAGTCGCTTATATAGCGCGCCGTTTATAGACGGCTAACGCCGTTAGGTCATGGTTTCCGCCGCCGTCTTTAAACAGCTAACCCGCGGAAGAGGTTAAGATAAATATATGCTATAGTAGTTGAGTAATTGATCAATAATAAAGAAACAGTTCAATACTACAAGAAAACACATGATAACAAACCTGAAGTATTTGCAAATACTGTATCAGACTCTGGTCCACAGAATCTTTCCCAGCAACCTCTGACCTAAGAACATTTGACAAAAGCATGTCACATATTTAATATACCGGTAGTCATTGTTTCTCAGAAAGTCAATTATATTATTTTCTACTCAATATAATAAAGTAGAGGGTCTGTTACACAGACAAATATTAAGCTAATGCAGTCACACAGTTCTATTACAAACAGGGCGCGATTTGTAGGGGAAGGAGAATCTTCCCCCCCCCCACTGCCCAACTGCATCCCCCCTACTGCTACATACCCCCACCACTACATCCCCCACTGCTACATTTCCCAACAACTACATCCTCCCCCCAAGCTCGTCATATCCCCCCCACTGCTCCAGGTCACAAATCGCACCCTGATTACAAATAATGAATTGTATGCTCTCAGAATCCATATCTCTTTTCTGCTTCATCATCGCATCTCAGATCATCAAAAGCAAATTATCAAAAGCACCAGAGGTGCACCGATTGTGCCTCTGGTCGATTATCAGCTGACCAATTAGTGAACTGTGGGCTACACAACCTCTCTCCACTCAACAGTCAGTTTTAACTTGTTGCTGTCGCTGCTTTCTTAATAATTTCTATGTTCTACTATAATTAAGAGTTACATCGCGAATAGTTGTACATTAATCGGCCGATTATCGGCCACTGGGCTGAATTATCGTTACACTTCTAAAAAGCAATCCTCTAAGCAAACACATGATGTCACCATAAATTCAGAATAGCAAGAACCAAATCTCACTCTGAAGGAAAGCAAAGTATCCTTTGGCCCATTGGATAACTGAAGATGATGTTTGTTTGAAGGAACAGTGTGTGTGGAATGCGAATGATTTTTAAAGTTAAACACTATGACGTTAAAGAATGATACATGGTCAGTTGAAGAAACAGTAGACCATCGAAAATCAATCACAACAGAATAATCTGTCAATATCTCATCCCAGAAATGAGACACAAATATCCGAAGATTTATTGGAATGGTCTGATTATCTGAAAAGTAGATAGATCATCCAAATTCCAGCAATTACACATTTATCAACTATGATCTACACTAAATACATTCAGACAAGACTAGGCAGTCCATCATTTTGTAGTCTGGCCATGAAACATTATCACATTGCATAAACAATTTTAAAATGATAAATCTTCAAAACTCACATTGTTATTTCAATGCACCATCTTAGATTTTTATTGCTTAACTTAAGCTAAAATGGGCATTTCATAAAACTGAATTTGCAGTTCTGACTCTTAAATAGCGTTAAATAGCTAAATAGCGTTAAAGCAATTATGATATTCTGCCAACAAATCCGTTGTTCTACTTACGAGAATATTAGAGTGTTGATATGCAGAATGCTATTCAGCCAGACCATATTTTTTAAATCTTACAAAAATTTATTTCATGTAACCATTATTTGTTGAATTTCAAGGCTGCATACATTGCTCCGTTGGCATCGTCACATGGCTGGTTGCAATAGCCATCAAAGAGATGCTGACATAAAATATGCTCCCAAAGTGATCAGAAAACTTGCCCGAGGCAAACTCCAACATCTACCGAAAGCAATTTAGGCAAATTTAGTTTCAACAAATAAGACTGGTAATTTATACAAAAGGTGATGCTAATTAAAGTCTATATCCTAGTAAATAATTGTCAAAATATCACATAATTGTTCAACTCAGAATTACAAGACAACTAAACAATACTATTTGAAAATTGCACATTTTAAACATTTACATTGAGTCTTGCTTGTATTAGGTCTGTGGCTACTAATTACAAAACTTTTATAACTAATTACACAATTCAGAAATGCGTCATCATATATTTTCTTTCACCGTTTACTGCAAACTGTTGAGTATTATTACACATATCAAACTCTTAAATGCATTCCCGTATTCACTTAGGCGGCCAAATCATCAGTCAAACCCACAAAACAAGGAAATGGAACGCCAAAACACAGGCTACACCGAACCTACCATAATGTTGGATCATAGTCAAGTCAGATTTCGTGTGAAGTCTATAGAAGCTTAAAATAATAATTATAAAGACCGCGACGATACATTTAGTTGCGAAATGTGCCCTGGGTCCAAACTATAAAGGTTATTGCGCACGACACCTCGGTTTGTCTCATTAAGCCTCATACAGTGGGATAATGACTGGTTCGTGCATCGGATTGGTATTCAAACAGGACATACCGATCGGCCAAAGGATGCCGCTTGGCCCACGTGCAGCTGTCAACGCAGATAGCAGAACGGTTACTATACTGTGTTTTCGTTGCGGATCTTCCAAGTTCCAACTCATCTTGTTGACGTGTTGTCGCCGCCGCCTGTAACTTCGCTTGGCCTGCGGCCGACTGAACCATCTGAACCTAAAACGCAGAAACTGAAGGATGCGATCGACTCCACGAGATAACTGATGCTGAAAATGTTGGCCCATGATAGGCCTGCGTCAAATTTCTGATTTGTTGATTAAGCCGACAGAAAAACAGGAATTGAAAACGACTTCTCGATTCTAATTCAATGTAGTCCGCCTCGGCGCCTCTCTGCCTGTATATTCATTAAGCTTACGTCAACATTTTGCTCAAATCTCGACCGATTCGCGCGAACCGCCTGCAAAAATAACGACCATCTCAACAGCATGGTCGATTACGGGATATTTTTTATTGCCTTTCACCGCCTATGGCCATCCATGGAGATAGGTTCGATTCCTGATGACGATGAAACTGGATGGGTCAAAATTGGCCAAAAGTTCGATTATCGGATTTACGTAATCGGGGATATTTTTACACCCCCTAACACCCCAACACCCCACCCCAAATTTGAGGTCGACATCCTCCCTAAATTTGGTCATGCGACAATGGTATAATAATAATAATAATTATGCACTTCTATAGCACCAGTTCTAATACCCAAGGTATCAATCGATGGTACTTCAAAATCAATCCGCAAAAGATCCAGGTCATTCCAGAGATCAGTCAGAGGGAGAGAGTGAGACGGACTATGGAGGAAACGCCAATTGAAAGAGATGCGTCTTAAGTCTGGATCGGAAAATGCTCAATGAATTGGAAGATCTGACAGCCGGAGGGAGAGAGTTCCAGATTTTAGGCCCAGAAATAGAAAAAGCTCTCTTACCAATTTCAGTGTTGGTTCTAGGTACATTCAACAATGAATCAGCATACCTTGTTGAATGACGATGGTTTGGCCCAAACCGTTTGGGTGATTCAACATAGATTTTAAATATTGAGGTTGGCCAGACTGCAGTGTTTTAAAAACCAGGAGACCAGTTTTGAATAGAATTCTCTGTTCTACCGGCAACCAGCGTAACTTTTGAAGAACAGGTTTAATATGATCATGCTTACGAGTTTTTGTAATGGCTCGGGCAATAGAATTCTGAATCCTTTGAAGCTTTTGCATGTTAGATCTGGTCATACCATTGTAAAGAGAATTGCAATAATCAAGTCTGCTGCTGACAAGGGCGTTTGCAAGAGGAATCAGAGCGGATTTGGGCACAAAATCACGAATTCGTCGAATATCTCTGATTTGCATATGAGCAGCTCTGCTGACCTTATTTATATGATCGTTAAACGACATGTTCTTATCAAATATCACCCCTAGGTTGCGGACAGACTGACTTAGATTAACTGAAATGTTGTCAAATATAAATGAATTTATGTCTTCAAATTTACTTAGATTAAATGATGTACCAAGAAGTAAAAACTCAGTTTTTGAATGGTACGTTAAGTGCAAGCTTATTATTAAACATCCAAGACTGAACGTTTTGCAGGCAAAGGGACAGATTTTCCAGTGGCTGCTCTAGGATTTTGCAAGTGGGGGGCCGTTGGGGTGGCAACTTCTAATCATGGGGGGCCAACCATTTGTTGTTTAAGGTATATATGTAGCATTAAGTATAGGGTCCCAACTGGGGGGGCAGGCTCTCAATAGGGGCACGGGCCTCCCCTGCCCCCCCCCGGTGGAGCCGCCATTGCCCTGCTGTACAGGATCGCGCGTATTCAACTGTCAGTATTGAAGGCAGCCTAGAGTTGCATTAAAAATAATGCAGTGACGCCGACTGTGATTAGCACATAGGCCGACATGTCTTGAAGGTGTCGGAGGAGCGCTCCGGTCGTGACTGGGTTTGTTTGGTGGTCATATCCAACAGTGGTTCTCACACAGGGCAGTCTCTATACTGAACCACTTTATCCTACGTCCGAAGATTCTGAGACCCGGATTCCTTCCCATGAAAATTTTATACATGTATAGGTCTGCAACAGGTTAACTTATCGGCGTAACCAAGTTCGGTAGAGGAAGATGCATAGGAAATGAATGGTCCATATATAGGGACAGGCGATTACCGCCATAACTAAAATTCGATATATCACGCAGATACATATACTTGCCAAACAAAATGACTGTAGTAATTACTGAACTTCTAACTGATACCTGTAACCTGTGAGACACGTATTCCAGATACTTTAGTTTTAGACTATTAGAATAGTATATTGCAATGACGTACATGGCAGTGCAAAAGTAAGCAAATCCAAATAATAAAGACATAATTTTTATATTTTGTCAACCCGGGCAGAAATTTTTCAACCCGGGCAGAAAGCAAAGTAACCCGGGCATTGCCCGTAATTGCCCGGGCGTGGTTACGCCACTGCCAGGGTTCCAGGATAGGAGGCATCCCATGCATTTATAGTTCGACGAGAGTAGGGGGCGTCGTGAGCAGGGTTTAATCTAGGCCGTTTCCGGGGGAATATTGCCTTTTCCCACTCCGACAATTTCAAATTCCCCCGGAAATTTTGGCATAGGCGTACTACAACTAACAGCTGTGGCGTGGTGCCTTATATTATACTAATACTAAGGCAACACGTCTGAATATATTATATAAGTAGATATGTATTCTAGCAATGTACAAGCAATGGTTGAGTCTTTATCTATCGACGTACGGACAACGAGTGTCTGTCTTCAGCTATGCTACAGTTCAGCGTCCTAGTTAGTGTTCGTCTATTGGATGGGAGGCGGGGCTTGGCTACTTAGAATGCCATCACGTGACATCTTCTCTTCTTACTTTTTTAAGCTACAAGTCTAACAGAGTGAAAACCTAGATTCTAAAAAGTCCACAGAAAACTGCAAGCCTACAATGTCAGTGCTTTCTATATTTAAAGTTCGCTTGGAGTTTTCTATCGCAAAGGTCTCTATAGAGCTTTATGGCTATTCTGCTTCTAGTCAGTAATAAGGGTCTGTTAGATAATTAGTGCCTTCGGGCGATGGGTGTCGATGGCGATCGTCGGCTTCCAACAGTTCAGACTGGACACAGATATTTCTTCGGCTGACTCGATCTGTCTCGGTCTGTCTCAGTCTCTGTGTTTCTTAGTTTGACTCTGTCTCAGTCTCTGTCCTTTTCTTTTCCATCGCGTATGCTTCTGCTTGAATTTAATCCGCTTGAATGTTGGTCTCTCTGTCTGCTTGGTTCTTCCTGACGCATCGGTGGTGCGGAGGGGTGAATCGCGTCTTCCTCCTCTTCTCTTGAAATCGTTTCGAGCCGGCGTCTGCTTGTCCGAGTAAACGCCTTTGAAAATGAACTTCCACTCGGCGGAGGGGTCGACATTAAAGATAATGTCGGACACGTCTTTCAGTGCTGGCAACGGTGGGAGAGTGGAGGCAATTTCCATTCTCAGTTCGGCCTCGGCAGATGTCGTGAAAAGTCGAATACTTTCGAGTGGGACCATCTCGATCGAAGACGGAAAGTGCGTGGGAGAGTCGGTCTCCGATATCAGTTCGTTCTTAGAATCCAGTGAATCCTTCAGGCGTAAATAATTATAGTTCCCGACTTCAAGTGTCATCGGCTGTAGTGCGGAGGGGTTGATCGTTCGGAATGTAGAGGCGGTCATCTGAATAGAGTCCATCTGTGACTCGATCTTTTCGACGGTAGAGGGCATTGCAGCTCGCATTTCAGTGTTCGCAAAATCGCCTGTTTCCTCATTTATTTCTTTATCGTCCGCTGCTTCTTCTCCTTCTCTTGCTTCAATCAGTTCGGGGGTGGGGGGTGTATCAACCAACGGCTTGGCTAGGCTCCGATCATCAACTGTCGGCTGGAGCGGGGAGGGCGGAATTCGCATCGTCCCTTCCGTGTCTTCCTTTCTCACGACCTCAGGGTCAACGGCCCTGGTCGCAGTGGTCGGTGAGATGATTGTAATTGGATCCATCAGTGAGCAGGAATGCAAGTCTGCTTCAAAATCACTAGTCCAGCGGCTTTCTCTACGCTGAAGAGGGATCGCAATGAATATTTCAAATTCATCTTCGTCGTCATCCTCATCTTCATCGTCAAAATTATTCACAATTTCATCTTCAAAATCATTCGCCAAATCGTCTGTAGCTTCAAAATCGTTAGCAATATCGTCAATAGCTTCATTTTTATCGAATAGTGCTCTCTCATTTCCACAGAATGAATCGCAAAATTTATCAGAATTGCTTGCTTCAGAGTCGTCTGTTTCCTCGTCTGTTTCATCAAACATAGATTCGCTTCCGACATTCGTCGTTGATTCCTTGTTGAGCATCAGTCTCACACATTCTTCATTCTCAAATTCTGTGTTATCTTTGAATAATTCCACAACTGCTATGAAAATCTCATCTACCTCGTCACCATCGTCTGCATTTGCATCTTCAAATAATCTCTTATTTCCACAGAATAAATTGCAAAAATCTGCAGAATTATCTACTTCTTTTGCATGAATAATTTCTTGAATTGAATCGTCTGCTTCAGAATTTAATTTCTCGGTGCAAATGCTCTCGGTTGATGCTTTCTCATGGCAAACAACATTATAATATGATTCGCGTGACGTCGACATACCTCGTAGTCGGAAATTCTTCGCTGAATGGTTCAAACGCGCATTCAGGTCGCTGTCTTCGCTGTCGTCGTTCTGCAGACAGTATCGGTTACTTCCCGCTCGCCTTCGCGGCGGAAATTCTCGTGGCGCCTCCATCTCTTCCAGATGATTCCGGCGCTGCTTGGACTCGCTGTCGTCGTGACAGTGGTCATCATCTCGGCTGCTTTCCGTGCGCGTTCTCGGCGGGAATTCATGGGGCAGCTCCTCCATCTTTTCGCTGACGTCATCAACGCAGTGACGTTCGAAAGCTTCTAACAGAGCGCTCGGGCTCTGACGCTGGGCATCTGTCAGGTTCATCTCCATGTAGAAACAGAAAGCGTCTGTTCCCAGGAAACACAGCAGAATCGCGCTTCTCTATAGGTAGCACGACGTTATATTTACGGGTCAGCATGATATATAACTAGGCCGCGCCCACTGTATGGCAACCCAACCTGTAAGAAGACAGGAATTCGAGTACCAAAAACTACACCAAAAAATTACTATCAGGCACTATAAATTAAAACTCACAACTAGCAAAATAACTCACGTCGAAAACACTCGCCGTCCACAACAAAAGACCACCGAATGATCAGCCAACGACCACTCAACCGCAAACCAACCTGATAAAACCATAGAGTCAATACATTGCACTATAAATAGCCCAACGAACACGCCAATTCAATTTTTAATGTAGTACTTAATAATATTTAGAATATCGTCATATCTGAAATAGGAGCAGACTGTGACTGATCGCTACAAGTCACTGTCCTCAACAAATAGCCACTGCCAGCTATTTCTTTAGCGCCACTTCTACCGTTTCATCTCATATAATGCATTGCTCTATATATTCTACCACAGGCCGATTTGAATTTTTTTAATCATTTCAAATACCATTTATTTCGAATTTTTGGATTTCTATAAAAGGATCAGACTGTGACTGATCGCTACAAATCACTATCCGCAACAAATAGCCACTGCCAGCTATTTCTTTAGCGCCACTTCTACCATCCCATATCATATAATGCATTGCTCTATATATTATAACACAGGCCAATTTTAATTTTTTTAATCATTTCTAATACCATTTATTTGGAATTTTTTGATTTCTATAACAGGATCAGACTGTGACTGATCGCTACAAATCACTATCCGCAACAAATAGCCACTGCCAGCTATTTCTTTAGCGACACTTCTACCGTTTCATCTCATATAATGCATTGCTCTATATATTCTACCACAGGCCAATTTTAATTTTTTTAATCATTTCTAATACCATTTATTTCGAACTTTTTGATTTCTATAACAGGATCAGACTTTGACTGATCGCTACAAATCACTATCCGCAACAAACAGCCACTGCCAGCTATTTCTTTAGCGCCACTTCTATCGTTTCATCTCATTTAATGCATTTGCTCTATATATTCTACCACAGGCCAATTTGAATTTTTTTATTCATTTCAAATACCATTTATTTCGAATTTATAGCCAAAGTAAATGCATTGCTCTAGATTATTATACCACAGGCCAATCTGATTTTTTTTTCATTTAAAATAATATTTATTTCGAATTTTTCCATTTTTATAACAGTATAAGACTGTTACTGATCGCTACAAATCACTATCCGCAACAAATAGCCACTGCCAGCTATTTCTTTAGCGCCACTTCTACCGTTTCATCTCATTTAATGCATTGCTCTATATATTCTACCACAGGCCAATTTGAATTTTTTTAATAATTTCAAATACCATTTATTTCGAATTTTTGGATTTCTATAAAAGGATCAGACTGTGACTGATCGCTACAAATCACTATCCGCAACAAATAGCCACTGCCAGCTATTTCTTTAGCGCCACTTCTACCATCCCATATCATATAATGCATTGCTCTATATATTATAACACAGGCCAATTTGAATTTTTTTAATTATTTCTAATACCATTTATTTGGAATTTTTTGACTTCTATAACAGGATCAGACTGTGACTGATCGCTACAAATCACTATCCGCAACAAATAGCCACTGCCAGCTATTTCTTTAGCGCCACTTCTACCATCCCATATCATATAATGCATTGCTCTATATATTCTACCACAGGCCAATTTGAATTTTTTTAATAATTTCTAATACCATTTATTTCGAATTTTTGGATTTCTATAACAGGATCAGACTGTGACTGATCGCTACAAATCACTATCCGCAACAAACAGCCACTGCCAGCTATTTCTTTAGCGCCACTTCTACCATCCCATATCATATAATGCATTGCTCTATATATTATAACACAGGCCAATTTGAATTTTTTAAATTATTTCTAATACCATTTATTTGGAATTTTTTGACTTCTATAACAGGATCAGACTGTGACTGATCGCTACAAATCACTATCCGCAACAAATAGCCACTGCCAGCTATTTCTTTAGCGCCACTTCTACCGTTTCATCTCATATAATGCATTGCTCTATATATTCTACCACAGGCCAATTTGAATTTTTTTAATAATTTCTAATACCATTTATTTCGAATTTTTTTATTTCTATAACAGGATCAGACTGTGACTGATCGCTACAAATCACTATCCGCAACAAATAGCCACTGCCAGCTATTTCTTTAGCGCCACTTCTACCGTCCCATATCATATAAGCATTGCTCTATATATTCTACCACAGGCCAATTTGAATTTTTTTAACTATTTCTAATACCATTTATTTGGAATTTTTGGATTTTTATAACAGGATCAGACTGTGACTGATCGCTACAAATCACTATCCGCAACAAACAGCCACTGCCAGCTATTTCTTTAGCGCCACTTCTACCATCCCATATCATATAATGCATTGCTCTATATATTATAACACAGGCCAATTTTAATTTTTTTAATTATTTCTAATACCATTTATTTGGAATTTTTGGATTTTTATAACAGGATCAGACTGTGACTGATCGCTACAAATCACTATCCGCAACAAATAGCCACTGCCAGCTATTTCTTTAGCGCCACTTCTACCGTCCCATATCATATACTGCATTGCTCTATATATGTATTAAACCACCGGCCAATCTGAATTTTTTTATTCATTTAAAATAATATTTATTTAGAATTTTTCATCTTTTTAACAGTATCAGACTGTTACTGATCGCTACAAATCAGTATCCGCGACAAATAGCCACTGCCAGCTATTTCTTTAGCGCCACTTCTACCGTCCCATCTCATATACAGTATAGCCAAAGTCAATGCCTTGTTCTATATATTATACCACAGGCCAATCTAAATTTTTTTATTCATTAAAAATGCCCTTTATTTATAATTTCTCATATAGCTAAAGTTAATGCTTTGATCACACACACACACACACACACACACACACACACACACACACACACACACACACACACAAATGCAAACACACACAAATGCAAACACACACACTAACAATATATGTATATATATATTATATATATATATATATATATATATATATATATATATATATCAATATGCATATATTGAAATATCTTTATTTATATGTTGGTTTTTCTTTTGCTTTTTAGAAATTGGCTTTGTCTTATGGGACGTTCGTGGACGAAGAGTAACTGGACGGTCGCTATAAGATGAAAACGTAGTCTGCCAAAGTCGTTGCTGTGGGTCTTACTGGTGTACAAAAATTTCGAGCACCTTGATTACGTCATCGATATCTACCATGCCAATTATAGACGAGCTTTTGTGTTTTTTATTCAGTATTTATGCACTAATCACAATTATGCCCACGGTCCTACCTAATTGGTTTAGGAGTTGCCGCGGGGTTGGGTGGGTTGCACCCCGATCTAACTTTTCAACCCTCCGAAAAATTGCATATTGGGTACATGCAGTATATGCTAGTCATTGAATTACAGTTTCTCAACCCCCCAACTCAAATTACGCAGCTCTAACGCTGTGCTTACCAACGTACTTATCTATTTTACTAACTTATAGATACGCCTATTTCTTTAAAATACAGACACCGTCCGTAATGACGTCAGGGGCCAAGCGCAAGCAAGGAATAAATTTCGATGCTTTCGTAAAAATATAATAATAACACCAAGTAAACAGTGCCACTTGCGTCGCCACGGGGGCTAATGCCCCTCCCAAACCTGCCCCAGACAACCTATGAGATTCGCGCAAATCCGGTGAAAAAGTTTTCTGTTAAGGGGGAGTGTTAGTGGTGGGTAAGGAGTCTTACACGATAGCCCCTTTTGCCCCCCACCAAACCAAAAATTCCTGGCGACGCAACTGAACAGTACTTATAACAGTAGCGAATTGGCTTCTTGTATTGTCATAGTGACGTCACCCATAAGTAAATGTCCAGGGGATAAAGGGTCGCCTCCCCACCACCAACTTTTTGAAGGTCCTAGAAAATTTACAGACAACCACACGCACACGCACAGGGGCGGGGCCAGACGTTTGAGATTGGGTGGTTAAATGCAATGAGAAACAATGTAGTACAATAACACTAATTCATTGCAATCATTTATATGCAACACGTACATCTTCTTCACCTTCTCCCTACCTATTAATAAACAATTGAAGAGACACAGGGAAATGACGTTATAAGTCTGTGTATAAAGTATCATCAGAACAATAGTCACTAATAAGGAAAGCATATAGTTATATGTTAAGAAAACTGCGCTAATGTCTTTTGATGTTTTTAACTTGTCTCGTGTTCTTCAATCCTTTTCCTTCGCTGCAAAACAGTAAACATTACGCAATGTTATAAAGTGTTATGTTTGTCATTATATTTAAGTTAACGGTAATCAATTCAGAGACCAATTTCTCAGTACTGTAAATGAAGGGTACATAGAAGGGTGTAGCCGCTCCCCGCAGGCGCAGCGGTGGCACTCGTCCCGTTACAATCTTTCTTCCAGCGGCCGTATCTTTCATTCATTTGCATGACGGCCGGAAGGATTTCCGCGATCCCATGGACAATTCCTTCCACTACACATGCCGGAGTATCTGAAATAATTGTCGTTGTGAGTCAGTGGTGTAAAACTTATTTAACGTGGCATACTCCGTTTTGTACGTACGAACGAAATGAAATGCATATGTTCAACTTCTTAGGGGCCATCCATATAGTATGTATGCAAAAAAGTCATATTTTCAACCCCACTATCTCCATGTTGCACACCGTACATTTGTGGTCACCCCTTATTCGTACGTACAAATTAAGTAACCCAGTGTTTAATCTAGACCCCTGGACTCCGGGGGGAACTCAAAACGAGGGGAAAAGCTGACAAAGCCGGGTGGGAATTCTGTTAGGGGCCGTTGTTAGTCCATGCAGTATTCCAAAATTTCCGGGGGGACTTTGAAATATCCGGGGGGAAAGGGCGATCCCCCCCTGAAACGGTCTAGATTAAACACTGAACTATCCCCCTCGCTCGGTGTAAATTAATTTGTAGCCATAGCCCGAAAGCTTTTGTTTACTATTAAATGAAAGGTTTTCAATATTGAAATAACCGTCGGAACAATAGTCGGGACCCTTTGTTTGATGGTGAGAAAGTAAATTTCTTCAAACCAAATGTTTGTTTGGTAATATACCAGCTTTCTATCTATTTATAAATTCGAATTTTCGTATGTAGGAATTCAGTCGTGACCCGCTCCACCCGTACGCTTCCGTACGCAAAATCGCCTAAATCTCAAACCCCATCACCCTCGGTGCGTACGTACTATATGGACGGCCCCTTACCAGGGCTTAACCGTTTGCACAACGTACAAAGGATCTAGCTTTAGCAGCTCCTACTTCCCACCGCACCCCTCCCCCTAAGTGCGTACTTACGAAATGAAATTAAAGGAATGTGCAAGATAGTTTCTTCCTTGTTAATAGATTTTTTTATGCAGTAAGAAAAGTAGTTGCAAAGTTCCAGTCATTGAGTAAGTCCATTACTAGAAAACCGATAACAAACATCAGGCCTATCACATACCTTGTGCTCTTGACAGGTTTCTTGCGTACTTAGCTGCTGCTGCTTCTTTTCCTGGATGTAAATTCAGGAATATAAGCGCTCTTTTCGTTATAGCGCTTACTACGTCGGCCGTTTTTGGAATGGTTGTTTTTCTAGTTGTTAGCTTCACCTTACGTTCAACGTCAGCACCCATGCCGCCGATAGTGACCGTCAGCGGGCCCCTCTTGTGCGCCTTCCGTTTGTGACGCATCAAAGCCGCTGGAGAGTAGTTATCGCGGAAACAAATGTTGCATTTGAAAGACATGTCTGTTTTCTGCAAACGCATTATGACATTATTCATACATAACCCATCAGACAATCAATTAACACACGCACACATACATATGTCACTTTTAATTATTATTGCACCGACATACGACACTCTGTTGCAATCAGAACGTATCGTTAACAGAATTCGTTAATTGTGGCGCCACGTTGTCATATGACCAGTGGCGTAGCCAGCTTATGCAATGTTGGGTTCTTAAATTCATGACCTGTGGCGTAGCCAGCTAATGCAAAGTTGGGTTCTTAAATATATGTCCAGTGGCGTAGCCAGTGGATGCAAAGTGTGGTTCTTAACTGGAAGCGCTATGCAACTGAACACCAGCGGCGGCCACGGCCGAGTCGGGCCGACCACCACTACACCCCCTCTGTAACCAAAAATCAACCGATTTACATAAATTGTGTTGGTCTAATTTTTTCTGGGGGTTGTTTAAACAACACCAGACAACCCCGTGGCTACGCCACTGCGTTATGCTGCTATTCAACAACTCGTTATAGTCTACGACCCAACTTGCAAAACTCTTTCTAAGCCTACAGAAATAACACGGAACAAATCAGTATGCCACAAACATTGAAACGACAGCTTACCGATGTACGAAATTGATGGCGATGAAACTTCACAATCTCAAGGCAGTTTGATTACAATGTATCTTCTCGTTGTCTTACTAGGTGATGGCATGTCAATCGTAGTTTATTCTTTTATAACACCGTGGGCGTCGAATCATGTCAATTACAAATATGCATTCTACAGTGGCCTATTGGCCGCTGCATTTTAGGCGGACTTAATTTCGTCTGCGCTGATTGGCCGTTGGGGCAGATGGCGCTTTGACAGGCAAGTTTTTCATGCACGCACCCCGAATGAGTGGGCAGTGCTTCCAAGTTGAGCGCAGCGTCAAAGTAATACTTATGACTGAGAATACGAAGAAAATGCAAAATATAACCAAATAAGAGTTATACGTTATGCCTTTTTAACCTTTTCCCCACCTTTTTTTTACATTTATGACTTTAGACTTTATTATCACAACTTTTATTAACACTTTTAACACCTTTTATAATTATAACTAATTATAACTAATTATAACTAATTATAACCTTTATAACCCATTATAACCTTTATAGCCCATTATAACCCTTATAACCCTTATAACTTTCACCTTGCGGTTATAATTGGTTATAACTCGGGTTATAACATTAAGGGTTATAACCCGGCAATTATAACGCTTACCCTAGCTGATACTGATTTGTAGCGATCAGTAACAGTCTTATACTGTTATAAAAATGGAAAAATTCGAAATAAATATTATTTTAAATGAAAAAAAAATCAGATTGGCCTGTGGTATAATATATCTAGAGCAATGCATTTACTTTGGCTATAAATTCGAAATAAATGGTATTTGAAATGAATAAAAAAATTCAAATTGGCCTGTGGTAGAATATATAGAGCAATGCATTAAATGAGATGAAACGGTAGAAGTGGCGCTAAAGAAATAGCTGGCAGTGGCTGTTTGTTGCGGATAGTGATTTGTAGCGATCAGTCACAGTCTGATCCTGTTATAGAAATCAAAAAATTCGAAATAAATGGTATTAGAAATGATTAAACAAATTAAAATTGGCCTGTGGTAGAATATATAGAGCAATGCATTATATGAGATGAAACGGTAGAAGTGTCGCTAAAGAAATAGCTGGCAGTGGCTATTTGTTGCGGATAGTGATTTGTAGCGATCAGTCACAGTCTGATCCTGTTATAGAAATCAAAAAATTCGAAATAAATGGTATTAGAAATGATTAAAAAAATTAAAATTGGCCTGTGTTATAATATATAGAGCAATGCATTATATGATATGGGATGGTAGAAGTGGCGCTAAAGAAATAGCTGGCAGTGGCTATTTGTTGCGGATAGTGATTTGTAGCGATCAGTCACAGTCTGATCCTGTTATAGAAGTCAAAAAATTCCAAATAAATGGTATTAGAAATAATTAAAAAAATTCAAATTGGCCTGTGTTATAATATATAGAGCAATGCATTATATGATATGGGATGGTAGAAGTGGCGCTAAAGAAATAGCTGGCAGTGGCTGTTTGTTGCGGATAGTGATTTGTAGCGATCAGTCACAGTCTGATCCTGTTATAGAAATCCAAAAATTCCAAATAAATGGTATTAGAAATAATTAAAAAAATTCAAATTGGCCTGTGGTAGAATATATAGAGCAATGCATTATATGATATGGGATGGTAGAAGTGGCGCTAAAGAAATAGCTGGCAGTGGCTGTTTGTTGCGGATAGTGATTTGTAGCGATCAGTCACAGTCTGATCCTGTTATAGAAATCCAAAAATTCCAAATAAATGGTATTTTAAATAATAATTAAAAATTCAAATTGGTGGTGTGTTATAATATATAGAGCAATGCATTATATGATATGGGATGGTAGAAGTGGCGCTAAAGAAATAGCTGGCAGTGGCTATTTGTTGCGGATAGTGATTTGTAGCGATCAGTCACAGTCTGATCCTGTTATAGAAATCAAAAAATTCCAAATAAATGGTATTAGAAATAGTTTAAAAAATTCAAATTGGCCTGTGGTAGAATATATAGAGCAATGCATTATATGATATGGGACGGTAGAAGTGTCGCTAAAGAAATAGCTGGCAGTGGCTGTTTGTTGCGGATAGTGATTTGTAGCGATCAGTCACAGTCTGATCCTGTTATAGAAATCCAAAAATTCGAAATAAATGGTATTTGAAATGAATAAAAAAAATTAAAATTGACCTGTGGTAGAATATATAGAGCAATGCATTAGCCTATATGATATGGGACGGTAGAAGTGGCGCTAAAGAAATAGCTGGCAGTGGCTATTTGTTGCGGATAGTGATTTGTAGCGGTCAGTCACAGTCTGATTCTTTTATAGAAATCAAAAATTTCGAATTAAATGGTATTAGAAATAATTTAAAATATTCAAATTGGCCTGTGGAATAATATATAGAGCAATGCATTGACTTAGAAGTGGCGCTAAAGAAATAGCTGGCAGTGGCTATTTGTTGCGGATAGTGATTTGTAGCGGTCAGTCACAGTCTGATTCTTTTATAGAAATCAAAAATTTCGAATTAAATGGTATTAGAAATAATTTAAAAAATTCAAATTGGCCTGTGGAATAATATATAGAGCAATGCATTGACTTAGAAGTGGCGCTAAAGAAATAGCTGGCAGTGGCTATTTGTTGAGGACAGTGATTTGTAGCGATCAGTCACAGTCTGCTCCTATTTCAGATATGACGATATTCTAAATATTATTAAGTACTACATTAAAAATTGAATTGGCGTGTTCGTTGGGCTATTTATAGTGCAATGTATTGACTCTATGGTTTTATCAGGTTGGTTTGCGGTTGAGTGGTCGTTGGCTGATCATTCGGTGGTCTTTTGTTGTGGACGGCGAGTGTTTTCGACGTGAGTTATTTTTGCTAGTTGTGAGTTTTAATTTATAGTGCCTGATAGTAATTTTTTTGTATACTTTTTGGGACTCGAATTCCTGTCTTCTTACAGGTTGGGTTGCCATACAGTGGGCGCGGCCTAGTTATATATCATGCTGACCCGTAAATATAACGTCGTGCTACCTATAGAGAAGTCACCGATCAAACATAGATTCGCTTCCGACATTCGTCGTTGATTCCTTGTTGAGCATCAGTCTCACACATTCTTCATTCTCAAATTCTGTGTTATCTTTGAATAATTCCACAACTGCTATGAAAATCTCATCTACCTCGTCACCATCGTCTGCATTTGCATCTTCAAATAATCTCTTATTTCCACAGAATAAATTGCAAAAATCTGCAGAATTATCTACTTCTTTTGCATGAATAATTTCTTGAATTGAATCGTCTGCTTCAGAATTTAATTTCTCGGTGCAAATGCTCTCGGTTGATGCTTTCTCATGGCAAACAACATTATAATATGATTCGCGTGACGTCGACATACCTCGTAGTCGGAAATTCTTCGCTGAATGGTTCAAACGCGCATTCAGGTCGCTGTCTTCGCTGTCGTCGTTCTGCAGACAGTATCGGTTACTTCCCGCTCGCCTTCGCGGCGGAAATTCTCGTGGCGCCTCCATCTCTTCCAGATGATTCCGGCGCTGCTTGGACTCGCTGTCGTCGTGACAGTGGTCATCATCTCGGCTGCTTTCCGTGCGCGTTCTCGGCGGGAATTCATGGGGCAGCTCCTCCATCTTTTCGCTGACGTCATCAACGCAGTGACGTTCGAAAGCTTCTAACAGAGCGCTCGGGCTCTGACGCTGGGCATCTGTCAGGTTCATCTCCATGTAGAAACAGAAAGCGTCTGTTCCCAGGAAACACAGCAGAATCGCGGCCTGTCGAGCCTCGTCTTCACGGTCGATTCCTGCCGCTTTCGAATACTCCAACCATTTCTGTGCGAAATTCTTCCATTCGCTCGCTAGATCGGTCGCATCCAGGTTCAGTGCCTCTGGAATTTGAATGTTCGACGCAAAAGACATTTCGACGTCGTAGGCCTACAGTGTTCGAAGCTGCTACAATCGAAATTCTTAATCTACTTAATCTACTTAACTAACTTCTGACACCATGTGGCGTGGTGCCTTATATTATACTAATACTAAGACAACACGTCTGAATATATTATATAAGTAGATATGTATTCTAGCAATGTACAAGCAATGGTTGAGTCTTTATCTATCGACGTACGGACAACGAGTGTCTGTCTTCAGCTATGCTACAGTTCAGCGTCCTAGTTAGTGTTCGTCTATTGGATGGGAGGCGGGGCTTGGCTACTTAGAATGCCATCACGTGACAACAGCAGCCCCCTAGCTGACTTTCCCCCGGCCTTGTCAGTCCCCCCGGAGTCTAGATTAAATACTGGTAGTGAGTGAGCTCCCCATCGGGGTCTGAAGCCCCAGCTGCAGAACAGTGGCGGCTCCACAGAGGGCCCGTGCCCCTTATAGAGTGCTTGGCCTCCAGTGGCCCCCTGCTGGGACCCTATATTTAATACTACATACCTAACAAAAACGGTTGGCCCCATGATTAGAAGTTGCCACTCCAACGGCCCCCTCCCCACTTGCCAAATCCTGGAGCCGCCACTGCTGCATAAGCCTTTAAAAGGCTTTAAGTAGTATCACAGACTCCCTGGTAATATCCAAGTTTAACTGCGAGCGATATTTTAACACAGATTTCAATTGTGGTTTATTATAGGTCCCTAGTGGACAACAATTGTAATACAAGTATACAACTACATTTATCGATTCCGACGACAATAAATGATGACCCTCTGGCCGCAGTCAGAACGTGGCCTCTATTCCAGAACCCTGGCCATGCTATTGATCAATTCACATGTAGGCCTATAATTATTATAACCTTGTGTATACCAGGCTTACCAGCGAACATTGTAGCCACGGGGGCAGAGGCTGCCGCCCCCCTATTCGGCCCAGGACCGTTCGTGAGATTTGCACAAAATGTAAATGTAAATGTAATTAGCTATTTATATTGCGCCTAATCAATAAATGTTAGCAAGCGCATTACAATTAATGTCAATTATGTTAATTATTATATGCACAATTAAACAGGTGTGTCTTCAAATTTTTACGGAAAGCGACGGGCGACTTTATGCTCCGTAGCGCTGGTGGAAGGGCGTTCCAGGCATGGGGTCCGGCGTACGAGAAGGCTCGTTGCCCCATGACTGTCCGAAGACGAGGTTTCTGGTATTGGCTAGTAGATGCTGATCGTAGGCCTGGTCTACCAATGGCGGTTGATGTTGGCTGGAGCAGATCGGCCAGATAGGTCGGACAAAGGCCATTCTGTGCACAGAACATCAGCGTGCATAGTTTGTGTTGTATCCGTGACTGGACTGGAAGCCAATGGAGTTCGCGGCGCTGGAGTGACGTGGTCTCGAGGTTTTAGGTCCAGCACCAGGCGTGCAGCAGCATTTTGTACGCGCTGCAGGTTGGCCAGTGTAGACTTTGGGAGGCGGCAAGAACAGAATTACAATAGTCTAGTCTGGACAGAACAAACGCAGAAACCAGTTGCGGCGACTTCTTTGCCAGCGATTCGACAAATCTGGCGGATACGTCGTATGTGATAGAAGCAGCTCTTGGCTAACTGTCCAACATGTTGCTTCATGGTCAATTCATTGTCAAACAGTACTCCGAGATCTCTGACGACGGAAGAAGGGCGGACGATGGTGCCCTGAAGTGCCAGACTACAATCGGTGTTGGACAGCTTAAGCATGTTAGCATGTGAGCCAAACCATGCAAGCTCAGTCTTTGAAGCATTAAGTTGCAATCGTCGTGAGGAACACCATCCTTGGACCTCTGTGATGCAATTTTGGAGACGACCAAGAGCAAGACCAACGTCTTTAATGTCCACATTGTCGTAGATCTGTTTATCATCAGCAAAAATATGATGGCGAAGATCATGACGTTGAAAAATGAGGGCAAAGTCTTCTGTGTATGTGATGAAGGCAATCGGTCCCAAAGACGAGCCCTGGGGCACAGAGCACTCGAGAGACAAAGCTGGCGAGGAATCATTGAGGTGGCGAAATATCTGCTCGCGTCCAGTGAGGTAAGAACGAAACCAGCCAAGAGGAACTTCACTGACTCCGAAACGTTCCTCCAGGACACGGAGCAGTATGTCATGATCCACCGTGTCGAAAGCCGAACTGAGGTCAAGCAGTACAAGTGCAGTGACCTTGCCATCATCTATGGCACGCACGCAGGTCGTTGTGGACTTTAATTACCGCTGTTTCTGTTGAATGAAATCGCCGATACGCAGATTGATGAACTGGTAAAAGGTGATTGCGCTCAGAAAACTCAGCAAATCGAGCAACGACTGTTCGCTCCACAAGCCGACACAAAGCTCAAGTTGGAAATTGGTGAAAAGATTTCAGATCTCCTGGATCCAACGTTGGCTTCTTCAGGGGGGAAGGGACGATAGCCGATTTGCAGGCATCTGCACAGGTCCCAGTGTCCAAAGAAGTGTTGCACATCAGACTAAGCAGTGGAGCGATGACATCAGCAACCTCACGTAACAGCCAGGTAGGGATCGGATCAAGCGAGCATTGCTTGTTTGGCAACTTTGATAACAGAGCTTTGATCTCAGTTGGTGTTACCGGATAGAAAGAGAAAGGCGGGGTTTGTCTTTTAACGATCTCCACCTCAGGTGCATTAGATGTCTGCTCACGAAGTCGAGCAATCTTCTCCGTAAAAAAAGTGGCAAAGTCATTGACCTTGAAGTGTGATACAGAGGTCGGAGGCGGTTTGGCAAGCCGATCAACTTTAGCCCAGATCGCTCGACTATTTCCTCCGCAGCTTTGAATTTCCCGCGTCCAGTACTGCTTGAATTTGTCTTGGAAAAGTTGCGGACTATCTTTGAGTGTATTCGCCAAGCCTCCAGTGTATCAGGCGTCAGAAGGCGCCTGTAATGTCTTTCAAGTTGACGTCTCTTGGCTTTAGCAGCACGACAATCTTCGTCGAACCATGGAGCAGAATGCCGTCTGGATGTCTGGACAGTTCGAAGTGGTGCATGCTTATCAATCAGGTTTCTCATGGCAGTGTCATAAAGCGAGAAGAGGCCGTTGACATCAGGTACAGGGGACTGGATGACCGATTCGACGAGCTGATGAAGATCAGAAGAGAAAGCATCGATGTCGAATTGTCGCCATGAGCGACGTTGGACGCAGCGTGCCCTTGTATGATTGTCCCGGTCAGTTGATCGAGTTGTAGTGGGTAGGTACTACTAGGTAGTATATGAGATCGAAAATATTAGAAATTTTAAAGCGCCAGAGCATACAAGTGGAATAGGACGGATGATGTTTTTTGCTTGTCAACATTTTTAGACTTTTTGTTCAGAAATGCCGATGTGCCCCGTATTTCGGAATCCTGGCAACGCCACTGCCAGCAAACCAGTTATTGGCAGTTAACTAATTGGCATAGCACGCATCCCTGTCTATTCCCGACTTCTGTTTTAAACCATTCTGATAGGTCTTTATCAACTTTATCAACTTTTACTGCACTTTCCATTTTCTTGTATATTGCTTGTATCCATCTCTCTTCATAATAATTCTAGAAGTAATCTTTAAAATAGCAACTGAGAATCTAAACATTGGAGTGAATTGTAGTGGAGAAAATATATCAAACCTTAAATTTGCAGACGATGTAAGCTTACTAGCGGAGAGTGCTAGAGGTTTAGAAAGGCTTACAGACCAAGCAAATCAAACAAGCAGAAGATTTGGACTCCGGATTAATCCAGCAAAAACTAAAGTCATGGCAGTCAACAAAAAAAGAGAGAAAATGATACACATATCAGTAGAAGGAAATAACATCGAACAAGTAAAGAATTTTACATATGTGGGAGGAGAAATATCAAGCGATGGAAGACACAAACAAGATATTAAAAAGAGAGCAGCAAAAGGACTACAGACAATGGGAAGACTTAGACATATTTGAAATGCTAAAGAAATAAAGATCAACACAAAAATTCAAATATACAACACTATCATTGTTCCACATATGCTTTATGGATCAGAAACGTGGATATTAAAAAGAGCAGATGAAAACAGACTATTGGTGGCAGAAATGAGTTGTTTGAGAAAGATATTGGGAGTAAGTAAATTACAAAGAATAAGAAATGAAGACATCAGGAAAAGACTGGGAATGAAAGAGACAATAATAGATAAAATCAGAAGAAGACTTAGATGGTATGGACATTTAAATAGAATGAAAAGCAACAGACTCCCATATAAAGCACTCTACAGTCTACACATACAAAGAAGGAAAAAGAGGAAGAGAAAGACCCAGGAAAAAGTGGATGGATAACATCAAAGAAGACTTCGAAAGATATCAAATGACAATAATAGATGGAATGAGATTAACAACGGAAAAAGATAAATGGAAAAGTTTTGTGTCTAGCTATTGCCACTAATGAGCTGGCAGAAAGCAACTATGATGATGATGATGAATTGGCATAGGTTTATCACCAAGATTAGTCTACTTCTGCCCGAGACTGCTTCTAGCCTGTGTCTATGAAAAATAGCACAAGTTGTGAATGTAAACATCTTTCACAGTAGCTCCTATAAACGTTCTGTACCAGGCCAGAGAGGGCCTGCAAGCACAAGTGAAATTAGACAGCCAGTGGCGGTTCCACCATGTTGATGACTGGGGATGCATCCAGGGACGTCATTTGGGGGGGCAAGGGGCCGTTGCCCCCTGATTTTAGGGGAAAATTTTTCCCACCAATGTTTGTGTTATTTAGTTTTTACATGTAAATTGGCTGGCTAAATAGGTAAAAAGACTGAAAAGTAAAAAAGGTCATGAACCCGTAAAGGAGGGCTTGATGTCGAATCTGGGATCTGAAGTAACTAATCGCACAAAATGGCTGACAAGCAAAAAAAGGTCGCCAACTTTATCGCAAACTTGATCGGTCGAGTGTCTTGCCCCCCCCTGAAAAACAGTGAAATGACGTCTCTGGATGCATCCCCCGGGTTCCGGATGACCTTTTTTGCTTGGCAGCAATATTTTCCGGCGAGTTTTAAAAAAACTGTGAAAAATACTGTGAATGATCTTTTTGTGCTTGTCAGCCTTTTTTGGCAAGGTTTATTAATTATTTATTTTAGTGGGCAAAACACTAACAAGTACCTTTTTCTCTTTTTTTTTTCCTTCTTCACTTTTCATCCCCCACCAACTTCCTAAAAAAAATTTCCATCCCCACCAAGAATTCCTGGAACTGCCACTGTACAGGGCCGGATTAAGGTCCGAGTGGGCCGGGGGGGGGGGCTGAAAAAAAAAGGCCGTCGCCTATACTAAAAATCTCTGACAAGCAAAAAAAGGTTATCTCCCTTCCAAATTCTTCTGACAAGCAAAAAAAGCTTATCTAAAAAAATCGGTGGGCCTATTTTCATGATGGGCCGAGGCTGCAGGCCTGCAGCCCCCGCCTTAATATGGCCCTGCCACTGTAGACAGCCTACATTAAAGATGCTTGCCTTGAATTTGCTACGGATATAGCAATGACGACAGTTGTTGGTTTTACCGTGGTTCAAAATACGCACATTAACCAAAGGGTCATGCAAATAACTGTTTATGCATCCAATCATGATCTTACTCCAGGTAGGCCTAGCAGTGGCGGTTCCAGCAGAGGCGTAGCGTCCCAATGGCTACTATGGCTCTAGCCATGGGCGGCACACATGAAGGGGCGGCAAATTTTGGAAGCGATCTTTTTGTGTTTAATTGTAGGGTTGTTGAGGAGTTTTTGGCGAAGGCGAAGGGGCGGCAAAATGTAGAAGGGGCGGCAAATTCAGTGACGAATTTTTTGCTTGTCAGCTATAGTAAGAGCAAATTGAGGCGGCATATTTTCCAGGAGCCACGGGCGGCACAAGTCCACGCTATGCCACTGGGCTCCAGGATTTCTTGGTAGGGGCAGTGGCGCAGCGAAGCAAAGTGCCGCCCGGGGCGAAAGTGCCGCCTCCGAAAAAATCTGGCAAGCCAAAAAACGTGACAAGAAAAAAGTTCTAGACTTCCTGAAAGGCAAAAAAACTTATCACCTCATAAAAGTAAAAAATCAAAAAGTCTTGAAAATGCCGCCCCCAGAGCAAGTGCCGCCCGGGGCGGTTCGTCCCCACTGCTTCTCGCTACGCCACTGGTGGGGGATGAATGAATTCATAGACAGTTGGCAGGACGGGATGAAAATAGAAGAGAAAAAAAATCAAAAAATCACTAAACTTTGCTGAAAAAGGCTGGAAAAGGGAATTTTATCCCTTACTTTATTACATTTTGACAGAAAAATAGTCTGACGAACAAAAAAGGTCATCCCCCGGTTAGTTTTACAGTAACTTAAACTTTACTAGACCTTTACCTAAAAAGTAGGTTTCACAAGCAAAAAAAGTAAGTCCGAAAGTCCGGTGTGGGGGGATGCATCCCCTCATCCCCCACGTGGAACCGCCACTGAGGCCTAGTACTAAGATTTACCAGTGCTTATTCTAGGCCTTCTCTGGTGTATCCCCCCAAATTTTTTATATGTTGCATGGCAGCATGGGGGATGGAAATTTCCCCCCAAAAGTGTGACAACAGGTTTTTTCATTTTTTGGGGAGGGGAAAAATGTAGGGATGACAATTTATTTGCTTGCCAGGGCATTTGAGGAGGGTAAATTATATAAGGAAGGTTGGAAGGATGACCTTTGTTTTGCTTGTCACCACATTTGAAAAGGACTATGTTTGAAAAGGACGATGACCTTTTTTTGCTTGTCAAGATTTTTGGAGACTCAGACCTTGTCCCCCCCCAACATTTCAAATTCCCCCAATGTCAAGGTGGCTAGAATAAACACTGAAGATTTATCTTACCTAATATTATATTTGTGTGTAAACCAATATCTTATATAAGCGGAATTTTACATGTTCTCCATTATACCAGTTAGTCAAGGCCAAAAAGGGTTAAGCTCACACAATTTTTTCCAAAAATTTGGCACTGTATACAAAAGTATACACAGTATGATATACTGTATGTTGACCTTTGCTGTTTGTAGGTATTCATACTGTATGTTGTCACCTAACAGCATGCTTGGTGTTGATGTTTGTGGATGCCTCAACAATGAATTGCACTTCTGAAAGCTTTCAAACTTTTGAGTGCCTATGCGTGACTAAAAGCATTTCTTGCATATTCACACACATGCAATAAGCATCGCAGCTACAGTGGATCAATTCAAATACTTATAATCAGGAGACATAGCAGTAGTCAGATTGTACAACGACATCAAAATGGGTGCCCAAAAATGCCCCTCTCAGTCAACTAAAACCATTAGCAAGAACAGTGGCAAAAAAGGATGAAGTGATCAATATTAGGAAGGTTGCCTGGAGGTGGGCTGCTAATTCCACCCGCTGAGCTAATCTAAAATTTAAAAGATTCAAGACTTTCAAACTAAAGCAAAAATTTTTCCATATTGAATAACATTATGAGTATATACAGCATTTGGTAGCTGCTGCCATCTTAACCACCTGCCACTAGCACTAATTAGACATCTGACCATGACCACAGTTATAAAATCAAAATTAACACTCACAAATCTCATGTACAAAGTGATTTCATATTACTTACATTCTGTACATCAACAAGTTTCATCCAATTTAAAAACGACAATAGAGTCAATAGGCCTAAGAACGTACTTAACTTAAATGCGCAACTGATATGAAATTACCATTCATATATGCTACTGAAAAATCAATTTCAAGGAGCTTAGAAATGAAATCAAGACTACTGGACATCATTATCATAATACATAATTATCACTTAACAGATGACACTGTAATTGATCTTGAATCAGAGTCTGTCAGGAAGAATTGTTATTGTAAGTTGCCTGTTTTCCCATTTAAAAACCTTTGGTGCCGTAATCTAAAATATTTTCAAAACAAAACTATATCTATTTCAAAGTTTTATCTACCAGCAACTAAATTTTGTAGGCACAGTTGCAAATAAAACCATACTAACCTAACAAAAGATTTCAACTAACATTAAAATACTAAAAATTCAATAATAAAAAATTCCACGTTAAAAGCCGAGTAAATAGAGCATAATGCTTCTCATCTCACAAACTGTCCTAGTTCAGTGGAATACTGCCACAACAAACCCAGTTATAAATGAACCACAGCCATGACCATCACTGCAAAGTTGACTACAGTAGACTTTCATTTGGATGAGATTATAGTGTCTGGATTTAAGCAAGACTGCACTGCATATTATAAAAGCAACCATTGTTTCAGGAATTTTGTCACTGTCATTGGTTCAGGAATTTTGTGTAGAATGCGAAGCTTATGACCAGATGGCAGTTAAATTTTGTGATAAAATGTTACCATAAAGAGATCTTAAACAAGGTGACTCTTTACAAGTTGTGTGAATATGTAAACACACATACACACACGTGCGTGTGTGCGCACGCACACACATATCATGGCTATATAGTCATTGCGTAGCAGAATACTGAAATAATAGAATATGGGAATCTCTATGAAGACTTTCTGAACATCAAAACAATTTCTTATAAATAAACAGTGATCTCATAAGCTTGCTGCTTAGTAGCTTTAAAGCCTTACCAAATTTACAATCAATATTCTCCTTATAGAAAACTTAAAGAAAATAATAGAAGACATTTTAGTGTTATGTCTTTCATATTAATTACAGCCATACTTACAACACTTGTATCGGCAATATATGACAACTCTTGCAGCAGTTCATCAATGAAATCGTCTGATAAAAGAATCTAAAACAGGTTCAAAGAGTTGTTTTGCTAAGAAAAACTAGAACATCAGTCATTTAAACATGAATGTTACCAAAGGAATAAGTGGTTAAATGCTGATGTGTTACATGCATAATTAAATCTTATATAAAGCAATTCAAACACTAAACTGCAAAATAGAAATGAAAAAAATTGAAAATCATTTGGGGTCATTGCATAATTACATAATGCTGGAAATGGCCTTTTTTGACACACCCACCCATCCATCCTGCAACGATTAGTAACGTTTCAATAGACCCACTTCAGTAGTAGGTAACAAGTAAGCCTTCATTAATATACTACGCGCATATAGATACGACGTCTTTAATACGCTGTCTCCCTGCTATTCAGTGGCAGATATTAACATTAAATGTAACACAGTATATTAATGGCTGCTGTGCCCAAATCTCTAGCCATAGCTCTTTGCCATTGGTAAATCAGCTTTTAAAAGCATTTCATAATACTAAGCTCACATCCGCCCACCCACCCTTGCAGCGTTTCATAACATTTTCAAGGACCCATCCCACCCTCAAGTGTTACATAATTATGCAATGGCCCATTTCTCAAATAAATTCCATCTGACTGACCAGAAGTACCAGTTCATAGAGTAACACGGAAGAGAAATAAAATGCAGAGTAAAACCTCATTAACCCGTTGAAGGGGGAATTAATTTTTACAAGACATTACCAATTTTGGTAACTAATTTTGGGGAAAGCGTTTGTTTGAACTGTGAACATGTACGTTTTAAACTTACTATATTTCAGGCTATATAGAAGCTACAAAGATGTGGTTTGCATCATTGTTTAGCATTTTTATTGTACTTACCATCCATCCGTGCCAAAAAAGAAATTTCGGGGGTTGGGCCCACCCTACAGACCAAAAATATGACCCCCTCCCAAAAATACGTTCAAAGGTCAATAAAAATTTTTTTCAGCGGTGACCCCTAGGTTCAGCGGCAAAGTTGTAGGTGGGTGTCTTTGGAACAGATTAGTTCAAAAATTTTGAAGATGGGACCCAATTTGGGTTAGTTATGGTGTTTCTATACCAGGTACATGTTGCTCGGAGAAGTGAAATTTTTTTGCGAGAATCTTGAAATCTGAAACACCTTACCTTGCAGGCTATATAGAAGCTACAAAGACATGGTTTGCATCATTGTTTAGCATTTTTATTGTACTTACCATCCATCCGTGCCAAAAAAGAAATTTCGGGGGTTGGGTCCACCCTACAGACCAAAATATGACCCTCTCCCAAAAAATACGTTCAAAGGTCAATAAAAAAAAATTTTCTGTGGTGACCCCCCTAGGTTCAGCGGCAAAGTTGTAGGTGGGTGTCTTTGGAACAGATTAGTTCGAAAATTTTGAAGATGGGACCCAATTTGGGGGAGTTATGGTGTTTCTATACCTGGCACACGTTGCTCGGAGAAGTGAAATTTTTTTGCGAGAATCTTGAAATCTGAAACACCTTACCTTGCAGGCTATATAGAAGCTACAAAGACGTGGTTTGCATCATTGTTTAGCATTTTTATTGTACTTACCATCCATCCGTGCCAAAAAAGAAATTTCGGGGGTTGGGTCCACCCTGCAGACCAAAATATGACCCCCGCCCAAAAAATACGTTCAAAGGTCAATAAAAAAAATTTTTCAGCAGTGACCCCCCTAGGTTCAGCGGCAAAGTTGTAGGTGGGTGTCTTTGGAACAGATTAGTTCAAAAATTTTGAAGATGGGACCCAATTTGGGAGAGTTATGGTGTTTCTACACCAGGCACATTTCGGAGAAGTGAAAGAGAATATTGAAATCTGCAGGCTATATAGAAGCTACAAAGATGTGGTTTGCATCATTGTTTAGCATTTTTATTGTACTTACCATCCATCCGTGCCAAAAAAGAAATCAAACTAAATCAAGAAAACGTTTTTAAACGGCGAACACCGTGGTGGAAGAGCAAAACAGTTGCGCGACGTTTTAAAACGTCGAACCCCGTTCGCATATGATTTCCGGGCGACGTTTTAAGACGTCGAACCCCTGTAACGGGTTAATATGGCTATCGAGAAAATGGTTCCTGTGTTAGTCAAGTCTAAAAACCCCTACAAAACTGGTTATATCAAATATGAAATAGTTTCTGTTAACAGAGGGTCTATACTATATAAATCTGCAGGAACCGGGTTTTACTGTAGCAACATTCTAAAACTGTCATGCATTTCTTAAACATGCTCTATTTTCTGACACCCCACCTAGAATGTATCTTGACAGAAGTCAAGATTTCTGACATCCCAAACTATGCTTGGAACTGCTTTATTTAACCATTGCCGTTCATTGAATCTGGAAAGCCGCATAAAGATTTATATTTCCTAAGCTATATCTCCTGAGCTCCACACATTTGAAAAAGGTGACGTTCACTCATGGCTATTAAAACTAGTATATCAAGAATGTGTATTTTCATTCATGTTGACAATTCAATTATAACACAAAACATATAATACTGTAATTCTGACTCAAATATTGACATTTATTAATTACTTGCAAAGGTAGTTATGACAATTAAGCTTAAATGAGTTAATAAATGAATGAAAGACAAGAAAAAAGCATGAATAAGTTCCTTGATCACCTGAAGCCAAGGACCATGTGCTGCATAAGGACTCTCTTCAGTAACAATTGCTCCAACAACACTAGACGACACGAGTGTGATGGCAGATTCATTGAGGACACTTTTAAATGTAAAATGCCTCCCGTGCTTCAGACGTCCACTATGTTTATACAGTACAAATTGAAATACGAACATCATCATCATCAATTTTAGCAAGCTCCTCACTGTTTTAAAAATTACTTAATATGATCATCACCTTCAAGTTAAAAACTTATTCTCCATTTCAGCAAAACCTACTTAATGTTACCTTTCTTACAGTCACAGTTGGTTACATTCCAAGAAATGGATTAAAAATAACAAATATATAAACAAGGTCTGCAAGATTTATTTATCCGCAGTCATTCTAAACCAAGCTTTACTTATAAAAATCTGTTTCAATTAACAAACAGTCTAATCTAACAGTAACTTGCACCTGCTATGATTAATTATCAATAGAAAGCCAATTATATTTTATTAACAGTAGTCTTCTTCATTTTCTTAACCTATTTTTTTACTAGCTTTCATGAACAATTAAAGTATTTACCGCAGTGCAAGTGGGAGCATGGCACCAGTCTCCAGATTGAGTTTGATATGGACAGCATCAAATATCTGAGTTCGCATGAAATCCGAAGGAACCTCACTACTGACAGAACCATCAAAAGACGACTTTCGAGCAGCCGGCTTGTGACTACAAATACACATATTAACAAATTAAAAATACAAAAACAAATCCATCCAAAGATCATACAAAAGTTAATTCAATAAAAATCAACAAATGCTGTTTGATCAAAATAAAATGAATTTTAATATAACATTAGTTACCAGAAATATTCATGTGCTTTAGGTGTGGTTTGAATTAAAATTTCATGGTGAAATGTTGTGTTTACTCAGATTTAGCTAAATTTCTGACAGTTAAAAAAAATTGCAATTAATTTACATTAGGGCCATTTTACGACTAATTGCAATCTAAGATCATTAGAGAAAACAAAAGATTCTGTTGATAAGTGTAATTGTAGCTCATTGTTTCTATCAGTCAGTCTATATTAGGGGTCAGCAACCTTTTGGACAGCGAGGGCCAAATCGCTATGGCAGTGTCTGTCTGAGGGCCATGTAATTAAATAATTTTTCGATGGCACCAAAAAGTTTTAAAGTTTATGTTTTTAGAAAGTTTGTGCTGGAAAAAGTTCAAAAGTTCTCAAAAAATATATATACAAAGTGCAAAAAATTAGTGATGACCTTTTTTGCTTGCCAGACTTAAAAAAGGGTGATAACCTTTTTTACAAAAAAAAAACTGTGGGAGTCGGAAGGCCTGATTAAACTCACTGGCAGATTGGATGCGAGCCTTGGGTTGCCGACCCCTGCTCTATACATCTGATCAATTTGCACATTCCAGCCATAATACCAAGTGGAAATTTTAGACTAAAACTATGTCAATTTTTTGCCATTCATTTGGGGGTTAATGCCCAATATTGGCTAACATTTACCTTGCAATTTCTCAAGATAAAATTGATGCTGTCATTGTTTTCACTGTTGTTTTTTTTCATTTTAAATAAGAATGACATTCACTATCAACAATTCTGAAACCGTATGTACTTACTCATCTGTTTCTGACTGACATTCATGGTGTTTGGTCTTAATAGAAGGCAGAACAGGAAGCGTGTTGCCGAGACCTTTCTTCAGCGTCAATTTTATTTGTTCAGACTCTATAAAACCATACAATTCATGTAAAAGAAAATGCACATTGCTGCAAACTATAAGAAATGCTATCATAGTCTGTATGCCTGAAAATACTGTACAAGCCTCATTAGAATGTTTGTTCAAAAATCAATTACATTACTCTCTCTCTCTCTCTCTGTCATCTTTGACTGTGTCCAGTCGTTGATTCCGAAACGATTTCTCTCCACTTGTCTCTGTTGTTCGCCAGTTCCTCCAGAGTCATCCTATTTCTTCCAGTTGTTTTCCCTTCCAGCTTGAGCCCCACCGTGTTGAGGTCTTTACTTATGCAGTCCGTCCATCTTGTTCTCTGTCGTCCTTGACTTCTTTTACCCTTCTGTTTATGATAGTATGCTATTTTTGGCAGTCTTTCGTTTTCCATTCGCAATATATGCCCCAGCCATTCCATTCTTTTCTTTCTTATGATGTTACTGACGAAGGGTTGTTGCGTTCTGTCTCTGATTTCTTTGTTTGTTACATGCTCTTTATAGCCAACTCTCATGATCCTTCTTAGCCATTTGTTTTCACATGCGTCTATCCTTTTTTCCATGCTGCCGGTTATATTCCACGTTTCTGCTCCGTATGGTACTGGAATGACGCACGCGTTTAATATTCGCAGTTTCAATTTCAAGTTTATATCATGTCTTTTGAATACCTTCTCCCTTAACCTATTGAAGACATTTCCTGCCAGCCAATCGCCTTTTGATTTCTTTTTCGCTGCTTGCTTTATTGTCTACCTCACTTCCTAGGTATGTTGAAGCTTTCTACCATTTCCATTTCATTGTTTTCTATTTCCACTTTTGGCCATGGTCCGTGCTGATTTGTCACCGCCATAATCTTTGTCTTCTTATAGTTTATTTTCATGCCTATTTTCTCACTTTCGTTGGCCAGTATTTCCATTAATTCCATTATTCTTACTAGGCACTCTGCCAGTAAGCATGTGTCGTCTGCATAATCCGTGTCTTCCATATTCTGCGGTTGCATTGTTTTTCCGAGGTTACCTATTTTTTCTAGTCTTCTCATGATGTAGTCCAATATCACATTGAACAGTGAGGGAGACAAAATACATCCTTGTCTAAACCCTGTCACTATTTTGAATTCCTCCGACTCTGTCCCCTCTACTCTCACCATTGCATATGTTATATTGTATAAAGCCTTTATCAGTTGTATGTATTTGTTGTTGATTCCGTATTTTTCTAATATTTCCCATGCGCCTTTCCTCCAGATGGAATCATATGCCTGTGCAAAATCAATGAAGCACATATATAGGTCTTTGTTGAATTCCCTTCTTTTTTCGATCATCTGCCGTATCACGAAAATTTGATCCGTGCATCGTCTTCCTTGTCTGAAACCGCTTTGATTTTCTCTCAGGTTCTGATCTATTTTATCCTTGACTCTGTTTAAAATTACGCGAGTGAACACAAACACAAAGCAGAAAATGGACAAGATACGAGACCTGAAAAGACAAATGCTAACAACTGGGTCAGAAGAGGATAAAAATGCATATGAGGTGGGAGAAAAACAACTGGAACGTCAAATAAAGGAAGACAGAAATAAGTATTTGGAAAGCATAGCAAAAGAGATTGTTCAGAAAAGGAGATAGTAAGACTCTGTTTGCAAACGTCAATAAACTATGTTCGAGGGGAGGTAACAAGTTAATAGGACTAGAACCAATAAGAAATCCACAAGGAAAAGTCATTACAGACAAGACAGAGATAATCAACAGATGGAAAGAACATTTTGAAACCATGCTGAACAAGGAAGAACCTACGTCAATGGAGAGAACAATAAGGGAGATAAAAGGAATGGAACCACTACAAGAGGGAAATGACACAGTAGAAGAGGTGACCATAGAGGAGGTAACAAAGGCCGTTAGACAAATGAGAAAGAACAAGGCCCCAGGTATATGTAATATAACCGCTGAGATGCTCATGAACCCTGGAGAGGAAACAATAAAATGGCTCCACAGATTAATATGTAAAGTATGGAAGGAGGAAATAACACCAGAAGACTGGAGAAGAGCCATAATCATCCCAATCCACAAGAAAGGAGATAAGAAAGACTGTAACAATTCCAGGGGCATATCCTTACTAAGCGTACCAGGAAAAGTGTTCATTACATTACTAGACCTGCCATAAGTAGAGTCTGCATCTAATAAATCACTGGATTCATAAAGAAAATCTACATTTCTCAGTTTGAATCTATTTACCATAATTTGAAAGTTGTCGGCGGTCAGTTTCATTACAACTCCTTTGAACTGTTTCCCTGCTAATTTCTTTGTCATCTTCTTGCTCCTCCCCTCCTCCCCCTCCTCCAAATCGTGTGTTTGACGCAGATTCAAATGAAGCATCCTCCCAGAAGCAGCGACCAGAAACTCCACTCAGATTTGATCCATCATTTTCAATTCCCTTATCAACCTGTTCCTGTTTAAAAAATATTAATTGGCAAACTTTTGATCAATTACGATTTAGAAGTTCACTGTTCCACATGTATTCACAAGCATAGCATGGCTGCCTATTTAATACAAGATTAAAACAATGCAAAAGAAAGACCATCACTTTAGATTGAACATGACATGCATACACTGGGTTCAACATGATAACAAAGACATATAAGCTGCTCTTTATTTGCAAACACAACCTAATGCAGCATTAAGCAGAGTAGAGGTAGGACAGATACACATTCCCTCAATCTTTCCACATGGATTTGACCATTATGCTTGCATTCATTCAAACCGTCTCTTTGGTCAATTGCTAGCTTTAATCTCAAATATGCAACTCCTAAACTATAAGCACATCCAAGCAGATTTTCAGGAGATTTTACACAAACTGTACCATTGCTTTACATTAAAACACTTTCTAATGGTAATCTAAATTTTATTCAAAAAAACAATTTATAAATACAAACAGCAAATGTATAACTGAAAATTTTAACCATTTAGGAAGAATAAAACCTGCAACTGAGGGTCTATTTCAAAGATTGTTTCTCCTCTTCTCATGTCCGTTATTAGCCACGGTCCTCCAGCCCTGGATTAACAATGCCAAACTATGCTATAAGCAACAGCAAGTTCTATACGTACAACAAAGCATTTTAGAAAAATGTCAGAACACCACAAGGCAAAACAACACAGAAGCATCCATAACGCAGTCGTATGAAAATCTAATCAATGTTATCATATGAATTACATAATTAAAATCCTATATTACATAGCAACCAGGATAGCAACTTCTTTGAGCAGTCAGACTTCTTGTTCTAAAGGCGCAATTTCATGAAGATAATTCCGGCAAAGATACTTTATAGATGGAAATGCAAAGAAATTGTACTTTCTTATTGAAAGCCATGCACACTGCAGATATCACTTAATGGGGATAGTAAGCCAAGGATGAACCTGTCGTGCAGTATTAAATAGCAGGTTAATGCAATTCTAACAATATCACATTCCAGCAACCACACTATAACAACATCACAGTAACTTGACCAGTAGATACTTCTAACATTTAGGCAATTGTGTCAAGCAATCTCATGCAACCATTTTATAGACCGGACATAATTTCATCACTATACAACTCACAAAGCACTACTTCAGCAAAAACAAAAGTCTAACTCTACGTTTACACAGACCGGCAAAATTGAACTTCTCAAGGAATTGACAACTTGACAATAACTAATTCTGAATGTCATTCAAATGCCGACAACAAAGAAGCCTCATAGCAACATCACAGTAATTTCAAAATTATACTGACGCTTAAAGCGAAATAATTGTATGATCATCATATACGGTTTTACTTTCATTGCCAATGAGTCACAAAAGCAACTGACAAATACTCATTGAAGCAACTAACACAGAAATCGTCTTTATGAGGTCCAGTAGTCCAGGACCATTCCAATGCTGGGCGGCTTTCAGTTCTTCAGCACAAACACCAACAACCTCAACAAATGAAAACAACAAATCCTCATTACACTGTCAAATACAAAATGCACAATAGGACAATGTCACGTCCTGCTATTTTTATCATAACTTTTAAACCTGTAATTATATTATATCTCAGCATCCAGATATTGTATGTGCATGGACACAAATACAGTGTGATAGAGCTGAAAAAATCATGACTCAGGTTCATACAGAAATTTTAGTCAAAATAAAATTTCATTTACATGATACATTTATATGATCTAAAAAGGTTTTTAGAGTTTTCTAAAGATGTGACAAGAAGCTGGTTAGCTTCAAAGATAATGAAAAAAATCACTCAAATCTTGTAGATCTGACATAATAAATGAACTGGATGGAAGGTGTCTTGGTAAGTGGTGTCAGGATCAAGTTTTTGGCAGCCCAGTGCAAAAACAATTGCAGAAGCTACAGTATAGAGGCATTCATGAAGTAACCCTGACCACAGGCTGATGCACTCTGATTCATGTAAAAGGGAATCAAACTAAAAGCATCAACACCACTGACATACGGACACCTGAATAAGTTTTATTTTATACTAAAAGGAATCAACTTCTAAAAGACCCTGATGCCATCTGGCAATGAAGATTAATTAAAATTTTTGTGTTTCTATGGTGGCCTTTCAATCAAAATGGATCACTCCACACCAAGAGGACCAGAGACTCACACATGTTTTTGTTCTTATTAACCAAAGTTTGATGTGATATATAAATCAGTTTAATAACATCATTAATTTCATCAAAGCAAAATAACTGCATAATAATAATAATATTTTTGCAAAGCATCCATGAATGAAATACACACAGGAACATTTTGCATTCATTACAAATTTCTTATAAACTATCAAGATTACAAATTTTGGAATTCTGCCACTGTGTCAACATATAATTATATGTTTAAGCAAATCCAGACCTTTAGCTAATAGGAACTTCATATCTGAATAATATACATTTGCACCAGCCTGATAGAACAGAATATTTAGTCATCAGAATAACCTGCTAGACTTACAATCAGTGATATTTCAGTTCTAAAAATAATTGTTAATTCTAATTTTCATTCTTATTTTAGGTCTTAATTTCATTTCTATTTCAGTTATACTTCAGGAAATAATTCCTATTTCAGTTCTAATTTCAGTTCTAAAATAATTTCCGTTCTAGCTTAAATATTTTCAGTTTAATTTCTAATTTTACTTCTAGTAATTGACATCAGGTTTTGTATTTGGTAAATTTATATGTCTTTAGCTGTTCCCCCTTATGAATCCGACGCAAGGGGTCAACTCCAGCCATAGCCTTTTGCCTTCCAGGGGTACAGTGCACCCCGTAAGTTTTTCCAGGGGTTGCAGCTGCACCCCCGGTACCCCAATTTTCGATGGGCCTCATCGTCTAATGTTAAGTCAAGTTAGTCAACTAATCATTAATCAGGTTAGTAAATAAGAAGTAAGTAAGAAAACATGGAATTTCTATAGCGCTGCCCGCAAGCTTAGCGCAGTGCACCAGCTTATTCACGATCGCTCAATCTAGGTAAATCCATAGTCCGTAATCCGTTGTCAGTGGTCGTCGAAGTTTTAGATACAGAAGCATTTACATAATTATGATGCTATAAGTAATAATAAATAACCTGGAAGATTGAACTTTGCATCCAAAGTGTGAATCATGTGACGAAAAGAAGGCTGATCTAGCATTGTTACTGGATAGCCCGTGGCCACTAACATGCCTATCACACTGTCCTGGTGCTGACGATTCTCGATTGAATCACTTGGCCATGATATAATTCGACGCTGTAAGAAGCATTCACTGATGGTCTGATTGCAGATACCATGGTTATCACCAAGGCCTTGCGCTTTAATGGAATAGCGCCGATACTTTGTCGCTGCTTTTCCTTTTCCGCACAAAGTGCATAAACATCTTTATGTACACGCTGTAGATGTGCAACCAGGTTGCTCGAATTTTTTCCCCCGACAGCTTCACTCCACAAATTCCGTCGCTGCTTTTATCAACTTGAACGTGACAAAGAGATTTGTCCGCTTTCTCGTCATATATAAAATGATCCCAAACTGGGCTATCTCGCTTTCTTCCAGCCAACAGTTTAGCTAAACTCATCTTGTAACAACTGTTGCTATTAAGTTAACGCCGACGTTAAATCAACAAGCAGCACTCGCTAAGTTTTCTGATACAGACACCGAAATGGTATTTATCGAGGCAGAGGCCCATGTGTCTCGTGGCTAGAATGTGATAGCTCAGTAGTCACCCTCTCCCAGACAGGCACATATTTGACTGTATGTGTGGGGTAGGAATGACTCAGAGTAAGGGCTGCCATATCACCCTTGGTCAATTGATGCTGAACTTTGGACACACACACAGACACACACACACACTCACGAACAGCCTTATTATATGGCGTGCCAAATATCACACAACCTAAGCAAATTGACGCCATTTTAAATTATGGGTAGTTAGATTCAGTTCATACAAAATTTCTATTTCAATTCCGATTTCTATTTTTATTGGTTGATTTCATTTCTATTTCAGTTACCGTTCTTTAAAAAATTCCTAATTTTACTTCTCGTTTTCGTTAACGGATTCCTTTAATTTCAGTTCTAATTTCCGTTACCGTTCAGTAAAATATCACTGCTTACAATACCCCAAATTATACCAAAAACTGTTAAAATTAATCATTGTCAAGTACTTATTTTCAGAAGGAATACAAATTAAACAAGGGCTACTGAAACAGCGGACAGCGGTCCACAGTCCAGACCGCAGACAGACATCGCACAGCAATTTTTTAAGAGGATGTCCATTCTCAACATCCTGATATAAATATTACCAATGTATAACAGTTTAGTCTCAAAGTGTCTTTTAACAATTAAAAAGTGAGTCTGTCCTTTAGTAATTACCGTAAGTTAGAACATTTGAAAACTACCGTACTATTGTAATACTAATAAATGCAAATGCAACAATTATAAACAATAATTATTCTCCTTATCACACAATGCTATGAAATTTTTTAGACACAAGATTTTCAGGGGATGTCTGGGCATCCCCAGGCTTCCATTGCATGATGTCTCTGGCCACAGAGGCTTCCTGAATGGACCAAGGCAAGATCCAAAAATGTCATGTTCATCAAATTATTATTAACAAATTTCATACATTACAATGAAATAATTAAAAAATGTTAATCTAACTTAAAACTGCAGAGCCAAAGCAGAAAAGGTAATTAATCATTCTTTATTGCAGTGTTTTATTTAAGTTGAAAGTGCTGAGGATATGACACGATGATGTTTTTGTTGGTCAAAAAAACTAACTCGAACCTTTTGTTCGAACCAGACCCCAGTCGTGTCCTGATACAAATTTCCAGACCACCACGCAAACAATTTGAGAAGCCTGAATTAAACTCTCGGTTTCTATAATTTTCAAAATGGTGATATTAACAAATCAATATAAAAACAAGTATACCAAGAACCAATATTTACATGCTGACTGTTTATGAAACCTACCAACCTGCACAAAGTTAACGGTGCCAAATGGTGTGGATATAGGCTGCAACTGCGAATCTTCTGTCATCATCATGTGCTGAATTCTCGACTCACTGCCATCAAGAGAAGCGTACCAAGGGATGTGATCTCCAGCACACAATGTATTCTCTGCACAATCATTTACAGTGAATTCATATGACAATGTCACTCTTTAAAGTAGATGTCGAGAGAACAAAATCCATATATAATCAAAAGACCATTTCAATCAGTAGTTGGCTAACTTGTGTAAAAGCACAGAAACAAAAATAATATCCGCATAAAAAAATTCCACATAAAAAACTACCAAAATTCTGCAGCCTTCAGCTGTCACAATTACAGAGATACTTCCAACAGTCAACTGACTTATGTGTACTGTATGCATCTTCTTAATTTGGAAACCCTGAAAATAACACTGATAAACCTATAAAAGACTATTTCACTCCAAGTGAGTAGCAGGCAGTAACATGACTTGAACAATAAAATTAGCTTCACTTTATCATAGTTTTAGGTTCATCCATTGCAACTATGGAAAACAGTCACCCTTACCACAAGAAAGGAAAAGTGACAAACAAGATCACTCCTCCTAGACTCTTGTATAACTCAGCTTGTGATTCACATAAAAATGCCCACACTGCCTTACAGCATAGACTTGAAAACATATCTGGCAAGTGCCTGAAGCATATCTACCTGACTGAAAAACATATCTGGCAAGTGCCTGAAGCATATCTACCTGACTGAAAAACATATCTGGCAAGTGCCTGAAGCATATCTACCTGACTGAAAAAACATATCTGGCAAGTGCCTGAAGCATATCTACCTGACTGAAAAACATATCTGGCAAGTGCCTGAAGCAAGCCAGCAGGCCATGTGGGAGGCGCTGTTTCACCCTCTTCACATTTTAACCGAAAAGTCAGCTCAAATCCAAAGCCACTGGGACCATCAGGACCCATACACCTGCAAGCATTACACAGCTCAACTAATTCTCTGACAAAACTAAATTAAAACAAAATGCAAATCTTTGAAATTAATGTACCTGGTAGCTATTGACGTCAGCATTAAACCATAGACAGCTATGACTATAATCAAACCAAATTAATACAATCCTATTCAAGTTCTCTGCATTGTGCAGGTCCATTGGCAGCTTTGCCATTCAACCATGTTCTGCATTTTTCGATGATGGTCTTGTAACTATTGACGTTGTAGTCAACCATTGTCCAGCTAAGCAACACGATTCATGATCATCCCCTTTCGTCCCCTCATGTGTTCTTATAATATCCTTTTATCATCAAACTTCACCCCAAGATGTGACCAATCCATTGAAGTTATTGCTTTCTTATTCTTTCCACAGGTTGTCTTTCGTCTACTCTTTACAGCACTTCCTCATTTGTGATATGTTCCATACAACTGCTTTTTTCCATTGTTCTCCATATCAGCATTTTGAATGCTTCAAATGCTTTGATGTCCTGTTTCCTCAATGTTAATATCTTCATTCTGTTCAGCATCACGCTCCATACTAGCATCTTCACTAATCTTTTCCTTAGATTTTTGTTTAATCCATTTCTTAGAAGTTCTCCTATTGCAGTAAATGGCTGCTTACCCATCGCTATTCTTTCCTTTATTGCATAATGGCATTTTGCATTGTCGGCTATCACAATTCCAAAATATTTGAATTCCTTCACCTGTTCCATAATTATCCTCTTCACTGTGATCTTTATGTGTCTTGTTTATACTTTTGTGATGTATCTTTGTTTTCTTGATATTCATTTTGATTCCATATTTCAGGTTTGTCAAGTGCATTCATGATTTGGTGTAGTCCTCTATCCCTCCCTTCCCTCCATCCTCCCTCCCTCCCTCTCTGTCTCTCTCTCCCTCTCTCTCTATCTTGGCCATCAGCAAAACATCTAGCATTCATGCCCCCATTGATTTAGATGCCAACTTCTACCTTTTCCAATATAAACACCAAGAGACCAGAAAATGGTATCCCATGTTAACCAAAAGTCAGTGTTAAACTGGGTCCATAGTAGCCTCAGGTCCAAATAAATGGTCTGTGTTACCTGAGGGTCCATGTACCCTGTGTCCATGTAAATGGGGTGTAATAAACTGAAACGATGGGCCAAATTAAGGAGTGACAGAATCATGAACTATATATTAAAAATATCATGAAATTATAATGCATTTCTAATGGAGAAATTATTTAAGACATTGCATAACCTAGAATGTACCGGTAACTTAGATTTAGCATAAATTGTGTAAGACTATATTAGATAGATGTCAGCAATTATCTAGTTAAAGAGGTTAGACCATTAGAGTGATAGAAGGCAGGCCATTGGAAGAAAGTCAAAGGCTATCTGCAGTCAGTGAACCAACTGGAAATCGAGGGAGCTGACCGACAGGTAGCCGGTGACTACAAAAGAGAGCCTGGCTAGCAAGAGGGACTCTTATTCGTAAACGCTGGCCAAAGAAATGTAACAGGCCAGGCAGAGTGGAGTCAAGATATTAGAAAGTTTGGAGCAGAAAGACATGCTGAGCACTTTCTATGAGGATGGTTAAATGTCTGTCTCTAAATTAGACCGTGTAAATATTTGTTTTGTTATAATAAAATCATGTGAAATCCAAGTGGATGACACGTTGGCGAATTACGAAACACAAATCCTACATAGCCCCCAAAGATATGCAAGGAAGACCGTTTCTCGTCAAATCACCGCTACCACCAAAAATGTTGAGAGAGAATGAAGCCAAAGATTGGGTTTCACTGGGTTTCAATCTTTTAAACTATAAATGGGTGCTTACTGTATACAGTTTCTTGGTCACTATATCATCAAGCTGACAACTTCAGACATCTGTGAAGTGCTTGATGATTGAACACATACAACTTCAATCAATTTTAAGATTACCTTAAGAATTGTAATAAAGAAAAAAACTTAGAAAGGTGTATTGGTTAGCAACTGCTGTCAAAAAGATCTAATAAAGTGCTACAGCATTTTAAACCTAACTGTCCAATTGTGTTATCCTTATGTTAATGACAATTATAAAAATGAGACACTCATTGAAACCAAATGCTTACTCATGAACTCTGCCATCACCATGGAGATTGGTCAAACCAAAGCTGACATAATGCCAATGTGGAGGGATACCTCTCCTGCTATTCCCATTGTTTTTGTACATACTGATGTAGTCTAAAGGATCAGGGCCACCCAACCTGTATAGTAGCAATAAAATCAACAACATAGCAAGCAAAACTGTATCACAAAATTAGTAAATGTCTAGCGTAATGATCAATTCAATTAAATCAATTGATCCTGGAGCACATTGTATTCAAGCACTGTTGGTTGACATTCTGGGTGCTACACGATCCTCTCTGCCTGGAATGCCTAACAACGCCGGTGCAGAGGCTGGAGACGAGCGATCATTGCAATCCAGCTGTCGAATCCATCTGCACGTTCCACCCCTGTAGAAGATTGTTAAATTCGGACAATGTTCATTCATGCGCAGAAACCCTCTCCATTTGAATTCACTACCAGTGACAGTGACAGTGACAGCTGTCGCCTCCTCGGGGAGTTCGCAAGCAAGTTAAAGATATACCTATTTAACATCTCGTTCCCAAGTTCTGTGCAAAACGCCCTTGACTTTGGCCTGCTGTTATGGCGCTATATAAATTGTCATGAACAATAACAATACCAATGAGATGACAAAAACAAGCTCTTTTAATTAAAAGATAAGGGTTCATCCAAATAGTATGTATGCAAAAAAGGCCTATTGTCAACCCTCCCTGTTTGCATATCATACATATGCAAAATCTCCTAAATCCACCCCTTCCCCTCAGAGGGTACATGCTCTATGGATGGACCTTAATCTATCACATGCTGGATGTGATCTGGGCTAACCGATAATCTATCACAACTTCTGGACACTGCGTCTGATTGGTCAATCAGACGCAGTGTCCAGAAGTTTCACCCAACCCCAATGAAATGTCGTAAATTAATGCACTTAAAACACTTGGCTCAAAGAATACCAAGAAAACTAAAGCTCTACATGCTTTAACCAGTTTCCAGGACAAGCATACCAAAACTTGACAACTGCAGTCACTTGGAGTGGATTCGGCTGGTCAGGATAGATCTTCCGGCACGCGGAATAGATTGCCTGCAGACCAGGCGCCGTGACCAGCTGTTGAATGTGACTTCCAGGCGGATTTCCAGGCGAATTGTTTCCATTTGAAACCCTTCGAAATGATTCCACTCCGGCCATCGCAAACTTCATCGGCAAAATCAACCACTTGAGCTTACTTTAAGTGCTGCTGTACAAATGAAACCGTCCAGCACAGCAACCCCGATACAGGACAGTTCGAGCGTTATTATTATGTCTTAGAGGCACTCGATTCTCAATGTTTCCGTTATGATCGATGCTGTTTCACATATGGTTTGATCCATTAACTCGAGAACTTTCTAAATAGAACGTTTATAGCTTAATTGTTAACGCTAAAAATGCGATCACTCGATTACTAAACTGAAAATATATGAAAAATATACAATTATTTATGAGTGCGTTATCTGAGTCGGAGCAATAGCTGCTGCCGCAGCATTGTCGAAAAATCACAAATGAGGATTTTAAAATTTAAGTTTGAAATTAGTGATGTCTTTAATAGACTGAATAAAAGCCTCATAATAAATGTAATTAATAGTTAAAATTTCAAATCTAATAATAAAATGTGCCTGTGAAGAATTTTAAAATAAAATTAGTATCACTAAGCATTAGCAGACTCCCAGGTTAGGATTAGGGTTAACCTAACCCTACTGTAAAACAATAAAATCTGGCACTATCTCCTCAAGTCTTCAGGTCAGCTTAAATCCTTCCTGTTTCTGAAATCATTTCCGCCATAGCTGTAACAACCTAGCCTCACTGCCCTTTGGATATTCTGGCTGATCCCACACCTTTCCTATAGCTATTTTAAAGGCTATTTTTTTACAAAAACTGATGATTTTACTTTACTTTACTTACTTTACTTTACTGTTGCGTTCCGTAAAATATTTTTTTTTACAAAAAAGCCCTGATGAGGAGCAAAGTGATGATGATGACGACGACGATGATGATGTTGACAATGATGGTGGTGATAATGATACCGATAATGATGGTTGTTGATGACGGCGGTGGTAATGATGATGGCGATAATGATGATGATGATGATGATGATGAATGGCTAGAACCGCTCCTGCACTTGAGCGCAAACGATAAACAATTTTGGTCGTCTAGTGTTTAAAAGGCTACATGATCACTTAGTTAGGCTAAACCAGAGCTGTCCAAACGAATCACCAAGACACTCGCAGCAAACGGTGGAAAAGCAATGAAAAATTGCATAGAGTTTCACCGTGTTTCATCGCGATGCAGTGGGAGTTTCTTCCATGATAACATTTATGGCAACCAGTGGTGGTGGAATGGCTAGAATCAAAATTTTCTATCCCAGTATGGTAATGAAATAAGATATATAAGCATTACAATTTTGAAAATCTCACTGGCAACGAGTTCAAGATCCTGGAGGAGGGGTTGACGGCGAGTAAAGGAAATATTTGCAGCCCGGACTGTAGTCTGTTATGAGCAGAATATCTGTTTATAATAAATATTAATAATAATAACAAAGCTAAAAGTGATTCAAGAGGGTCTGCCCAGTGTGAGAACCACTTTTTGGATATTCAAAAGTAACTCGTATAAATTTATCCTATTGACAAAATGGCATCGGATAGGGTTTTCCAGTCCAGAAAGAAGCGCATTGTAGCGATAGTTCAGATACCGCTTACATAAGATGGCCGAGTGATGAATATGATGTGAAGTTTCTTCCAATTTAGTGATCAGTGTTTTGCTGAGGCCATGTTTAATCGGACATAGCCGCTATGTCCTACGGCGAACTTCGGCGATTCGATCGTGTTATTTCCAAACCAATCGGCAACTTCTATAGTGCCACTCATAATGCACGCAAGCATCAGTCTTTCGGGCACCTAGAATGAGAATCGCGAAGTGAATCGCAGCCGCCTTTTAAACGTGAAGTCGTCTTTTAAACGTGAACGTCGTCATCGTTTAACGAGGGCTACGGGCATTTAACAACTGTGATCGAAGATAAACTTTTTCATGATGGGCTCATCGTCCGATTCGAAGAAAACTCTGAGAAGAAAACCGAAGAAACCTGCTTCAGCCGCCGCCTCTAAAAGCGACTGTTTGTTGTCGAATCCCGGTGCTAATACTAATACTAAGAGGACGACGACCACCGCCCCCCTTCAAAGTGTCCGCAAGACGAACGGCTTCTCTGAGACTCCTGTAGCCTCGGAAAGTATGAACACGCTTGTGCCACTCACGGATTCAGTGTCGATGGCCTCGTGTTCCCAGGTGACCACGATCTGTGCAATCTTCTGGTGCTATACAAATGTTCAAACAGCAATGTAATATGTCTGGACAATATCATTTTAACTGAGTGCCAGTGGCGTCGCCAGGAATTTTTGGTTGGGGGAGGGGCAAAAGGGGCTAGCGTGTCAGATTCCTTACCCACCCCTCACCCCCTCCACATAAAACTTTCTCACCGGATTTGCGCGAATCAGGTTGGGGGGGGGGCAGTTGCCCCCATTTGCCCCCGTGGCGACGCTAATGCTGAGTGCACACGAGTTTGTATTATTTAGAAAGAATTTATATCAACATTTAATTGCCTTTGTTTTATTCCTTGCAGTGTTTTCTAAGGATTTATTGATGTATGCATTTGTTGAGGAATAACTAAACTGGAAGATTTTAGTGTTTTTTCTTGTCAGTCCAGTTGGGCAGTACAATCCAGCAGCATTTTTAGTACTAATGCTGTTGTCATTACACAGAAATCATGAGAGAAGCCTTAAATGGAGTTTGGTCATATAATGAGGACCAGAGACACTGGGAAAAGTAATAAGGTTAGGAAAAGTGGAAGGATCTAGAAGAAAAGGAAGACAACGAATGACATGGGTGGGTGGAATTTATGTAGCAATGCACATGAATATGAAGGAGTTAGGCCTAAGTGAAATTGTGAAGAACCGAAAGGATTGGAAAAAATATATCTGTGGTCTCACTAGGAGTGGACACCGACTTGATGGAACATGGTGATGATTATGTTGTCATTAAAAATTATGTGAAGCATTGATATGGTGCCTCTAAAGATATTTTGTGCAGAGGTGATACTGGCAGATAAAAGATATATCTCTTAAAGGAAGCCATGTAATGCTAGGACCAGAAAGCATTCCAATGAGTTGAGCTGCTACAAACAAAGTCATACATCTGGAACAGAGAAGTTTATTGTTATTGATTTATCAAAGACTTTGAATATCTTTTTGAAAAAACCCTATCGTGAAAAACTTGCATGAGATAATTGAAAGTGGACAGAAAATGTCAGGACTTTAAAATACTAATAGATTTTGTCAGAAAGGGGGAGATTTAGTAATAGTCTAATTAAATTGTAGATTTCAATTTTGAACGTATTGCTCACCAGTAGGAGTTACAATATTCTACAGCATTAGAATATAAATTCTGTTATTTAATTTTGTGAATTCAATGACCACATGAAAATTCTTTAAACTGCATAAATTTTGCAGCAGCAGATCCAGCATTCTGAAATTACACATTCTGACCATTTAACTTGCAATTTTTATTCCAGAATTTTAATCATTACTAGTTGTCTGTAGAGAATGTACTGTAGCCAAAGTTAAAGATATAAAAAAACTATCATTTATATAATCAACAGATAGACTTTGATCATTAATTTGTTAGAAACATTACAATAAGCCAGTGGCCAAAGTGTATTTGAAAATGTAAATACTGTGACAACAGATTACAAAAAATGATGAATTCTGGATCAGCTCTGTGTCAAAACAGCAATTTATTCAGCATGACTGGACTGGCTGTCTCCTTTATTTTTCCCCATTTAGATATCGATTGCATAATTTTTTATATTGATAATGTCAACAATCTGTGGTTTTCTGAAAATTAAAAAACCTATTTTGTTATAATAATTCATGGACATGGATTCATTTTTCACCCAGCATTTAGTAAACAATTGGAATAGTTCTGTGTGGATTATATAACAGATGTGATGAAATTTTATAAATTGAGGATTTCCTTATAAATTGTACATTATTCAGTGAAGTGATGATATGATAGTTAAGTAGTGCATTGCTGTATGTTAATGTATACATGTTTAGTGAGTCCTCATTTCTTGTAGTTTCATGATTTTGAAAATTTAGCAGTGTACCGTATTTGATTTATGGATGTACTCTTTTGTTTTCTCAGCAGGAGCAAGAAGTTCAATCTATGCAAAAAACATCAACATCTGAGATGGAAACAGATCGAAAATCACCAAGTCATTTGCCTTCAGCTAAATTCTACCTCAACGGTGATGGTTGTTTCTTCTGCTGTCGATCTAAAGTTGGAAATGTTGAAGTAAATCTGCACCATCTTGGTAAGTAATTTTTGAAAGAAGAAATCTTGTAATAAATAAATTATTTGACATCTGAATGGTCTTATTCATGGCCAGGCCACAGGTCCACAATCTCTGAGTTTAGTTATGGCACTGTTCACTCACTCTCCTTTAAGTCATTGCACTTTTTAGGAAATACTTAAATTGCTGGTATCTTTGATTTTGTAGCGACTCTGCTTCAGCTGTCAAAAATTTTTCCAACTCAGATAGCTCTGACTGATACTCCACAGCCGCCTTATTGTTATTTTTTCAAAAGAACAGTATAACATAAGTAGTTTCTTCATTACCTGCCATGGAACTGCGATCTTTTTGAAGACATTAGGACTGGAAAATATTGGCTGAGGCAGTTGTAGATTATTTTGTCTTTTATTTTTATGTTTAATTGATAGTAACTTGGTTAAAAGACCTATTTTGTTATAATAATAAATGGACATGGATTCATTTTTTCATCCAATATTTAGTAAACAATTGGAATAGTTCTGTGTGGGTTTTATAGCAGATGTGATAAAAATAAATAAAGAAGAAATAAAGGCGGCATTAAGCAAAATGAAGAAAAAAGTGCCAGGACCAGATGAAATAACAACAGAGATGCTAATAGCAGCAGGGGAAACAGGAATGCAGAGGATAACAATACTAGTAAATAAATATATGAAACAGGAAGAATACCAAAAGAATTACATAGATCAATATTTATTTAAATACCAAAAAAAGCCAGGAACAATACAATGCAAAGTGCACAGAACAATAAGCCTCATAAGCCATGTAATGAAGCTTGGAAGCTTGTATTAAAAGTTCTTTTGAACAGGACAAAAGTTAAAAATGAGAGAGAGAGAGAGAGAGAGAGAGAGAGAGAGAGAGAGAGAGAGAGAGAGAGAGAGAGAGAGAGAACTATATGGGTTCAAAGAAGGCAATGGATGTAGAAATGCAGTATAAATTTATACTAAGGATGATTTGTTAGTGAAAGATGCATTAGCTAATTGGCTAGTTTTTTTAAACATTACTGTTTTATAATTTATAGTTATCTAATTTATTATTATTGTATAGAAGATTGGCATCAATGTTTGGATCAAGTTTTGCATTTATGAGAGTAATTTCATGGCAATTCATCAAAATTTTTCCCAGTAAATTCTAAAATTTACAAGAGATGTGATGTTTCCAAGACAAAAGAATGTCTGCAGAATTCTTGCTTGATATATGAAATTAGTTCTGCAATACTGAATTCTGATTGTATGTGTGTGTGTCTGTGCCTGTGTATATGTTGTGTGTGCATGTGTGTGTGTTACTGTTAGGCCTTTTATGAACATTTATTTGAAAATTTATTTGAATTGTATTGAAAGACATGTAAGCCAAATTTGACCTCAAATGTTTTTAGTAGGTTTGATGTTCATTAATATTAATTAATTTACCAATTTTGGAGTGTAATTGTTTCCAGTTACAACATCTAAAGAATGATTTTTTATTGTTAGATGATAATTCATTTGTATTTTTTTAAAAGTTGAGTCAAAATCTGGTGGAGAGTTGTCTTCACTCCCACAGGTTGGTTGCTGATGATATATTTCAATGGTCATTTTTAGCATTTGCTTTTTATTGTCTTTTAGACTGAATCAAATCATTTTTAAGTCTCAGTTTTAAGCTTCATTAAACTGTTGAATCATTGAATAATAATAAAATGTGTGGCTTCTACTCTGCTCTCAGTACTTGATTGTCAAGTTTCTCGGCTTCACCCATAGCTCTCATACAGATGTCAAGTACACTTCATGGACCAGTCATAACTATTTGATCCCAATCAGTAGTACCATATTTGCACGATTATTATCTGGGGTAATACCAGAAATTACAAACCGCAGCCCCCCCCCTTGCGTTGTATATTCTTATGCGGGTTATACTGGAAACTTGAAACCTTGTTAGCACTCTCGGCACCCCATACATCGTAGTGTCGACACCTCAAAATACCTGAAGACTAGCATATGCGGGTTAAATTCGTGTGCAGCTTATGCTGGGACGTTTGAACATAATTTGTAATTTTCCACGGGTTATACATGTATGCGGGTTGTATACATGTGCAGGTAATAATCATGCAAATACGGTACACTATTCTTCTTTTTTCTTCTTCTTCTTCTTCTTCTTCTTCTTCTTCTTCTTATTATTATTATTATTATTATTATTATTATTATTATTATTATTATTCCTTTATTCATAATTGAAGATGAATGCTTTGAATGTTTATACTTTTTGGAATTGATTAAAAACTTTATGGGCATTTGTTCATAATGTTTATTTTTAGCTTTGGATATGTCTTGAATGTCAGCAGTCGTTCAATCAGAAAGAAATTGATTCAGTGGCCACTGATCTTGTGAGTAAGAATTGTAATGGAGTTTGCTTTGTTTTTCAGATTTTAGAATATGATAGAAGCATTTTATGTTTTAGGACCAGACATGACTGGTAGAACAGAGCAGTAAAGTGTCTTGTTAGGCATCTGTATTTTTTGTCTCGAATGTCCTTAATCATTATGTATTCCTTATAAATATATGCTGTGATCTTTTGCTTCATATTATTATTATTATTATTATTATTATTATTATTATTATTATTATTATTATTATTATTATTATTATTATTAAGGACATTCTTAGGAACTTAAAAACAAACCTATTTAATATAGGATTTTACTGATAGAATTATGTCAAAGTGCTTTTGTCGTAGGCCTTAGCCTTGTTTACTGCGCTGGAGAAATTGTCTAGAAATAATAATAATAATAATAATATTATTATTATTTATTATTAATGAGAAAACTTGTATAGCACTGTAACTTAGGTAAAAGGTCTAAGTCAAAAGCACTTTTGATGACGTTGATATGTCGCTGAGGATCAGAAAATGGTGATATTAAAATTCCACTCATTTGATACAAAGGACTTTACTGCTATATGAAATTCTGCAGGAAATCCTTGAGAGAGAGAGAGAGTTCTTCCATGAGAAAATTCTTTAGCAACATTGATGTGTCAGCGAGGAATGGAAGATGATGTTGAAGGTCCACAGGGTGGTAATCAGAGTTCTTCATGTGGCAAATTCAGGCAGTGAATTCTCAAGAAGTGGTCTTCTGCAAGAGAATAATGCATCACCGAACTCGGCAGATCTGACAGAGGTGAAAATTCCAGTGAAGACTTGAGCGACAGTTGATTGAATTCATGCTGACGAGGTGCTGCCTGCCATTATGGCAGGCAAGATTGTAGACCAGGCGATGGCGGCGATGGCTGACTGAAAATGTCAAGAGGAAAGCAGAAAATGCAGAGGATGGCTTAACCTCCTTGGGAATTGACAAGTGGAATGCACTAGATGTCTGTAACTCCCAAGAACGGCCTAGACATCTGTAACTCCCAAGAACGGTGACAATCAGAGGCACTCAGAACACATGCTGGCAGCCAGAAGGTGATGGTATTCAGAGTCACTTAAAGCACGTGTGTGTGTTGTATAGTAGTGTGCGTGTTTGTGTGTGTGTATGTGAGTTTCAGTTTTGGTTTGTGCAGTTAGTTCAGAAAGCACTTTAAAAAATTGTATATCCAAAAAGAATTATAAGTGCACCAGTGTATTTGCTCCTCATAGATGTTTCTGTTGTCATTTATAAGAACAAAGAATTCATGATTGTTTTCTTGTGTTTCATTTTTATGTTCTCTCTCTTTGTGAAAATGTTGAATTTAATTATATCTGATTTGTTGCCTTCTTTTTTATAGAATGAAGAAATTGTGTTAGATTCATCCTTGCTGCCAACAAACGAAGTTTCTAAATTGTCACCTTTGAACTCCAATATTTGCAATTGTTTCTCTTGTACTGAAACAAGGTGAGTTGTTGCAATTCCCCTCCTTTTTGTGACCCTTTATAATCTGATTTTTATGCTTATTTTGTGACTCACTTGAAAATTTTACTCAAAATGAGATTTTCCTGTGAACTGCAATTACAATAATAGGAGCGTTTGGTTACATCTTTGTGAGTTCTTCAGAGGTTGCTTTACTAATGATGATGCCAATTTATAAATTCATATTCATAAACAACAGATCTGTTTTTTATTACTTGTTGTTTAGAAAAATATTTAGGTAATTGTGAATACCTTAGATGATGATTTGTTTTTAGACATATTAAAGAGCAAAATGAATCATTTGATCAAGAGCTTCAGCAGTATCTGTATGAGGATTTGCATCAACTTGTTGCATTCATTTATCAGGCATCTCTTTCTACCTTAACTACAGATGTACTTGAAGAATACCAACTGTCAATAAATAATACTATGAAGTTGCACAATGTGATGCAGAAGTTAGTATTTGTTTCGTTGACTTTGATATGCTAGACAAAGACTTAACTTCATTTCAAGTTAAGTTTCTCTGATGATGCATAGTCCAGTTGCATTTTTGAAAATGCTGCTTTTACGTTAATTTTACAGAGCTACACAAGTTAGATATTAAATATGGCATAGACTATGCTAACATAATGTGTGTTTTGTTTTATGTTTTTTGGTTATTCTTTGATTAATAAAAATGCCAGTGCAAATTATGCAAATTCCAGAATGAAATCAATCATATGGGAGAGCCTTTTAAAAGTAACATGCTCTTGGTCCATATGGGACATTTGGCTGAGGTAGTTTTGCATAATGTTTTTGTGTCATTTCTCTTTGGTGTGCTATAGCATCTCAAATATAGTGCACACATTTTTAACTCAGAATTTTCCATTAAGTTGGAGGGGCATATTATATTCATATAATACCAAATTATATAAATTTTTCCTCATTTTCCTCAAAGACTTAATTTTACCGGCACTTTCCTTAGTGTTCAGAGTATCATTGCAATGTGCTTCCATTTGGTAGAATATATTGCCGCAATCCACAACGTCTGTTCCGCTGTCTGGAATCTTGGGCAGCAGCCTTGATAATGGAACGACGGTCTGCTCTGTGTGAACGGCTGCCAGAAACCTTCCAGCAGTTGACTGTCTGCATGGCCAGTCAGTTAATAACCTCACTCTTAGATGAGTACAGCTGTTTCTGCATGGTTGGCCAAAACTTGATGTCATTATTTGATTCACAGGTTCGATAACTAATTTAATTATGTCTATATGTGTTGTTATGCATATTTCAGTTTATTGTATGATGATTTTTAAGTTTGCTGTCATATCATTTAATATACTTATTTTGTTGGTAAAACAGGTGGTTCTTTGATTAAAAAAATGCCAGTGCAAATTATGCAAATTGCAGAATGAAATCCAATCTTATGGGAGAGCCTTTTAAAAATAACACACTCTTGGTCAATATGAGATATTTGGCTGAGGTAGTTTTGCATAATGTTTCTGTGTCATTTGGTGTACCATAACATCTCAAGTATAGCACACACTTTTTAAATTGGAATTTTCCATTAAGTTAGGGGTGCTTATTATATTCATGTAATACCAAATTACCAGGTAGATAAATTTTTCTTCATTTTCCCCAAAGACTTAATTTTACCGGCACTTTCCTTAGTGTTTGAGTATCATTTTAATGACAAAGCAGGTGGCATTAATGAAGGAAAGGGAGATGGAGAGAAAAGGAAAGAGACAATTTATTAGGAGAGTGGCAGAGGGGGACAGGGCACGATGACATGGAACTGCATTAATGACTTTATTGACAGCTTAGTCTACTGTTGGTACAAAGTGTCTGCTGTCAGAGGGATAGGGAGGGAGATGGAAAGAGACAATTTGCAGGGAGAGGGAGACGACAACTACAACTTGGAACCACAATGCAGTGGTATTAATGACTTTATTGCTTGCTACTGGCTCAGTTAAACAAAGCCTGGTGTCACAGCAGCCCAACTCTGTCTATAATTAATGGCAGTCTAACAGGGGAATCTCTGTTTAATAGGATACCATTGCATACATTCTCCTATTCACTACAGTAAATACAGGCTCAGGAACTTCTACCAGTGAATTTCTTGACATTTGCAACATTCACAGTTCTGTCAATAATAATTAAGCTTGCCTGTGGTCAAGCAAAACATTACTGAGTGTGGAGATTTAAGGGTGCACATTATATATTAATGAAAATCGAAGTTAGTCTTTGATTGGCACCCCAGAAAGCCGTACGCATTAAACTTCTATTCACACTATACTCGAGATTTTACAGTAGGTCTGCATATCTTGCTTAGGTGCTTATGATCAAGGCTGTCAGAGGAACTTCTTTGGGTTTGATTGTAGTTATATTTATGTTATCAAAGTTTGGAAGAGAATAAAATTAATTGTGTGTGTAGCATTTCATAATGTTGGATTTGCAACTGTACCACTGCATCATTTTTGTATGCATTTCTGAGACCAGATTCTCAAAGCAACTTACAATAATTTGATGACTTATTTTGCCTTACAACAATATTAGGGAAATCCTAGTTCTTGATAGTCTTAAGATAATTTTATGATGAAAGTAGGATAAGACTAACAATCAACTTACAGGTGTTGTTCGCCTAAACAATCACAAAAAACTTTGTCATGACACAAAATGTCAGATGGCATCATTGCTATGTGGTTGTCTGCTGTGCAACTTTTCTGAACTGCACATTGAATCTCATATCCAGAAAGGCCACTTCACTTAGTGATGTTAGCTAGGCAAGATATTTTTGGTCTGCCATGGTTTCTTGTGCCATCTTCTAGTCCTGTCATCATAGATTCTTCTGTGGTGTCTTTGCTGTTTCTCATGTTGTGACCAAACCAAACAGTTTGTGAGTTTTAATGTGGTTCAGTGATTTGCAATTGGCCATCCTGTAGGGTAGACCTTTATCCATCCATGGAATTCACAGTAGTTTCCTGGTGCACTTATTTTCAATTGTTTCTATACATCTCTTTTCTTTCTTTAGGACCCAAGATTCATAACCATACATTGCAACAGGCCATATGAGAGTTTTCATCTGATGCAACTTGGTCACTTAATACTGATCAATTTGCTTTTCCATGTTTTTGTCAGCTTGATTGTGATTGCTGTGCCCATAGACATTATGATGTTCACATTGTCTGTGCATCTAGCATCTTGATTCAATATGCTACCTAGGTAGACAAAGCAATTCATCTGTTCCAGTTTATTGTCCAACGTGATTTGAAAGGTTTCCAAGTGTTGGCAATTATTTGGCCTCCTTTACATTAATTTTCATGTTTTGTTCTTTTGCTGCTGGCTCTACGTGTTTACTAGTTCCTGCAGCTCTGCTTGTGATGTTGCTTTGCTAGTAGGATGATGTCATCTTCATGTACCTTAAGTTGTTGATGAGTTTTCTGGCGATTCTAAACCCACCACGGAAGCCATGTAATGCTTTCCTCATTAGTTGTTCTGTCAGAATATTGAACAGAGGTGGAGAAAGAGAAAACAGTCCTCTCTGACTCCTTTCTTGATCTGAAATCACTGGGATATGAGGTTGGCTATCTTAACTCTGCCGTTGTGCTGGCTGTACAAATTAAAAGTGTATTTAATTGGTTGATATTTGTAGTAGCACCAAATTTAGGACATGGATGGACTGAGCGGTGATTAAATATTTGGAATCTGGAATTGTCACTGGTCTATTATAACATGTTTGTAGTTACTATGCAAAGATCTTCAGCATATTTGTGTATAACTGATTGTTTCTTTGAATTTAAAGTATGTTTTTGCAATTGGTTGACTTTTAAACTGCAGTGTTAGACAGAAGTATATAAAATTAAAAATTTGTGATGCGTAGGGAAATTCGATGTTGAAAGAGTTTAGACTGACATTAAAGCTTCATCAGCAATATCTCTTTTACCAGCTGATCTTTGCACAACTTCAAAAGTACCTTACCAGTGCTGTCGCCATGATAAGGTAGTACTTGTGATGCCTAGAAAGTTATAATTTTCATTATGTTTATTTTGATTTGATTTTAATGTATAAAATAAAGATGGTCACGGTCTTATTTATATAATATGTTATATATTTTACTTGTGGTTGTCCGCTGAAAAAGATGAAGCAATAGCAGTAGTAATGTGAAAACTTCTATTAGGTCGAGAGTTTGCAGCTGTCAAATATGCCTTCCTTTTGGCTTCAGTTTGCTTTGATTACTGTCTGTTTATGGTGGATTAAATGGTGACTGATTAGACTGCAAGAGAATATAATTTCAGCATGCAGATGACAGGACTGAGAACGGAAAATGCTGCCACTGCAAATCCACATTCGCTGCTTCTGCAGAAATATGCCAAATTTCAAGATGAAATGAATCAAATTCTCATTCGCTGGTTGAAATATTGTCAGCCATCAGATTCTTGCAAAGATGAAAATGTGAGGAGATATTGACCTATTATTCTGTAAACTCAGAAGAATTAATAATAATACTAATACTAATAATAATAATAATAATAATAATAATCATGAACTGATTATGGTGGCATATCATATAAGTACTACTAGGACACCTTACAACTAAAAAACAAACAGTATATCCTACAATGATCAATGTTGTGGATAACTACGAACAAAGAGAGCAGTTTTATGTTCTTGTTTGAATGCTTCTAGTGTCTTTGCCAAAGTTGTTGATGGTGGCAGGCTATTTCAAACTTTGGCAGCCGCTACTGGAAACATGCGGTCACCAATGGTAACGTGGCATGTAGACGGAACAACAAGAGTAAGACTGGACGCAGATGGCAATCGTTGACGAGAGTTGATGTCAGAAGTCTTGCAGAAACCAGCCGACAGATACGATGGCGCCAGACCATGAAGACACCGATAAGCAAGGATCGCCAATTTGTATTCAATCCGCTGTGGAACACGAAGCCAGTGAAGTTCATAAAGAAGCGGTGTCACATGATCTGATCTTCTGGCTTGATAGACAAGACGTGCTGCTGTATTGAGGACAGCCTGAAGTCTGTCAGTAAGTTGCCTTGGTAGCCCAGCCAAGAGCACATTGCAATAGTCCAGGCATGGCATAACCAGAGACACCACTAAACTCTTTACAAGAGAAGGTAGAATTGCATTCTGAATGCTTCAAAATCTTCTCAGGATTGAGAAGCAGCAGGATGCCGTTTTCTGAACATGTGTTGTCATGGAGATGTTACAATCAATATTATTATTATGACAATTTATATAGTGCTGTAAGCATGGCAAAGGCCAAAGTCAAGAGCACTTTACACAGGACACTTGTAGGAGATAGTAAATAAGTGCGTCTTTAGTTTCTTTGCGAACAGTTTGGAAGAGGTCACTTTAGTCACTTTGTCTGCCAATGCATTCCATAGGACTGAATAGCCTTACTAATGTGTGCCTATTTTCATATTAATTGAAGCATGATTTTGGGGACACAGGTAATTCTTTTTTGCAATTCTTTTGATTATATTTCAACATTTTGCAAAATTGTATTTGAAAATTTTTTGTTTTTGAGTGGCAGCAAGACAACCAGAGATCACCAAAAAGTAGAATCTGTGATGAGATGAAGACTGTGCCAAAAGTTCAAACTGAGGGGTAAAATAGAATTACATTTTGACAGCCAGCTTTTTATTACCTTTCTTGAATGCACTTTTCAATTTATTATTATTATTATTATTATTATTATTATTATTATTATTAAGACAATTTATAGAGCGCAGTAAGCATAGTGAAGACTAAAGTCAAAAGCGCTTAATAATAAACACTATAAGAGATATTAAACATATGCGTCTTAAGGCACTTGATAAACAAATCAGGGGAGGTCACAATTGTCACGTTCTTCGGCAGAGAGTTCCACAGACTCGGATTAGAGTATAAACAATAGTGGACCGAGTACAGATCCTTGTGGCACTCCACTAAGAACGCGACATGGAGCCGACGTGAGACCCTTCCAGCTTACAGATTATTGGAGGCCTATTTGCAGAGAGAATTGCATTTTAATGCAAAATTCTTCATACTGTTTATTTGCTGTGTTTTTGGGTTTAGCTTCACCTGTTCATGTCTAATATTGACAGTAGAAGGTATTTTTAAATATTCATAAGGCACAAGAGGGACAAGAAACACTTCAACTTATCATTTAGTATTAAGAACTTTTGAATGCATGATGACATCTCAAATGTAAGGGATATAAGTGCATCTATTTATCTACCATATTCTCTTTAAATTATCCAAATTGAAATATTTATATTTAGGAAATTTGTTTTAGTTTTTTTAATAGAAATCTTTTATCTAAATTTCATCTGCTGTTTTGGTTTATTATAGAACAAGCCAAGACATGGTTATTAAAATTTCATTTGTTTTATACTTTATCGTGTCTCCTTTTTCACAGTTATCTTTTCTATAACTTAAATTTTATGGTTCACTTGTACTAAAACCAGTGACGAATAACTAATTGTAAGATGATTATAGGATGAGGTATTAACAGGAAAGTAAATTTCATGAAAAGTTCTTTGATAATGAATTTGCAGGACAGCGAGCTATTTGACAGAAGGCATTTGGCATCTTCCAGAACCAAATGCATGTAATGTTAGCAGTCGTTTCTCAAACTACAGTGACTTGTGAGTTTATACTTTTGCTGCAGGCAAAACATCAGAAAATTTATCAGAAATGAAAAAATGATGTCTTTGTTAAATAATTTATTTATTTCATCAAATTATGTAATGGCTTTATGCATTAGCAAATAAGACACATGAATCTTTGTGTCTCTGTTAAATATTTTGTTAATAATGCTGATTGCTTACAGCTTTTTGGTATGCTTGATAAACCTTGACATTTCCTCCAATCTTTAGTACATGTTATTGCAAGTTTTGCTTTTTAAGAACTTATTCTAAGAATTCATTTACACACTTTATGCAGTTGCATAGTGTAAATTCATTATTTGATAATTTATATTAAAAAGTAATTTTCTACCCTTATGCTTTTTATACTGTTTGCTAAACAGCTGACAGTTTTAATGTGTAGTGTCTTTTTAAAATGGTTTTCACAGTTCACACCATTCATTTTCATGGCATAGCATTTGGAAATTTGTATGATGACGAAGTTGAGTGGCATCTGAAAATACCGAGCAATGCTATCTCTTGTGTCAGTTTAATGCACCACCCTCACATCAGTGGTGTAGCAAGGGTTGGTGGCGTCTGGGGGGTGAATTAGACATATCATATTGCTCCTCTAACACGTTAAAAAGTGTGACGAGCAAAAACGGTCCTCACCAGTTTCTTAATAAATAGTGTCATTCATTTGCAGACAATTTCCTTGTCTAGTAACATCAGTTTTTTTGCTTGGACATATTCTGTCAATGCATTAGGATTAGAAAAATAAAATTTCTATTACCGGTATATTTCATAGCAGAGGAGATTCAGCTTGTTAATGTACTTGCACTTTTTACTGCAATTTCTGCAAAAGTGTCCTCCTTTGACATTTGTGTAACAGCTCATCTGATTTTTGTTGCAAAATGACTATGTCATAACACTTCGGGACAAGCTATTCTAGCTTTGGGTTTCTGTCCCAAGTGATGCTTATTCACTTGCTGAACCTCTGCCATCGCCCCATCACCAGATTTGTCTTCAGATATACAGTGCCATGACAAAAGTTAAGAAACAATAGGGCAGGCAGAAAAAATTTCAACAGCTGCAGATGCAACAAAATTAACAGATTAGAACCGTATATGCAATCAAGCTAATATTTGATAATATTTTGATTACTTTGTAGCACTGTTAGAATTTTTGAGGAACTGAATTATACAGTGCCCTTATGTAATCCACTGGCAGGTTTTCCCATATGCTGTGAATACTGAATAAAGATAAAGGTACACTCTGTGCCCATATGGAGAACCGAAGGGTTAGCGCCTTCAGTTTTACATGGCAACAGCTGAATGACGGTGATTGCCTTGCCTTTCCCTCGCTGCCTTTCCTTCCACCGAGTTAACACCCGATGTACAGTACATTCACAGCTGAGTCAACTGGAGGCGCTTGTGACAGAAACAACAGAAAAGTTTCTGCCATGGCCAGGAGTTGAACCATGGACCTCAAGATTGCCAGACCAGTGTGCTAACCACTGCTCCACCGCGCATCCTTGTGATGTGGATGGATAATTTCAAAGCAGCAGCACATGAGACATCTTTTGCTTTGCATTGCAGCTCCCTTTTCATTCCCAGCCAAACAGTTTCGACAATATTCAGATCAGGGAACTGTGCCAGCCATTGCAATGTCTTGATTTTGTTTTTCTGCCGATATTCTATCACCGAACATGCCCGATGAACTGGAGCATTGTCATCCTGAAAGATAAATCATTTTCTGGAAAATACAGAGCAACCACAGGCCATAAATTGTCTTCTAAGACAGGGGGTCTCCAAAGTACGGCCCGTGGGCTGGATACGGCTCGCCAAGACCTTTAATCCGGCCCATGGCAAAAAAAGAGGAACATGCACAAATCTATTATAGGAATCTCTTTTTTGCCATCTGTGTCATAGAGACATAGACTTTAATTATAACTTGCTTCAACTTTCAACGGTCTTACTCTTTACCATAGATATATGTTATCTCAGGGACTCAGTCATTGCCAATTTCGTGATTTCCGGATGAAAATAGAATCTTAGATTCCAGACCTACCTTACCATGCATATTTCAGTGAGATGGCTTAGCTGTGGGAAAGTCCTGACCAATGTTCCATCTAATTCTTGATGCTCCATATGCACATGAGATTTGTCTTGGACAACAATTCTCCACTTGACTAACTTTTGAGCAATTTTTCTTTCTAAAACCACAAAACACCACAGCGTGCCAAATGTTAAGAACCGGTGATGAGCTTCTTTTGTTATCAGACGTTGTGGACATGACGTATTAAAACAATATAAGTTATACAGTTCAGGTTGTGATGGTGATCACTTTAAACATTTTTAAAATATATCATTTCATAAAATGAAATACTTCCAAAAAATTTAAAAAAAATTTGGGCAATAAAAATTTTTTGGGGCGCATTATCTCTCCATTTGTGAGCGTGCACCCACCTTGGAGGGAACATTGGTCCTGACTTGATTTTTGATCTTCGAAGTGAGATTGAAATATTCTTAAATGAAGGAACCATCCACTGGTGTTGCTTGCAGAAAGTGAATGGCTTTGGAAATTAGCATTTTCAGCAGATCTATTCGTGCATCTTAATGATTTTAATATTGGAATACAAGGTGAAACGGCGCTCATTTGCAATTTTTACTCCTAGGTCAAAGCGTTCCACCAGAAATTGGCACTTTTTTGAGAATCAGTTGTCAAGTAGCTGCTTTAGTTACTTTTCACATTGCACGACTATTATAGCCAAGAAGCTGCCCTTTCCATGCTTATTTGCTCAAGATATCATTTAAAATTTGAGAAAACAGTTCCAGGAACGTTCTCTGATCTGGATGCATGTTCATAGAAAAGAAGACTCTGAAAATCCTTTTGACTCTATCATTGAAGACTTACCTCCTGATTTGTGATTGGAAATTGTCAATTTTCAATCCAGTGACATCCTGAGGGACAAATAAATTTAAGGAAGAAAATTTGATAGAGTTGTATCAATGCCTTCCATGTACCAGTAATCAGTTTATTCAATTATAAAAGTTTGTGAATTCATTTCTGCTTTTGGAACTACGTTTTGCGTGAAAAGACATTTTCTAAGATGAAGTACGTTGATTCCTGCTACAGATCAGCATTATATGATGAACATTTAACATCCTTACTTATTATAGGTACTACACACATATCATGCTTTGGTTTACCTGAAATAATTTCACTATTTTGTTTTGTGAAGTTTTCTGTTTATACAGTTGAACAATGAAATTTCTTGCTTCACCCCCTAGAATTTTACAAACTTTTGCCATTTCTTGTTTTGCATTGTTATTTACATTAAAAACCGGTTTAAGCCAAAACAAATGACGATTTGTGGAAGATGTGATGTCATTAGATAATGTGTGCAAAATTGATTCATGTGGGATTAACCATTTTGTTAATATTTAAATTTAAAGTCAGCAGTGCCGCTGCAAAGTGCTTTCTTCATATTGTTTGTTTCTTAGTTTTTGGCATGGCGCTGTACTTCAAGCAACCATCTTTCCTAACTTCATTCCAGCAGTCATGATGTACTTCTTGTTTAGTTTTCTGCCAAAGCTGCCTGGTTTTGTGACAGATAAATTTATTGTGGTTATCCACTTTTATAGATTCAATGTCTTATGATGTCCATAATGCAGATTTCATTGCACTTTCTTTCCATCCAGTATCTCAAGACTTTCCTATTCCTCACCTCATTTGACTGACATTTTTAAAACACTCTTGACCCTGGTTTTGCGATGATGCTTGTGGCTCGACAAAATTATTTCAATAGCATAACCTGGCATAACATTTAGAAATTAAATTTCTCATTTTGCTTTGTTATGATTTTGTGAGAAGGTGAAGGCATAGGCATCTCTGATTGCTTCAGCTTGTCAGATTGGTAGCCATACATGTACAGTAAGTGCAGTGTGAAGAAAGTGCTTGTTTGCATTGAAATGGATTCTTCAAACATGCCAAAAATTGAGTTTCCATGTGATGTGTTTATTCTAGTGGCTCACCTGCAGCTCCTTTAGAAATTGCATCTCCATCGTCTTCACAAAGGTCTGAGTCTTCCAGGAGTGAATGTTCTAGCCCAGAGGACAAATGTGACACTTGCCAGATCCTAGAATCATTTATTCAAAATTCAAGGTTTTGAGATTAATTTATCTTTTCATTGTAGTTTCGGTGTGGTTCATAATTTTTGCTGACTTCCAACTTTGCCGTTTCATTTTCTTGTGCAGAAACACTTGTGATTTTGCAGATGACATATTTTAGGGCTGTGCGTTTAATGGGATTATGTGATTGCATATTTTAAAATATTTTTGATGTGCCACATTTTCAGCGGTTTTTCCGCACATGTGATTTCTTCATAAATATGCAGCAATTGTATCCTCATTTTTCGCTATTTTCATCACACACACACATATGTTCAAAGCAAGACGATTATTAGCAGCAGTCCACTGCTAGATCTTGATGACACAATCATCAATCTGAAGCTGAAGTTGCTCTGTGTCAGAAGGATGGCAGTAGGATTGCATCTGGACATTATCCGCACAATCATGCACTTCAAGCCCACACAAATTTATTATTATATATATATATATATATATATATATATATTATGCCCTCGGTACTTAGTTCCCGAGGGACTTGTTACAAAAAAGTGTCCGGAGACAGATAAATATATACTCTTCAGCTCTTGTCTTGACCCGGATCAGAAGCAGAGAAAGTCCCTTGGAAAGCAATCACATTGAATCGTTGTACAGTCATGGAAATGCGTTGGAGCAAAAAACTTCTCTCCCTTGTGTCTCCGGAAAGAACGGAAAGATGATGACCCAGCCCTTTTATGAAAATGAGTTCGTCGTGACTGATTGGGCCAAGAGTCTCGAAGGCCAATGGCAAGAAGAAATAGTCGGCCGATAAGTCAGTGTATTTGGTGATTTTCCTGACTGATGCTGCTTCAGATGAGTGGTGTGACTGTGTCTGCCACTGTGACGTCCCACACCAGGCAGCGGCCGGCTTGCCACGGAATCATGGTCATGCTGTCCGGTCTCTTTCCATCGGATCTGAGAAGACCGGGCGGTTCCTTGACCGATGGTACGCCAGCTCGTACCAGGGCCCGGTAGACTACGTCATTGAGCATTGAGTGACGTGCAAGGCGACCTGGTCCGAGTTTGCAGGAAAGTCCATGGGAACCATTCTCCTGGACCTGCTTGCCACAGGGACAGAGATGCCGCTCACAAATGAAAGCGCCAAGACAGAGACCCACTACAATTCTGGTTGTCTCGTTGTCTAAGCACAGACCACAAGAGCTGATGGGCAGCGCATGAAGCCAGTCACTGGCGTGTTCCGCTGCCACTGCTCTTAGGCGGGCCTGATGGTATTGGCTAAGGTCGGAGCTAAGCAAGTTGGTGATCTCCCTGAAAATTATTGGGCGGTCCCAAGTGGCCTGCTTATCGAGTGAGCCTGATGTTGGAATGGGGATCTGGCTCTGTAGGCTCCATTTGGTGAGAATTGCAGCCTCATGTGAGTCAATGACCAGCCCAGCCTTCTGGAGAATGGATGACTGGAGTCCGCGGGTGCTCGCAGCTGAAGCCAAAAAGACAGAAGATGCCAGCGAAGACACCCGACGAATACCCAGTCCGCCATCTTTAATAGGCAGTGTTGAACATTTCGGCCTTTTTGCCACATATTTAGGACCTCTGAGTACCGCATATTAACGGAAAAATCGTCGCATTAAATGCACAACCCTAATATTCAGCTCATTTAGCTACATGTTTTTTATTTACTTTTTGTTACCCAAATAGTGAATCGTTTAAAATTTCAATTTAATTTTGTTATCAGGGAGTTGGTGGACAGTGCTAATGCGATAAGAGCAAAAGAAGAGATGAATAATGAAGACAAGGATCAAAATGTAGAAAAATGCAAGATCATTGATGCTTCTAGTCATTTGATTGTCAATTTGGTAAATTGGATTCTCCTGTTTTATTTCCTGTAGCAAAGTATAAATCATTAGAGTGATTATAGTTTTGGTGTCATTCTTGTATATTATATACATATTATATATGTATGTGCATGTGTATTGTATATATAGTAGACTTATTGTTTTGATATGAAATGAAGTAATTGCTGGTATATATAATGAACAACTCACAGATAGTTCATGTACTATGGATTACTGAAATTCAAAACTACTGTGGCTGTTGTATGCCAGTAATTATATTCCTAATCATACCTTTTTGTAAAAATGTCCAGGTGCGATATATTTGGCATCACGAACCTGTTATATCATGAAATACTACAAGCAAGAATATATAAATTGGTTGCTGTTGCTTTTATTTAAATAAATTTTCGTGAAGTTGATTTATTCTTATTTTATGAATGGGAACTGAAATTTTCAGAGTGCCTGGATCAAATTATGATGTTTTTACCCAAAAACCATTTAAAGCAGATCCTGCCACCTAGTCATAAAAATATATCAGCAATCAATAATTATAATGATAAAACTAACCAAGTTGTTTATGACAACCCAAAGATATTCTGTGGATTTAGCTACTTATAAAAGTATACCTCATATGTTCCGTGGTTATTAACATTAGAATGATGACGTACTGATAGGTTGGACTTGGTTTTGCATCAGCAAAGGTCTCTTGTTGACTGATTTTGCAGTTTCTGCCAGTTGATGTATGAACGCTTTTCTTGACGTTGTTGAACCTGTTGCTTTACGGAAAATTATCCAGGTGATGTGTTACAGAAGATCAGCATAGGTTAAGAATCCAGCGTCAGCATTGTTTGGTCTCTGGTGTGTGTGTGTGTGTGTGTGTCGTTGCTAGATTAGCAGTAGGCATGAAAAATGTTTTCATATGCTAGGATGTTCACAAAGAAGATAATCAATTGCTTGGTTATGTATTTTACTTTAGTGTGATCATTGCAGCGAAGATCATTTAAACGTAGATGAAGGTGACAGTGGTGAAGATGCTGATGATGATTGTGATGAAGTGGAGGATGCTGGCAAAGGTCATGAGATGAAATACTTTAAAGATGCTGCTTCCATCCCTAATTCAGCCTTGCATCTTGCTTCTAGTTCATCAGTTCCTGTCACTTGTTCTCCTGGTGTTTATGGTGCTGCCATGACTGGTGCTTGTACAAATCTTCCCGTTAGTTATGTTTCTGGTGCTTCCATTGCTAATGACAAATTGTTTGCATTTGATGAATGCTCTGATGCACACATTTGTGCTATTTTTACACCGTATTACACATTGTATTATTTGATGAATAGAATTTTTTAAAGCAATTCATTTAAGAAATTATATAAATATTTGCCATTTTCAATTATAGTTCAAGCCTGATTATTGTTTTAATTTTATTTCTATGAATGTTTTTCTTCCAGATAAATATTTGAAGCAAGTATTTTTACTTTTTACCAATTAAAGATTCATGTTCTGTGAAATAAAGGCAGGAAAAATATATTCTAACAATATGTTTAATGTTCATTTTCAGGTTACAGTTATTCAACCAACAGTAGAACAACAGTGCCAGTGTTCCAGTTGCATCAGCTTCAGCAGTACAGTCTCAGCTGAACTTTCACAACAGTCTCTCATACCTTCCTTTTCCAACCTCAGCATTTATCCACCTGCATATGGTTCTGCCATGCCTGTTTTGCAGCAAGGTCAAATAGTAAACCATGATTTACAATTATCTCAGTCTAGAGTGCCGCAAACCTTTCAAATACAAGGCCAACGGGGCAGTAAGGAACAACTCGCTTCAAAATCCTCGAAACTGGAGTCATGTGCCAATGTCATGTCCAACAAGACACTGCGTCCTGACTGGGATTTGCATAATTCTTTGTTCTTCAAACATGAGAACAATTACGGTAAAATTATGCGTGTGTCAAATGATGGACCATTATCGACCACTTTGTCTGTTGTTTCCAGTGCCAGTGAAATCCAAACCATTGCCGACAATAGAAATGTATGGTTCAAAGTTGATCAACCAAGCACAGTTGCTAATTCAGCCTCCATTTTACCTCAGAATAGTGTCACAGCACTGTCCCCGGGATTGTTTAAAATCCATGCAGATTATTTGCATCTTTCCCAATCGTTGTCTAGTGGAGCATCTGTCTTTCCTTTAAGTATGCCAGGTACTTGTGCTGGAATAACTGGTAAGGTTGATCAACATCCACAGTGCAATCTCCATGAACCCGTGGCTGTGACAACTAGTGCTTCAAATGTATTTAGCATCGCGTCATCCTTCAATCAGAACACCCCGTCATCAACCTTTGGTCAGTCCAGTGGAGCTTCAGAAACCAACTCTTCTGCTCTGTATGGTCTCTCTTCAGGTATGAAACTTCCAGGAGAGTCAGTAGAAAATGTACATGTCAGCGATTCACTGTTATATGAAACTGGAGCTAATTATACTGTTGCAGATGGTACATGTGCCAATGCTTCTTTAGCTAATTATAGGTTGTGTGCCATTGATGTTAGCTCAAAGTATGATGCTGTGGATCCTGATGATAAAATACCTCTGTGCACTTCATCTGGTTTATCTGACATTGTGCCACATATGTGTCCGATGCTCCCCGATACCATGGAACAGTTTAACATATGCCAGGCAACAGTCGCCAGTTCTGAGATTGTCAGTTGTGCAGCCTCAATGGACAGTCATGTACCATTAGCCTGTCATCATTCACTTCCATTGCAATGTTCAGGATCTGATTCACAGCCATCTGGTTGCAGCAGAGATCGGCAGTCGTTGACATCTTGCAGAGCCGACGACAGCCAACAGGATGACGATGACTATATCAGCCAGGATGAAAGTGGTTCATCTGGCTCTAATTTGAAGGATGGAAAGTTCTGTGATTGCTGGCACTGTGAAGTATTTGGCCGTAGTACTGTTAAGTATATTACTATTCTTCACATCAAAAAATGCAACTTCATAAAAATTTGTAATTTTATTATGTTTACTTCACTTTTACAGATTTAACTTTGCAGTGGCTATGCTAATTAATGATGCTAAAAGTAAGGTTGTTAACGGTTAACCGGGTAACCGGTCTTAAGAGCAAGGACCGGTCCTTTTAACCTTGACTGGTTAACCGTAGTTTCTATTTGAAAACATCAAAATGCTTTGATGTTGCCGCACAGGATGCCGGGCAGCATCAAAGCGCTTTGAAGTAGCCGCGCAGGACGCCGGCCCCAGCCCCAGCAATATCAAAGTGCTTTGATGTAGGCACGACACCAGGCTGCCACTAATGACCGGTTAACCGGTCTTTTTTTTGAACGGTTAACCAGTCCTTTAAAACCAGCTGTTGCAACAACCTTAGTTAAAAGTGGTTAAATTTTGTTATAATGTACTTTGTTATTGTGTTTCTTGGTTATAGTTTTCATTTTTAGTGGTCCTAAACATTTTCACACAAACTGTGATAGTTAACATTTATCAGATGTGATGTCTAAGTTCTGTATGAAAAGAATGTTATTAGAATGCAAGTGCAAATATTTGTAGCCCTAAATGACCAGGCATGTGTTTGAAATTGATGTGTGGCCAGTGTTCACTGGTGGCCACTTGCAGTGTCAGAATAAAGAATTTCTATCTAAAACAAAAATACATTGCAATCTGTTGCATTCAGCAGGAGCAGCTGTATGCAAATTCTCACAACAAGTGATGGTTCACACTGAAAACTGGTTTACAGAAAGTGTCATAAGAAGAAAGCAATTGAAGAATATATACTTTTATGAAAGAGTAATGGCTTTCCCAGGCTGGGTAGTTGTATTTAATGGTTGTTGGTTTGAGCATAATTCGATAATTGATGCAAGGCCAGGAAATTGTAGTTCAAGGCAGTTCAGTGGTGCTGTGGCTGTGGCAGTGGCTGTGAAACCCAGGGCTCTGTTTTTTCTACTCCTGGCACTCACTGAGTTGATTCAGCTGGAATGAGTACATTGGGTGCTTAGTCTGCTTACTTGCCATGGAAAAGTTAAAGGTTCTAACCAGTGGTTATATTTTCCAAAATGAGCCTATGGAACAACCATTGCCTTTTACTTTCAGGGAAGAATTCATTACTGGAGAGCCAAGAGAGATTGACTAAATGTGATGATTTCATGGACTCAGTCTTGGAGGATGAAGAATTTTGGAGATGGCCTAACATTGCTGTTGATTGCATTATTGTTGGTTGCACAATCAGTTGAATGTTGTGATTGTTGGCCACACTCCACTTTTTTTGCAAGTTTGATAGAATTTTTGGCATATTATGCCATTAAAACTCTATCTTTAAAGTGTTAGGTCATACATTATTGTACACATTCAGTTGTTAGTGAGGTTCTACATTTTGTAGCATGCTGTCTGGAGTAGACACTTGGTAAATAAAGTTAGCCAAAGCAGAGAAATTTTATCATGTTTAATGGGCATTTTAAAAAATTGTTAGTAATTTTTTCTGCATTGAGACAATGTCGACTTGTATCAGCATTGTGTAAGCGTGGAGAGGGTGAAAATTCGATTATACATCAATTTCACTTGCAGCTGCATGTTACAGGGTCCGGTTTATTTGAGTAAAGAGGAAATTCTTCACTATGAACTGAATTTTAGGCAGTTGTTCTATATTATCCTTTTGTAACTTGAAGTGTTATAATTGTGTGTTGCTGTGGTTTGCTAAATGTGTTGTCTTATCTTTCAGCCGGCTACAATTCCGACTAGCAGGAACTTTCCGGAAGTGCGAGATCGATTACGACTCCGTCTTAAAAAGAAGGTATGTTTAGAAATTCATGTTTCAATGTGGCATTACAGTAAGTTATTACAATGTGTGCAACAGTTTTGCATATTGTCTTGGTAGTTGTTGATTGTGTGGCTGTTGAAATAACAGCTTCTTCTAGTGAAAATTACAAATTGTATATAGCCTATTAAGTGGGTGGCAGAATGTTTCATAGAAATTAATACATGAACTTATTAAGTAAAGCTTTTGCACATTTGCTTTCACAGCAGAGCACACAAAATGCAGTGGAGCTAGAAAAAACAGAAGACATGTTTACTACTGCTCCTGTTCAACAGAATGTCTCAGACATGAAGGATATTGAAGAAGTTATGAAGTTCATAAATGGAGGAGGAGATGGAGCAGAGAGCCCGCAGAAAGATGAATTGATCAAGTCAAAGAATAAGGCTGCTAAGCGTTCACGGCAGAAACTACGGAAAGTATGCAAAACCCAATTTTGTTATTAATTTTAAAAGTCGCTAAGTAATGCTGCAGTTTTATGATTTCATTATGTAAAAAATAACATTAAATGAAGCTATGATATGGGTTAGAAGCATGTAAGTATATAAATAGAAATAAGCAGTAGAAATAAGCATGTCCTCAAATTAATTAGAAGCATTATACTTCAAAGAAGCTTAATTGATTAATGTTTCAATGTTGTCTGATTTGTTTGGTTTAAGAATAATTTTTTCTTTACAGCAGCAACAGAAGGTAAAAGAACCAGCAAAATCCGAAGTGTCTTTTGGTAGTCAAACTAATCACTGTGATAGCAAGAGGCAAAAGAATGTGCCATTGTCACACTGTGCGTCCAGCTCTCATCCTACAAACTGTTGTAAAAATTCAAATTCCAATTTATACGACAGATCCAATAGTTCTAAGAAAACAAATAATAAAGTAGAAAATATGACATTGCTGAATATGTTGAATACTATGAAGCTAAATGAAAAACTTGTTGTTAACATTGACAAACCTGCTACAGGCATAGAAGAGAAATGGGCAAACTGTAATGGCAGCGAGAATGGAAGAGTTAAAGAGTTAGAAAAATATTTCACTAGCCATTCATCCTCCATGAGTACATTGCAACAAAATGGCATATTAGCTCCTAATTTGGTGAAAAATGGCATGCTAAGACACTCTGCAAGTCATAATTGTGTGCTGGGCAAAGATGAAAGTCTGCGTGGAAACATAGCGGGGGCGGGACGGGCATCTGTACTTGGCAGTCAGAATGCTAAGTCTGAACCAGAAGAAGACTTTCACTCTGAAGGAGGAATGAAGCCGGTGACAATTAGTTCAGAAGATGGTGTAAGAACCATTCTTGCCAGTCCTTTGTTGCAAGCAGAACTTGCTAAGAATAAACCACTTCAGAAGTTATTTATGCAAGCTGTACAACAGCAGCAGCAGTCTAGAGAGAAGCAAGAAGCAAAGGCAGTGGCAGAAACCGACGTTAAGTCGTGCCAACATCCGGTGAACCAATTCTCTTCCACTATGGCCTCGCTGCAGTCAAGGACAAGAGAAGCAGCTAAGCAACAGTTGTGCCCTGTTGCTTATAAGTCTTCATATGTTTCTGTCGCTGCTGAATCTGCAGGTATGCTGGAACAAAAAACAACCCGGTCAGATGAATCTAAAATCCTACATAATTTCCAGAGAAATGGAACTACAGTCAATAAAAATTGCATAATGAAGCTGCAACAAAATGGATGCCAATCTGTGGGGACCACTTCGCATCAGCAAAGCCGGACTCGGTCAAGCATTGTACCAAGAGAGAAGGCACCGTTCGGCAGGGCCCAGCCATACGCAATTTCAGATGAAAAGCTTCAGGACAATTCCACACACTCTAACATAACAACAGCACTGAGGAAAACTCCACACAATGGAAAAACTTCACAGAACAGTAAAACTTGTAAAATATCAGCCATGGCTTCTACTGTGCATGGTTTTGGAGCACAATCGATTTCAAATTTAGCTCAGTGTGGCCATCAGGAGCAATGCAGAACAGATTGTCTCCCATCTTCTGGCTGTTTAGTGCCAAATAAATTGCATCCACAGATCTCTAATGGTTTCAGCTCATCTGTGGCAAGTCCTGTTGGTACCACAGATCCTTCTTTGTTACAATTGGAAGCAACTGCTTCAAAAGTCTTAGGCAAACAAAGAGGCAAGAAACCAACAGGCAGTAGGGCTAGCAAAAAGTCTGTCCTACCGTCAACTTGTAGTGAGCAGTCAGGCAGAGAAGCAGTCAAGACAGTTGATTTTATTGGCACTGCTAGAAACTGTTCTCAAGAGCTCAAAGTTCTCATGAAAACTGATTCAGAGAAACAAAGTTCTCTGTTGACTTTGCCGGCTTCTGCAGATGCTTCTGAGGTAATTGGCTTAAATATTTTGTATTAATTGTTTTTTTCATTTATCACTGACACAGAGAAATTAAATTTTATTAAGAACATTGCTTTAATGTTGTATTGCTTAATGTTTGGCAAAGATCTTCTACAAAGCAAACTTCCACCAGATGCATCACACCCTTTGCACAGTTTCATATTTTCACACATGACAAGCATTATCTTTTTATTAAATAGGCATAGCCACTACAACTGTGTCCATATTCACTTGCCATGTGTTATGCAGTGCAATATACAACTGCATGTTTGATGTGTGAAAATACAATAAAGTATTGACATATAGATTGGATTTGGTTATGAATAACATCATTTGATAGACTTTATAATTTGTTTTTTAGAATTAATGCTATTATTTACCTGTGTTCTTTCAGTTAAATGAAACTTAAACTGAAATTGTAAAATAACTGAAGATATTCCTCAATACAGAAATTAAAACTCAAACCTAAAAATGACAACTGAAACTAAAACTAGCCAGCAGAACTGGACAAACAGTGCTATTTACATTAATTTTGGAATCAAATTTCTTTTAACTCCTAGGACCACAATGACTAATATATTATATATATCTTTAAATATTGGCCCAGTCACAAAAATCTTCAGTAGGGTATCCAGATGATATACCTAATAAACACACACACACATATATCTTCTTTCTTTCCTTCCATCTTTCCCTATTGGGTTGGACAATGGGTCTGAATGAGTTCCTTCCACTTCTGTCTGTCTCTTGCTGCTCTGGTCAATTGGATTAAGTTCATTTCCATTTCTTCTGCATCCTCTTTTAAGTTTTCTATCCATGTTTTTCTTGGTCTTCCTTTTCTCCTTTTCCCTTCAACATAGTTGTATAGTGCTTTCTTTGGTATTCTTCCTTCCTTCATTCTTTCCACATGACCAAACCATTTGAGTCTTCGTTTCTGTATTGATTCAAGTATCGTTTCTTTTTGCTGTCTTTTCTCTGATCATTTCATTTCTTATTCTTTGTCTTCTGCTGACTCCTGCTATTCCTATTAACCATTTCATTTCTGCAGTCATTAATCTTCTTTCGTCTTTCTTCTTTATGGTCCAGCATTCTGATCCATATAATAGTATTGGTTTGATCAGTGTATTATATAGCTTTAGTTTTGTTTTCAATGATATTTGTTTGTCTTTCCATATATTCTGACGCTTTCCAAATGCTGCAATTGTTAGTCCAATTCTCCGTATTATGTCTTCTTCGCTTAGTCCAGCGGTTCTCAACCTTTAAAGTGTCGCGACCCTTTAAATTCAATTCCCCGTGATGTGGCGACCCCCAACCGTAAAATTATTTTCGTTCATAATGCAAACTGCTAAAAAAGAATAATTGAAATGTTCGAAATCATTATTATTCAATTGTCTCCAATGTCTATCCTCATGAATGACAATTATAGTAAAACAACTAGTAACTACCACTGAGGAAATTTTGTACAATAACAAGAAAAGAGACTACCCCATGTTTCTGAAGGTCTCGGGCAACCCTGGCAAATCGTCATTCGACCCTGTGGGGTCGCGACCCACAGGTTGAGAACCGCTGGCTTAGTCCATCTTCTGTCAGTACTGATCCTAGGTATACGAATTTTGGTACTTGTTCTATTATTTCCTCCTTTAGTTTTATATTAACTTATATATATATATATATATATATATATATATATATATATAAAATAGTCAAGCTGAAGTGGAAGTATATTCTACCCAGCTATGATGGATATTTCTGCTGACATCAAAGTCATCATAATTTATATTCATTGCACCCTTTAAATGCTTCCACAGCTCCTAGAGATGAAATAGCCCATGATTTAAACCCCTGATACAAATATTGTAATAAAACTTTGTGCAATGTGAAAAATCAGATTTCCTTTCTACTTGCTGCCAAGGCAAGAGTTTTTGCACCAACTTGCACCAACTGAAGCAAGTGTTCTGTAAGAACTTTGACAGTATTTTATTCTGAAAAAGCCAACTGTTGCAGTGCAATCTTGTTTATTTAATATGCACTTTTAATGAAGCATTTGATTTGCAGCATCACCCATGTCAAAATCACTTTTCTTTTCAAAATCTTAGGGAGTGAAGAAATGTATCCAGGAGTGCAAGGACAATAAGTTAATTATATAGTTTAAAAAAGTATTTTAGAGCGTTAATCTCACTGCCCTGGTCAAGAAGCTGTTGAACTTAATTTGTCAGTTATGTGGACAGGGGCTTTCCTATCACAGAATTTTAAATGTGCTGTTGTCAGCATTAAGCATGAAGTACTGAACTCTGATGAAGATTACGCTTTGGAAGGTGATGTGCTCTGTTGCGTTCATTTTGTTATTGTTGATCAGTTACTTTCTTGTCATTTCAGTTTTTTGGAAATGAAGACACAGAACCTTGCCTTAGCACTAAAACGAAGAAAAGCAAAAAGAAAAGTAAATCTAGAGGCTCTGTAGCTTCTGTTGGTAAGTTATTTTCATTTGGCATTTACAACAGGTGCTGCAGCAGTTGAGAAATACTGATCAAACTTTCCAACCTTCCTATGTATAATATGCATGTATTTGTGTTGTCTTGTCTTCAGCAACAAGGGTAGATTGTATCATGAATGAGCCTCCTTTATTGTTCTCCGTTACCTGTTGTTATTATGTCAAATGTTGGTAACATTATTTCCGACGAGAAGATTAGCTAAAAAGCTTATCAAAAATAAGCCGATAAAGCAGAGCTATAGTTGTGCTGTGCTGGTGGCTTTAGGAATTTAAAGTTAATCACCAGTTAAAGTTCAAGGAGATTTGAGAAACTACCAGTAGATGAGTTGCCTGTTTAAAGAAGGAAGTTCAGCTGTTATTACCAAATTCAGACTTTTCACTTAAGTTACCATTAAATTATATTAAATACTTAGGCCTAGTTGCCTATTTAAAAGAAGGAATTAATCATCCTTACATGTATCTATATGGGCAATCATTTTGTAAAAGTATGCTGCAAGTGCTATTGAAGGTGTGACAGGTGTGCTTTTCAGTATCTGTCAAGTGTACCTGTTGTATAGCCATGGGCCAGTCAAATGCAGAAATACCAGCTGTCTGCAGAATTTTTTATAGATTTGTATCTATTATGTATATATTATATATGCAGAAACAGTGTTCTGTATGTCTGAAAGCAGCATGTTGATATGTTAGGGAAGATGGCATTATGATTGTTGAACAGGATGAATCAACTGTTATTATGTAATTGTCATTAATATTAATGTTATTATTAGACTTTATATATATATATATATATATATATATATATATATATATTGTATATAATTTTAATTTTCTACTAGTTTGCATTATTGCTAATTAAGCTGTACTTGATTTCTATTTACATAAATAATTATTAGTGCATTGTTGTTTATTATTGTAAAATCCATGTGTGTGCTTTAAAACTTGTTCTGTAGATGAGATATTTCTTCCAAAAAATGTGCAAGATAACAGTCATCTGGATGAACATGAGAAGGAAATCGAAGAATTCAAACGGTCTGTCTTGTCTTTCTATTGCCATACTGTGTATACTTGCAGATAAGTTGAAACATGTATACCTTAAAATTCACTTTAAAATGCCAAGTCAACTTATTTGTGAGTCAATGCAATTTTTCTAAAGAATTTTTGTAAAGAACACATTGCCTAATGCACTACAGTATTAAGTCATGCTGTGTCTATTTAAAGACACGTCTGTCAAAAGACGATGGGCATCTGGCTCCTCCTTTCTTAGATGGGCACCGCCATGCAGCAGCAGTTCCATTTTTCAATTAAATAATGATACGCCTGCAAAACTATTGCTAACTAGTGCTTTTTCCTGAAAAACATTACGGGGAATAGGGCCTCTACCAGGACCACCCCGAGATTGTTTATCGAAAGTCCCATCATAACCGAGTTTCAGAGTTGGCAGCCCAGCTCTAGGCAACAATTCTGTTGTGCAATGCATTCTGGTCTAGTCAACAATCTCGTGTTTTTCTTTTGGTTTCCGGGGGAATTTTCAACCCAGCAGTCAAAATGTTAGTTATATTGTTCTGATGAATGCCTGTGATTCCTTCTTTGCTTTAATTGTTTAGTTTTCATTTTGCAAATCACTTGCTTAAGCAGAATGTATTCTTTATTAAATCATACAGGAATGGTCAAGTTTTAGTTCAAAGTTCAGAGAGGAATTTATTGGTTATAAAATGATTAAATGGTTTTTATTTTGAAAATCACTAGCTTGAGCAGGAACTATTCTTTATTTAATCATACAAGAATGGTAAATTTTTAATTTTTTGATGTTCAGATGAATTTATTAGTTATAAAATGATTAAATCACTACAATGAAAGTGTTGTATCCCATTATTGAAGTTAAAAGCCTGCTGTTGCAGTATATTTTCTTTCTCTTTTTGTATGCTGTAATAAAAAATCTAAGTAATGTTTGCACACTTGCATACATCAGTTTTATTGTTTTTATTTTATTTTGGCTTAATACTATCGTCAGACAGATGATGATGAACTATGCCTGGGTTTTCATTTTTGCCATTATTTTCATGAAGTCACTGCTTAAGATACATAATTCAGTTGTTTGCTTTTTTTAGTTTTTGCTCTAATTCAGCTCCTAGTGGAAATCGTCAGAAAGTGAACCTGAATAATGTGAAAGATATGTTTAACAAGAAGAAGACCAGTTCTGCCTGTTACCAGTGACTGAGAAGCCTCATGCTGATCTGAATCTTGTCTGCCTGTGTAAATTGCTGCTGATGTGTATTACTTTAGAAAATTTGGACTGAGCCAAAAATGTCAGTTGATCATATGCTCCTCATTTCATGAATTAGACAGTGTAATAAAGTATTAAACTTAAAATTATTTCTTCTTATACATTATGTTTGCACTTATGTAATGTTGCTCAGGCCTTCATTCATTATACACATGATTTTCATGAAACCAACGGTCCTATGTTCTCTTGCGTAGCTAGTAATTGAAAATGCATTGCATAGGTCTGTGATGATGGTGACTGACAGCACTGATTAGGGTCAGGTCAGGTCTTCATCCTCCAGCTATGTCCAGCCATCAACTTCTCCACGACATCTCTCCAAAGTCCTCTGTCTTTGCTGTTTTCTTCCAAGGTCATTCGGTGTCTTTGTCAATTTTTCTGTTGAGATTCAGCCCTGCCATGTTCAGATCCTCTTCCAATCTTAAAACACCCATCATCTTTTCAGTCTTCCTTTAGATCTTACCCCACTGGTTTGTAGTTAAAAATTCATTTTAGGTTTCTTATTTCTTCCATTCTGAGTATGTGTCCGGTCCATTTCATTCTTCTCTTTACTTCAATGATGCTCGGTTGCATTGCTATCTCTCTACTTCTTCATTTTTTATATGTTCTTTGTATCCAATCCTTAGTATGCTTCCGAGCCATTTATTGCACTGATTATAGGTGAGCTTATGCTCACCTTTTGGAATTTGATTTTGCCTTTGTTATGTTACTTTACTTTCAGAAAATCTAGTGAAACTGAGGCAGGCCATATTGAAAATGTTGGATGTTGAATTTCAAATTCTGTTTTGGCATTCTAGCATTGAAACTGCATTTGATAATGCAGTTTAGAATTTTTCTCGAGGACTGGGTATGCATCTAGGTTGACCTGAAGCTATTTAGCCTCATATTTCATTGTATTCAGTTTACTATATATACACTGTGACTGAAAAAGTGCCCCCACCCTAAACATATAACAATAACTACTTTGAACCTGTGCAGATTTAAGCAAATTCTCCATCCATAAAGAGGCATCTATTTGTGTCATTAGTGCAAAAGTTTGTTAGAATCCATTGACTCGTTTAAGAGGTTTGCAACTTTTGCAGTCGGCTGTCATAGATTAGTCTCCTGTTCCTGGTATAATTTTCAAAAAGAAAAGAGCTCGGGACCTGATCGAGGTGAACAAGAACAAACTTCTCATCTGTGCAGAACAGTCGCTGAGAAGCATTCTGCTGCATTCGTTTTGTTCACTGATGAAAAATTGTGGCTGAGATTTGTTTCTTATGGGTTTCGATTATGGTGTACACACGATTATTCTGCAGATTATACAATGGCACAACAGTAAGTACTTGTTTCATCGGTGAACCATCCGAATGCACTTGAATGTTCAGGTACCTCGTAAGCAGCAGCTGCTTTGCGTGGATGAGGCGTTTATTCTTGTTTATCTCGGTCAGGTCTTGAGCGTTTTCTTTTGAAAATAACGTCGGCAAATTACTAAGCAGCAACTTGTAATCTGTGACAGCTGGCCGCAGACATTGCAAACCTCTTAAATGGGTTGATGGATTCTAATGAAATTTTGCACTAATGGAATACAAAGGAAAATATCCTATGCCGGCCACGTCATGAAAGGTTTGGCTGGAGACCTCCCATTGATAATGATGGGAGGTAGAATATAAGGAACAAGCTGGGTGGACGACATCTTTGACTGGACAAACACAACGATTTATGGAGCCTTAAAAAGAGCAGCAGAAGATAGAGAGAACTGGAAGAAAATAACTGTCAACCCTCTGATAGAGGATGACACATAAAGAAGAATACACAAATAGATGTCTCTTTATGTAGGGAAAATGTTGTTTACATTGGTGCAGGTTCAAGATCGTTATTGCAGTACGTTTTGGAGGCCACTTTTTTCTGGATGCAGTATGATTTTTCTACAAAGGCCTTTATAAGACTGTTAGTGGCTATTTGCAGTACTTTTGAATAAAATTGTGTCCTCTTAATTTTTCTTTTTATTTGCTCGCTTTGAAATTCTCCTACAGACAATTGAATATCAAAAGCCAATACATATAATGGTGTGATCCTTGTAAATTTATGTTGCCTTTATGCATTTGTGATTATTGATAATATGGCAAAACAGTGTGCGGGCTTCTTGCATTGAGATAAATAATATTGTTGCGCTAGCTCATGTGAAATTATTATGTTCAAAGGTCACTTTATAAACTAACTGACCGGTGCAAATATGTCAATCTGATCATGCGAGTCTAATCTCTTAAATAGTAGAATAAGTACAGTGAAACCCCATAAATGTGGACTTAGTGAGACTGAAAAATGCATCCTTGTTAACATACAGTCCATGTAAATGGGGGTTTTCTCTGGTTTTATTTTCTTAGTTCCATTTGGACTGAGAGTGCTAAGAATTGTTTTGTCTTTATTTCTTATTTTGTCAGTTATGCAGAGAAGTTTCTTTATCTGTTCTACCTAATAATAGCTGTTGGTAGGTATGTATACCGTACAATAATGTACGTGCTGTAGATGTGTTGAAACATCTGTTTTTGTGGCTTTCACATTTATGCATAAAACGTTGTTTTCATTGAACAGCAGAGTTTTGCATATATTGGAAATTTGATGTCTTTCTCATGTCTTTGAGAAATGTCAGTCACATCAGTATGCCATTTGACAAATATCCTATAATTGTCTGGAACAATTGCATTTTTTATTGGAGAAAATTTTGTGCTTAAAATTCATGTTATTTTATGCAGATTTGAAGAAATGAAAACTTGAAGATGAAATAGGATCATTTTAATTTCTGAATTGAAGTTAGTTGAGCTTGCATTGTAAGTAACAATTGTGGTCCTTTTTTGAACAGAAACACACTACAGTCACAAGTGTGTATTACATAGGGTCTGTGATATCTTTTGGTAAATGACTGTGATTTCTTATTTGAGTATTATATTTACTCATTTTACTGAAGCTCTTTGTTAGAGATGCAAGTTTCTTTAATGATTAAACAGCAGAGCAATTTTGTATGAATTGATGACTCTGTTGTTTCTTAATGGTTTCTTTGATTTAAATTTGTCTGATGCTGTAAGTTGCAGAGAGAACCGAGTAAGACCTGACTAAACAGTTGGGTTGACTTTATCTTGCCTAGTTTGTGTTGTTACATTTCTTCCAGTCATTTGTATTGCATTTGCATTTAATGCTAACATTTCGTCTAATTCTCAAAATACGATGAACAGAATGATTATTGCAGCATGGGCTAATTTAAAACAAAGAGGCAGTTTTTAAACATTTATTTACTGATCTGATAAGAATGCTGTTGTAATTAACTAAATAGAAAGAACAGTTTAACAATTCAGCCTGTTTGGTCATGTAATGTGCATGTCTAGTTTAACAACAATTTAAACTTTTAAGACATGTTGATCTTAGCTGTTATTCGTTTTGAATTTTTTTTTGCAAAATCCAAAGAAATACTGGGTGTAGGCGTTTAAATAATATAGGTGAGATACTATAAATTACAGCTACTTAACAATGTTGTCTACTGTAGCAAGGATTGTATATTGTATTAATGGCCAGTGTCACGATTTAGAACATAACTTAATGTGCTTAATAATATAATTAATCATGAATTATGTAGCAAAATCACCTGCAGCTGCTTGGTTGGCTGAACTACAATACAGTGAATTGAACAGTTTTCAATTATGTGAATTTTTCATACCTACAGTTGATATTTACTTGCTGTTTTACTATTGTATTTGTCAATTGTTTTGTATAGTGTCATTGCTATTTATGTACTTTATTGGGATTTGCTTCACAATTTTGTGGTCTATCAGGCTGTGGTATGTGCTTTGTGTAATATTAGTAACTGTAAATATATATGTATTGCTGAACTGTTTTTAAATTATTAATATCAGTGTTTAACTTCAAATAAGATGAAATACAGGCCACTGAAATATCTTTCTTGTTTTCAAAGATATAGAAATTAAATATGCTTTTGATGTATTCATATGTGAAACGTGCTTAATAGGCCTGCATGATAAAGCCCACAGTCTGATGAGCTCAGTGAGCTACTGTTTTCAAACTCAAAGCATTAATAGACATTAAACAAGAGATAGATTCAGTGACGTAGCGTGGTCTCGTGCCGCCCATGGCTCCTGGAAAAAATGCCGCCCCAACCTGCTCCTATTATAACTGACAAGCAAAAAAAGAGTCGTCGCGGCCGAATTTGCCGCCCCTTCTACTGGACTCAACTACTGGATATCCACCATACGCGGAGCAAAATGGGCGACAGGTCTTTCAGGGCGATTGGTCCCAATCTTTGGAACGCTCTTCCGTCAGAAATACGAGACGTCGCCATGTCTAGAACGGTGTTTCTCACTAGGCTGAAGACTTGGTTATTTACGTAGCAGCGGCGCATTTGTTTTCTTAACTGCGCCTAAGAAATTAACTTTCATATCATTCTAAATTTCCACTTTTTGTTGGGTTGGGTTGCCCCCTTATATATTAATGATTGTTTAAATTACTAAAAGACTAATCTGTTTCGACAACCTGACAAGTTAAAGGCATTCAGAAAAAACGTCATCGTCTATGAGCTCAATTTTCCGAAAAGGTAATCGACCCATGTTCAATTTCCGCCCCATTGAAATTTTGCCGCCCCTAACAATTTAAAACTCTCCGACAACCTGACAATTAAAAAAAGGTCGGTTATTCAAGGTTGTGTGTAATTGTGGTTTTCAATTTGCCGCTAAATCCCTTCATGTGGTGGCCTCGAGCCCATGACGAGCCATAGTAGCCATTGGCACGCCAGACATGGACATGGGTTGGCCTCGGTCCACCCATGGGTTGGGTTGGGTCCGAAATTTCCACTTTAAACAAGAAAATGGCATTGGGTTGGAAGTGACGAATAATATCTGAATAAAACGTTGTTCAATCCCGGTAGGTTGTTGTGATATATTGTACAAATGTTTATATATTAATGATTGTTTAAATGGGTTTCTTGCTAATAAAAATTACCCTAAATGGATATATGGCGTCTATTTTAATCTGTTCACAGGGGCCGGGGATGCTCTATTTCATCAGGAGCAACTGATCGCACTTGGAAAAGAAACGGTGCCGTGGTGACAGCAATCTCTGCTGTATACAAGTTAAAGGCATTCAGAAATATGAAATAGCATTTTGAAGTTTGCTTTCACCGATTTCAAAATAATAAATGTATATGGAATGCATTTCCCGAAATTGGTCTATGAGATGAAGGAGGATTTAAGAAATTTTATTTTTAAAACATGGGGTAGTAGGTACTGGACCTTTGGGTTGGGTTGGGTCGGGTAACCTTGTTTGGCCCCCAAAATTTCAAGCTGTTTGGCCCTGATCAGCGCGCGATTTGCAGGGAAAGGGGTTTTGGGTTTGAAAATTGGTGGGTTGTAGGTTGGGTTGGGTTTTGCCAAAAAATGGACCCATGTCATTATTTCATGACTTCGTGTTTAACGGGGCGTCATTTACAGGGGCTACTGGATAGATTATAATGTAAAATAAATAAATTTAGGCAAGTAACAAAGCAATACAATTTAAATGTATTAAAAGTTATACAGGAAAACGGTTATTCAAGGTTGTGTGTAAGTGTGGTTTTCAGATAGGCTATTGCCTACTAAATCACATGAAATCTCGTTATTATATTCTTTCTTCATTATAACGGTAAAATCACGGAAAGCGACCGAGGTGAATGAGAAGTGTACAAGACTGGCCTATACGGCTTAGCAACTTATTGAAATAAGTTTCCCGCGGGGAGTGCAATTTACGAGACGGCACTCCATATTGACATGGGATCGTCTGATTGTCATACAGTGTTCTGAAAATTCGGTTGTAACGAAGTGTTTATAGACTAGAAATTGAAATCGAGCGACGCCGTGAAATATTTTAGATTTACTGCACAGAACCAACCAACTAGGTATTTATCAAGTGAATTGTAAACTTACTTTTTATTAATATGTGAGATTTTTATTGAGATGTAAGCCTTTTTCTACCAATACTTGCAAGCCTGCCTGTGAGAGTGAAGGAGTCGAACGTTCACGAATTCAAACAGAGCGTAACGGATAGCGATAGATGCAGGTGTTAAATTATGTAGAAATGTAATTTTTCTGGGGCTTGCTAGGTGACGGTTGTTTACAACGGAGGAGGTTATCCAACTTATCCCACACTGGAGTTAAGGGACCGTCCATAAAGTACGTCACGCTAGAAGGGTCGAAGAAAGTGTAAAAATGTAACAGTTTGTGTCGAGGGAGGGATACGGACCAGCGTAGCGTCTCACTTTCAGGAGAAATAAAACCTTTAATATACCTGATGGGAGGTATAGTAAAAGACGTTTTTAATTGCGCCTTAACACTTTTTCCAGATATACATTAAATTTTAGGTCTCAATTATATTCGTTATAATTGTAAGAAGTTAAATATTTGTTTTGCTGCAGAAAATTGAACAAAAAACTCGAACATATTAAATAGAAAACCTGCATGATATAATTTGTGGACGCTTTAAGGAGGGGTCCGTAATTTGTTACCTACTTTTAGAGGTTCCGAGACTTGTGACAGTTTGTGACAGGGAAGGGGTCAAAAACGAGCCTGACATACTTTACATATGGTCCCTCATTGGCGTAGCTAGGAAAAAATTCCAACCGGTGAAAACCCACAGCCGCCGCCCTTTCCCCTACCTTTAGAGCCTCTTTTAAGAAATGTTATCACTGCACTAAACTCAGAAAATTTGCGGACATCCGTGCAAAGAACAACCAAAAAAAGGTCGTCCAAAAAATGTATCACTGCACAAAGCACAGAAAATTGCATTTTACCACTGCAGCGACTGCATATTTTCATTTTATCACTGCACATTTTGTGTATCACTGCACGTTAAAACAGGCTCTGCCTTTCCTTCTTTCTTCCTCTTCTCTCTCCCCCTTCCTCTCCTTTTGCCTTTCTCCCCTTTAAACGGGGGTCCGGGGATGTAATCCTCAGGATATTTGTAAAAATCACAAATGCCCGCATGTTAATTTTAGCGCATTTTAGACACACAAAAAGACACTTGAGATGTACCACTTTCTTCTCTGCGATTGTGAACGTTAAAAATTCCAGGTTCACTTCTCGAGTAGTGGAGTTTTTATCATAATGTACAACACATACTATAGTTCTACAAAGTTCCAGACGTCACTGTGTCATCACGTTTAGCTTTTGAAGCGAAATTCACGATTATCGCAATACATGTTTCAATTGTTGCTTATTTTTTCTAGTATTGTCGATTTACAATACCTGCTATCTGCATCAGTTTCACGGCCTGCCACGGCCATCCTTTCCCCCACAGATAGGGGAAAGGAAGCAAATGCTTCCTAAAAAACATATGGTAGGGAGGAAAATCTCCCCTGAGTTTTGGTATCACGTTAGAGTAGCACAGGGAAAGGGGAAGCTGCACTGAAACCTACGCCAATCCTGAAATAGGGAAATGTAGCTATTGTGTGGGTGCCAAGTAGTAGACACAGCGGGGATCTTCTGCGGCTCTGACCCCGAGACAATAGAGGCTGGCAGCCTTTATCAGCGCAGTCCTTTGAGTCACTGAAATTGAGTCGTCCCAGATTTCATGCAATAATGACGAGACTATGAACGCATCACATCTTGAACTTGCCCGACTGCAGAAGACAGTATGGCGTGAAAAGTTATAATCATCCAGTTGCAGTCTTGCAGAACCTACTATACCAGGTCTACTCCCCCAACCCCCCTCCCCCAATAAAAATCTCATCAGATTTACACGATTTGCACAAGTGGCCCTGGGCAGTCCAACCGGTGCAATTGCACCGGTTTGCACCAATGTAGCTATGCCACTGCGGTCCCTAAACGCTCGGGCTGACAAGTAGACTCAGGTGTCCATGTAATCACATAGTTGATCTATATAGGTAGGTAAGTAGATGTGTCATATGATCAATTCTTTACATTGGCACACTATAGCAGCACAAGAGACTACAAACACAAATTGTTTAAGCAGAGGGTGGGTCCAAGAAAGCAAACTCAAATGACACATATGAAAACCTGTCTCTGTTTTGTCAAAGCAGACATTTGATTAAGTTGCAGTTGCAAATATGTTACTTTTAACGAAGTTGAACAATTGAACTTGATTTTTAGTCTAAGTTTCAGAAATTTTCATTAATACTATGTGCCATGTAACGGCCAACAGTGTTTATTGTGTAGTTTGCTTTATGTCTGAAATCTAGACTACTAATTATAATTTATTACTTTTGGTTTTTAATAATAATCATCATCATCATGAACTGATTATGGTGGCATATCGTACAAGTACTACTAGGACACCTTACATTTAAAAATACAATATATCTTACGACGATCATTGTTATGGATAACTACGAACAAACAGAGCAGTTTTAAGTTCTCTTTTAAATGCTTCTAGTGTCTTTGCCATAGTTGTTGATGATGGAAGGCTATTCCAAACTTTCGCAGCCAGAAATGTGCGGTCACCACTGGTAATGTGGCATGTAGATGGGACAACGAGAGTAAGACTGGGCGCAGATCGCAATCATCAACAAGAGTTGATGCCAGAAGTCTTGCAGAAATCAGCTGGCAGATTCGATGGCACCAGACCATGAAGACAGCAATAAGCAAGAATTGCCAATTTGTATTCAATCCACTGTGGAACTCGAAGCCAATGAGGTTCATAAAGAAGCGGTGTCACGTGATCTGATCTTCTGGCTTGATAGACAAAATCATCATCATCATTAACCGTGGGCTCATCACCCGTTGGTGTATAATGCCATCTTCACAGTTTTCTGCCATTCTTTCCGGTCCGTTGCTCTGTGGATAAGATCCTGTAAACTGCTTCTACACCATTCTTCAATATCATCACACCATTCCTTGTGTGGTCTCCCTCTCTTATTGGCACCCTCCATTATTCCAAACATTAGAGCTTTGATCTTTCTGTCCTCTTTCATTCTGCATATGTGTCCAAAAAGATGTAGTTTCCTTTGTGTTACTCTTTCCAGCATGGTTTGTTTGGGCTGAATTCTCCTGTATAGTTCTTCATTTGTGATTTTTTTCGACCCATCCGATTCTTAGTATTTTTCTATAGCATTTTCTTTCAAAGGCTAGTATTATTCTTTCCAAGTCTTTGGTGATGGTCCATGTTTTGCACCCATATAAAAAGCTGCTGAAGATACAGATAGAAAGATGTGCTGCTGTATTGAAGACAGCCTGAAGTCTGTCGGTAAGTTGCCTTGGTAGCCAAGCCAAGAGCACTTTGCAATAGTCCAGGCATGGCATAACCAGGGACACCACTAAAGTCTTTACAAGAGAAGATGGAAGTGAGTTCTGAATGCTTTGAATTCTTCTCAGGATTGAGAAGCAGCAGGATGCCGTTTTCTGAACATGTGTTGTCATGGAGATGTTACAATTGATGTACACACCGAGGTTATGGACACAAGCATCCCTATCAATGTCTTGCAAACCAACGTGGATGGTGGTGGGTGGGATCTGGTATTGACGATGTGTGGTTGAGCACCATAATATCTCCGTTTTGTTGACATTAAGTTGCAGATGATTCGATTTAGTCCAATCAGCTATCTCACTGATGCAGCAACTCATTTGATTAGTAAGAAGATCCGTATCAGCTGGTTTTCAGACCACTTACACCTGTGTGTGTCATCCACATACAAATGGGGCCACAGACCAATAATTAACAATATAATAATTAACTATTTAATTTAATAATATTTATTAATTTATAATTAATTATAATTTATACTTAATCTTATATTCATAATAATTTTAATACTTATTACTAGAAAGATGCTCGCTTCGCTCGCGCTCGCTTCACTCGCAGTTCAGGATAATACTAATCCAATACCTATACCTAATAGCCAATCATTGAATTCATGCTGAACAACATTTCAATGATAGCCACCTAGCCAAGCTCTGTGCCGCGTAATAATTAGGCCTATGTACGTTAAAATCACGCAACTGTGGCCATTTGTGACGCTGTACACGTATTTTTTTGTGTACGTTAAACTGTACATTAAGATCCTCAAGCTACGAACAATTGTTACCAATAGCAACGTCATCACACGCCTACCCCTCTGACGCTGCAATGACTCGACTAAACCGTGTTAAACTACGATTCTACAAACAATTGTTACCAATAGCAACGTCGTCTTCGAACATCGTCCACCAACGCATCGCGACGTAAGGACTAAACGGTCTAAACCGTCTACCAATAGTCAACCAATCAGAACGCTTGAAGGTAACAGACAGACATACAGATAAGGATCTTAATATTATAGATTTATTTATTAATAATTAATGATTGATTAATTATTAATTAATTATTCATTTTTATTTAATATTTAGTAATTAATATTATTTAATTATAAATAAGCTTTCTGCCTTAACTCCAATATGTATTGTTTTGGCAGTAATGACCGTAATTATTTCATTTTCAGGAAATAATTGTAATTCCAATTGATTACTGATAATAACTTATGGTAATAATTGTAATCATAATGCATTACTTCAGCAAAAGTAATCTGAATTACACTGAACATCTCTGTCAAATTAAGGTTCATTCATCTCCGTTCCTGCAATTGGCAAACAGCATTAACGATACATTTTAAGAAATGTATTTTCTTCTTGCTAATTTCACTCACGCTATCTTTGTTGCAATGATATTTTGCACATTTCTAATATATTATGATAAAAAAATCAGCTGTGTATATACCATGATGCTGTTGATTTGTGATATGTGGATGCCAGGCACTGGAAATTTCCATCATGATGGCGAATGACAATGACTGCATGCAGCTTTCCGTTCAAGAGAAATGTTCGATCTTTGGAAGAGCTTTGAAAATAAAAAAGCACCAGATGCCAAGTAAATTTTTAGATGTTTCTGTACTTGATAACTAGCAAAGCAGGATAAGGAGACACTTTGAAATCAGAGGGTCACTCAATGCTTGTAGAAGCATCTTTATTGGTTTAACCTCTAAGTCAAACAAGTCAAAGTCTTTCCCGAGCCTCACAGGCTTTTAGGGCGGCGCTGATCTCCGTTGCTATAGCCCTCAGCCAGGTGTGCAATACCACGGATATGGGGCTAGTGCATCGTGTGGCATACCTGTTTGACTTATCGCAGGGATTTTACCACTGCTCCGCATTTTACCACCACAAAAAGGGCTGAGTCGACCTTTAGGGCTCCTGGGGGACTCGAACCTGCGACCTCCTGCTCCATCACCCAACGTTGTTATCACTCTGCTAACTTCCCGCCCCAACCTCTCTTAACCTCTAAGTAAATGATTTAATAATAGTTATAATAATAATAAACTTCTGCAGCACCAGTTTTAGTACTGTATTATAGGTTAATCATGATTCTGACATACATAAAAATCAAACATAAGATAGCTACCGTTTCCTGAAACTTAAGCATTACCGATAACTCCAGTTTCTTCATAGGCTGACTGTCAACCAATTCGATATACTTATTCACATTACAGCTTTTGGCCACTCGGTAATGAATCACGATTAAAGTCTTTAAAATATGAGCCAGAACTCAAACAAAGTCCAACTCTAATATTACTCAAAGCTTCTGTGGCTGGAGCTTTTCCCCAGGCCTCACAAGGGCAGCTCATGACATTCCCTTTAAACCCCCTTGTTGGTATAAATGGGACATGCATGTCTGTCTTGATGTCCATTGGTGCAGTAACAAGAGTTTGAGGTTTTTCAGCCCCTCATTTCAGGCCAAGATCAGTCATATGATTCTTTCTGAAATGTTAAGAAATTTTTATCTAATGGATACATTGGGTATGGGTAGCCAAATAGCTGTCGTATAGTCTGCAAATTTGCTCAAAAAGTAATACTTTTAATCTAGTGCTGCCCTAGATTGTGGACTTCTGGGGCACTGCCCCATACCCTGCTAAGATACCTAACAAATATTAGTGTGGCCATGAGAGAGGGGCCCTATTCAGACCTAGCTTGGCTGTCAAATTTGCGCAGAAACAATGAAAATATGTTGTATTTGGGGAAGTTGAGTGATAGCCGATATAACATCATATAGTCTGAAAATATGCTCAAAATCTGAAGGTTTGAATCTTGGTGTTACTCTAAATTTTTTGACAGCTCTTCCCCAGACCCTGCTGAAGGAGCTCAAATGCTGCCCCAAGCTACCAAGTCAGAACTAACAATGTCACTCTGTAGCTCTCCCCCAAATCCAGAACCATGACTACTACCAGTACACAGTGTTTTACACTTATATCATTTGACGGCATTTTGCTCTTCTGTTGCTCATATTTCATTGCAAATCAGTTTTGGTTTTGAATAGCAAGAATGTATTAAAATACATGGAACCATCCATAAAGTATGTTACAACTTGTCGCAAATCTCAGACCCAACCCCCCCCCCCTTAAAGTACATCACAAATCGCGTACACCCCTTAAGGCGTAGTCCATAAATTATGTCACACAAGTTATATCAATTTCCTCGCTCAATTTTCATCAGTGAAACATGTATCAGTATTCAATTTCCAGCAAAGATAGCGAATATAATTGAGACATAAAATTGTATATATCTCTGGCAAAAAAGTGTTAATAAGCAAAAAACTTCCTCTCTCAAATGCTTTACCTCCTATCATGTATATTTAAGTTTTTTTCTACTGAAATTGTGACGTCACGGTTGTCCTTACCCCTCTGTCACAAACTGTCACACTTTCTTAGACCCCGCAAATGTTATATATTTTATGGACGGCCCCAATGAACATTGTGTGGGTTAGCAGTTTGTTACAGAATTCAGACTTTCATGTTTGAACAATTTACTTCTTAGACTATAGATACATGTTGCCTGTTCTGTGACATTGTTCATCACCGAGTGTGGCTGCCTATCAACGAGTTATCCAAACCATTCATTTTAATCTTTCTGTTATTTCATTTTGTTGCTAGCTGCTGATGAGAAGCAGGCAATGAATAAAGAAGATGAGAAAAACGTCAAGCAGGTGCAGTGACAGACTTCTGCTGTGGATAAAGTTAACGATGGCTTGGTCGATTGATATATTTTAACATGCATAATAAATAATTCAGATTAAAATTATTCAACTGTCCTTTAAGCAAATCAACAATGCAATCATTTTACATTGGAATTGTTTCTCCTGTGAAAGGAGGTATACGTTTGTAATGGTCATGTTGTGGTGCAGCTGCAAGTGGTGTTCAGAATGAGTATGATTACTGCATAGAAAATGGAACTGTCATGTGTGCTTGTAAAGTGGAGTCCATCTGTCTATGCGTGGTGAAAAATCACAGACAGTGTTTTATCCAGACTCCAGGCCTTGGGGTGGGGGAAAATTGAGGCTTTGGGGGGGGGGGAATCAACTTGGTTGGAGGGGAAAAGTTCAATGCAAAATTTATGTAAGTGCTGGGATTTTGGGGGGGAATTTTGAGGTTGGGGGGGAATCTCTCCTCCTAACAGGTCTGTATAAATCACTGGTCACAGAAATGTTCTGATATTTACTTTTTATCCTTTGAGGATCAAAAGTGCCAGAAGCCAATGCTTTTTTTCTGCTGGAATGTGCCTGAAACCTTTTTCAGAATTGCAAGGTCTTTTAAAAATTTGATTTGATTTAATAATTTGCATGGCTTTTCAAGTTTTAACTGACTTTATATCAAAGTGCAATTATCTGCATTTTAAAGTTTAAGCCACAACTGGCTACAATAACAGTGGTATTTGGTTTTAAAATGTATTAAAAATCAAACATAGAATGAGTTCTGGCACCTTTTTTCTAGAAAAAGCTCTGGTTATGGCACAGTTGTAACCTCTGGAAAACCTAAAGTTGTAAAAGGTAGTGAATGATGTTGGAAAGGCAAGTCAAAAAAAGATTGCCACCTGACTCTTCTTATTGCCCAGATAAATTTTACCAGGAGGGGCAAAACACAGTGGTCAGGGTTATGCCACATAAATTTTTCCAGGAGGGGCAAAACACATTGTAACACAATGATCACAGTTAATAATGAAAGCAAGGTTTTCAAATTTCACTTTGAAATATTGGTATTTGCATTCTCGGGGGGAGGGGGAGCAAGTGTTCCTCTTGCCTAATGTGTGGGTGCCCATGTGCTGGTTGCCTCTTTTCAGATGCAGTAACCTGTATTTCCTATAATTCCTGCACTATTTCCTCAAGTCTTCAGGTCTAAGCCTTAAATCCTTCCTTTTTCTGAAATCTTTTCCTCCATAGCTGTAACGACCTACAGGTTCTATTAACAATCTGTTAAGTTAGTTAGCTGTAATTCAAAAATGCCTGAAATGGTATGTTGAAGAGATATCTATGTCATGTCATGTCATGAAGCTGTCGTCGCTATGCGAAGGTTGGCTGCAATGTTGGACAATAATTCTCCACTGCTCCCTTTTTAGCTGTTTCCATTAGTGGAGCTCCTTTGATGTTAGACCATGTCTCATAATGTTGTCTATCCAGCTGGTTCTGGGTCTGCCTTGCTTCCTGGTTCCTTCCGTCAAACCCGTTATTATTGAGTTTTCAATTGAGTCTTCTGTTTTTCTAACAACATGTCCAAAATATCTCATTTTTCTTGATTTTATATGTTTTAGAAATTCCTGATTTACTCCAGTCATTTTGTATAGTGTCTCATTGGATATGAAATCCGTATAGCGAATCCTCAACATTTTTTTTAAGTATTTGTTTTCAAATGCTTGAAAGAGATATCTACTGTATAGAAATTGTAATTTGCTTACTGCAACTATAATTTGCTTAAATTTTCACATGAGAGCCCTTGAGTTTGTCAGACACTGTGATAGAAAGCATGTTGTGATAGACATTTGATATAAGGTTTCAGCCAAAGGCATTTTTTGAATGCATGCTCTTTATTCAAAGACTACTTTAGCAGAGGATCAGTGGACCTTTTGAGTTTGGTTGACTGTTAATAGAACTACATTTCATCAATAGTTAGTTAGAATGTTTTTAGAACCTGCACACTTGACAAATCTAAGAGAAATCTTTTAAATTTTTTCTGTTTGATACCATTCTATTCTATTCTATTCCCTAGATAATTTATTTAACGCTATAACATAGCTAGAGCTAAAATCAAGAGCAATTTACAAATGTTCATAAGATATGTGAAATAAATGCATCTTGACGGTAGTTGCAAATGCCTCGAAGGATTTAATCAATGTCACTGAGGCATGAAGAGCATTCCAGAGAAGAGGGTTGCCATGGGTAACGGATCTTTCCCCCAGCATCACCGTCTTGGACGGGGGAGGGACATAAAGACAAAGTCGCCTGTTCGATCGCAGCTGTTTCCGACAGTCTGACGACATCGGCTGCCATATGAATGCAGAAAGATACTCCGGGCAGAGAGGATCGTTCAGTGCTCGGAATGTCAACGTACGTTTATAAACTATATGCTTGGAGATCTTAAGCCAGTGTAGCCTTTCCTTTAGCAATGGAGTCACATGATCCCTCCATCTCGCGCTGAAGATCAATCGGGCCTCAGCGTTCATGACCAATTGCAGACGGTCTAGCTCAACGGTGGCCAAACCATGGCTCGCGAGCCGCATGCAGCTCTTCTGTGTTCAAATTGCGGCTCTTGAAAAATTTTTAAAATCAAAAAAATGTTATGGTTGTAAATTTTTCCGGACCTACCTGGGCTGAAAATAATTGTTGGCTTGATTTTATTTTTTTTGTTAAAACTTGGGCATAATTTTATTTTTAAAATTTAAATGAAGCATTTGGTGACTCTGGTTGATGATGTTAAGATTCTTGATCCTACTTCTTTTCTAATCCGTTCAACATTAATTAATTGAGAATTATAATAATTTCTTAAAATAAATGAATAAAATAATTTTCCATTGCGAGTTGGGTCGCGACCCATAGTGAGTCAATGCGGCTCTCAAGATTTGGAAAATTTGCAAAAATGGCTCTTGGTTACTACAGGTCTGGCCACCCCTGGTCTAGCTGGTAGTCCGGAAGCCCCAGGAGAATGCTATTGCAATAATCCAACCTGGATAGCACTAGTGCCCAGACTACGTGGATTGCTGCTGATGTAGAAATGTACCGTCGAATCTCTGCGACCTTGCACAGCTAAAAGTACCAGGCATGAGTTATGGAGCTCACTTGGCCGGCTAGGGATAGAGAGTCGTCAAGAAGTACACCCAGAAGGCGCACCTCAGTAGAAGGAGCGATGACAGTGTCACCAATCGTAAAAACGATCTAATAGGTGAGCCTTTCTGGGAGTACTGATCCATAACAACTTTGTTTTACTGGGATTGAGTGCGAGGCGATTTGTCGTGGTCCATGACATGATCTCATGTAGACAATCTTCAAACCGAGGTCACAGGTGCCCCGTATCTGAGTGACGGCAGGAGGCGTACACCTGCCCATCATCCGCAAAGGCATGCCAGTTCAACCCATATGACCTGGCGATCCGTCCCAGATCGCTGCGTAGAGGATAAAAAGGAGTGGGCCTAAAGCTGAACCTTGTGGTACTCCACAGTGGACGGAACGTTTGGCTGACGTGTTACCCTTCCAGGTCTTTTATCCCAAAGGAAAACTTTCCACTCCATAGAAATATAAGCATCACTAGATTTTGAAAAGAGAGAGAAATATATTTTCTCTGGGCTTTTTTTGTTATGAAAATATTTTCCGGAACGCAGTAGTCAGAAATCAATTGTCAACATGACGTAGCGGCCAAACAATTACTATAATGATTATTATCAATAAAACATTAAATTCAAACATAGAAAATTTAGAACTATATCGGTTCTCTATTTTCTATTTATGAATTTAACGTTGCAAAAAAATACCAGTCTTCAGATTTTCCGGAACGCCGTTCATATTTTCCAGACGCCGTTCCGGCTCGTTCCGGCACAAAAAACCCTGGATTTTCTTCTATGCTAACTTATCTTCCAAATGGCGTATTTTTTGATTGAAAGATGACGAGTAATCTATTTTTCAGAGAGGCATTCCAATGCAGTCTTTGCACTCCTGTTCTGAGGATAACCTCATAGCATGTTTAGCAAGAAAGCTTGAAAATGCTGAAGTGGAAAAGGCACATCTTCAGCACTCATTAGAAGACCTGGAAATGCAGAAAGCAAAGTTGGAAAGAGAAAGTAAGTCTCGGATTTTCGGAAGAGAAATATTTATGTTTAAATAATTAATCAGTGTTTGTTTATTTTCTGTTTTATTCTGGATTTTGCATTTATTCTTGGAGATTTTAAAAACGATAAACACAAGTCAAAACTGAGGGAGTCCTATGCTAATTCTAATGGCCGTTTTCTGTACTTCTGGGGTAGAGCTAGTTTTGTTCTATTTGTTTTTGTTTAATCTTTGTTTGTCACTTTTTTATATTATGATGTATTTTTTGATTGAAAGACATGTAATCTAATTAATTTTTCACTTTTCCATTCATAGGCCTTTAGAGAATTGAAAAATCAATTATTTTTAGTTTCTTTAGAACATTTTATTTACATAGAACTTGGAGTGATTGTGCACCTGAGTGAATCAATAACTTTACACAGCAAAATTTAGAACAATTATAATAATTACATTACAAAAATTATAGTACCAGTAATAATGATATACAGCCTGTAGTCATAATAGAACCAGTTCATGCTAGAACTGATGAAGAAAATTTTCAGTTTCTGATATGTAGGGCTGCACAGAATAGGGTTTTTAGCTATTTGGACAAATACGAATAGTCTGTTTCACTATTCGACGAATAACAAATACGAATAGTGTATACGATACCTCTCCCGCTGCAAGTTGCCATAATTAGGTCAACAACAGTGCTGTGTGCTATTATAATACTATTACTACATATAAAGAATTAGTTTTTTAGTGCAAGTTTGCAATATACATTTGTATGGCGCTATTTGGCTAGGAAAATAGAAAATAGAACAAAATGTTATCTCCGGCACTTGAATTTAGTTCAATTTACTAAGCTGAAGTATTAAACTATATGAAATTTTTTAATGTCATGTGACCACTATTCGTATTCGTTTTGACCACCACTATTCGAACGAATACGAATAGACTATTCGTCACACTATTTGGCGCCAAAGCGAATATGAATAGACTATTCGGTGCAGCCCTACTGATATGGAATTTTTAAAGTATTGTGCTTCAACCCAATGGCTTTTTTGAGTATCATACTCTTCAGCTGCATTCTAGAATGTGCTCACTAGATTGACTTCAGCAAATTGTGGCATATCGTTGCATTGAAAAATTTTGTCCTCACATTATTATTATTAGTAGTAGTATTATTATTTTATCATCAGATGAGGATCTATTGTGCCAAGTGGGTGAATTAAGACATCAACTACTGCCTCTTCCCCCACCGCCGCCTCCTCCTCCTCCTCCTATGCCAATGCCACAGGCTTCGAGGTAACTACTAGCTTATGGCTATGTCATTATGTTACCAAAATTACTGCTTGAGGTTTTGAAACTGATATCATATGTATTTATTTGTGTCAGTAAAATCTTTCATAAATGCAGTGTTCATATTTTCTATGTTTATTGTGAAAATGTGTTTCTAATTAATACTGACAAAAACATCATTTATAAAAAAATTTAGAGAATCCTGGAGTTGAATTTTTTTCTTTCTTTCTGTTGATTTGTTTCTATACTCTTCAGTTGGTAAACTTTCAAATGTTGCTGACCTTCAAATGTTGTTGTTTTAAGTGGCATCCTTGAACTAAGGATGGAATCAATCCTTTGGTATGATGTTTGTACTGATGTTGGGGAAGACTATTGCAGAGTTCACTTGATAACTTGACTGTATTTTATATTCATTCTATGCAGGGTTGCGGTTCTTGAGACTAGAGTTTCAGTCTTGAGATGTTTCAAGACTCAGGTTTTAAAGTCTTAGTCTTGGCCTTTGGTTTCAGTCTTTTTTTGGTCTGGATCTGAACATTCAAGTATTTGTCATAGTCTGGGTCTTGCTTTTATTGTCTTGCTGTTTCATTGAACCTCACTGAAGACCATGATGTAAACATCTTTGAATTACTCAAATAGTATGAAATATTTAATTGGTTTCAGTTCTGTGAAGCTCAAAACGAGATCTATATTACAAACTGTGAGCAGAGCTGTGCGGGCTTCACGTAAGAAAACCATTTGGTGAATGTAATCCTGAAACAGTTATTTATCAAGATCATTCAATTGTTTATCTAATTTCCCATCAGTGCCCATCAAATGAGTTACTTTCATATTCGATTGGATACTAGGTAACTTGTTTATTGGCACTGAAAGAAACATTGACTAAATCATGTAACGATTGCATCAAAATAAAATATCCTCTTTAGTCATTTCAGCTCTCTGAATTGGGATTAGAAGGATTATCTGAATAGCAATTCTGCAGTTTAACTAGTTTGTCAATTTTGCATAAATGATAAAACAATCTTTAATTGCTATTACACCACTTCTCATTATAAACAGCAAAAAATTCAACATATGAGAATGCACTGAAGGAAATGAGGGACCGACTCAAGACTGGTCAATCGCTTCGTAAAACTATTCCACCACGACAACAGGTACCGGTAAGTAAGTGGTTAATGTAAAGGGGTTAATGACTCCTCCCTCACTGTTCCACTCTTTACTTGACACAGTGAAGTTTCATGCTGTCATTTAACTTATGTAACTATCATATTGAGGATAATGAAATAATTAAAAATTCTTTTCCCCACTGGTCTGATTAGTTATTCCTCCCTCCCCAGTCTTACTCTCAAATACCGGTACCTGGACTCTGGTTTATCGCGTCTCATCAAGAATCTATGAATGGTTCCAAGGCATTCTTATTAAGATTAGATTCTGCTGAGTTCTGATTTCTATGGACCCAAAAAGGGCGTCATTGATCAACGATTTATTTTCCTTTTAATGAATCTCAGAATATTTAAATTTCTCTTGTGTCTAGTAGAAAGTAAGACGTTAAGACTTTCCTGTGAATTTTTGAAGCCTCTAGTTTGAAATCCTAGGAATAAAATTTTCATACATTCTCCTGATATTGATCTTATTAAAAATTAAGAGTGATGGCCTGCTCTTCTCTTCTGTCCTGCTGAACACCCAATAGCTCAGGTGTAGCCAGTTGACTCTTGTACTTGTCTTCTTGTCCTTGGTCATGGTTCAAATTCATGACCTCTAAATCTGCATTCCAGCATAGTAGTGGACATGTTCAGTAGGTTCATGTAGCTTTTATGCTATTACATGTGCATATAGTTATATGTAGAAAAATTGCAAAATTTAAAATGTTAAAAAATTATTGACTACTGAAATATTTTCTCATATCATGTTCACTTTAGGCTACTGCAAAGCAGCCTGAGTGTGAGGGCATCTTGCAGCTCAAAGCAATGTTGGTAAGACATGCTTACTCGAAATATTCAACTGAAAGATATGTATTTTTTCTCAATATCCAAAAGATTTATCATGATCATAAATAGAATTTCATTTTTAAAAAGTGCAACAACTATCATGTCATCACTAACAACTACTTTAGGAAACTGCATTCTGAGCAGTCAGTTCTTCATACAATCACAAATACTAGACTATCTGGTTTACTGGTGGCTAGTTGGAATTTCAAACTGTCAGGTTGAACCAGTGGACCGTTTTATCACTCATCAGGCTGTCATATTTTAGTTTAGTAAGTTAATTGATTCACTAGCACACTGATCTATGCAGATGATGCAGTGCATTGAATTCTCATGTCTCACGCCTCCTTATAACTTGTTTGTAATATTGATTCACTACATGCAGTGCATTGAACACTGTTGTTTATTGCTTTTTCCTAGTCTACAGGGTGTAAAAGTCTATACTCTATAATACTGTTTTTGATGTGCCAAATTTCAGTATATTTGCTGAAATATGACCCATTGCGGAATATAATACGCTATTTTTAATTACATTCGCTGTCCCAATACTAAAGAATATGGCCACAGAGATATTAAACATCATAAAGGGGGCATTGATACTGTAGTGTAGTATAGATCCAAACAATCTCCCAATGAACTACGGAGGGGGGGCATTTCGAAACTCCGTAATTCGACTTTGGATATCTGGCAACCCTAGATGCCTGTCATAGCTGACAGAAAGAAATATTTCTTAAATACGGCTGCCAATCAATTGATGTTGCTACATTTATGACTACAATACTAGAAATTCTATGGATATAAAATGTCGTGTTGTGTTTGACAACAGATATCAGTACTAGCAAATTCACTCATGGGAAGACGCTGTGAAATGATTGTGATCTGAGTTATTAGAATTTGACCAATGATCTGATTTTCTGGTCTGCATGTATGAGGGACTCACTTAGAGTGGCAGCAGCTGCAACACTCTGTCACTCATGTCTTGTTGATGGCCATGCACTTTCAGCTCTGAAATCAGGAGTCGATGTTGATCCAGGGTTCAGACTGCTTTGCTTGCTAGATGAGGCGTGCATGCTGGACATTGTACAGCACTTTCATATAGTGATGACCTCTTGACCTCTTATAGTTTGAATACTATATTATTGTTGAATTTGTTGTCATGACTTTTCTGCAGGGAAGCTTGCGGTCTCATTCTTCACTGAAAGGTTCTCAAAGCCCTTGTCAGACAAGATCTTCAACTACGACCGGAAGCAAAGCACAGTGCCTTGTACGCAGACAGTCCTGTCCATTTAAACTGAAGCCATAAAAGGTTCAAGCACCAGATGGATCCTTGTGTGTTGCAAGTAATATCTGCTATGGAGATGAGCACATCTCCATTTCATCCCATGAGAAAATATCAAAATGCACTGCATGAACTCTTCCACTTGATTTTAGAAATGTTTAATTTATGTTCACGTATACACAGGTATTTACTATACGGAAATCTGTAAAACCATGAAACTTGCTTATTACAGTAAGGCAGACTTTAACGTTTAAACAAATTATTCACAGTGTTAATTCTTTTTGTGCACCAAATGTGGACAATGATTTAATTCATTAAATGCTGACACCGTTGCTTCTCGTCTGCTTGGTTGGTTAAAAAGAGAACAGAATTACTAAGACCCTCTCCTTGTACAGAGTTCCTGACAGCTATTGATGTTTCTCTAGTGAAGCACCACAATTGCTGGTAGTTCTGCCAATAAAGGATCCAATTGCAGGTAATCCATTGGTGCAGCAATCCCCAAACCCTGGCCCACGGACCAAGTTTGGCCCGCCAAGGCATTTTAGTTGGCCCATGAAATCGCATTTCTTTGACAAATGCCTATAGGGCTGTCCATTAATTATGTCAACAATTTTTGGGCAATTTTTGACCCCCTCCCCCTTGTCAACAACTGTCAACTTTCACTTAACCCCCTCCCCATAATTACGTCAACAACTCTTAACCCCCCCCCAAGATCAATGACAGGTCCCAATAACAAGGTTATTATTTTTGTGGTAATGACCATTTTTCCCTTTTTTCCTCATCGAGTGTCAAAATGTGGTGGTGATGACCTTTTTTCTAATGCTTTTTTCCATTGTAATAAGTAGTATTCTATGAAATTTCCTCCTATTTTTGATTATTTGAAAAAGTGAAATTGTTGATGTCAACTTCTCTTGACCCTCCCCCTCCCCTCTGTCAACAACTGTCAAGCTTTTCCAAACCCCCTCCTCCCCTAAATTGTTGACGTAATTAATGGACAGCCCCTATGCTGCCAAAGCAGTCGGTTTTCTTGTTAATTGAATGAACAGTGTGTCTTCAATTTTTTTTCATGCACCTTATTTAATTTACCTGTGCACATACTCAAGGGGTGGGTAGGTGGACTGGGTAAAATTAAGAAGGTTGGAGAATTACTTGTGCTATGGCAAGCTGTTCTTTAATTTTAATGGAGGGCTTTGTCTGTGGCGAAACAGTTTTGACTTTGTGTCATAGTCACAGCTCTACTTTAGCAAATCCACTTGGCTGCTAATTATGAGAAAGATAAATCTTTTATTAGACCTATGCTCTAAAACTTTTTATTTACAGAGTGGCCCAATAAAAACGGTATCACCTTGTTTCATTGTAAAAATTTTGATCATCTCTGGGTCAAAATGCCTAAAATTTGACATGTTTTTGCAATATTGTATCCTGAAAGCAATCATTTAAGTATTTCCTTAAATTTAAACCCACAGTGACGCCACCTAGTGAAAATGTTGATATGCCCCTAATCTGGAACCCTGGCTAATGGGTTGTCCATTAATTATGTCAACAATTTTTTGGCAATTTTGACCCCTCCCCCTTTGTCAACAACTGTCAACTTTCAGTAACCCCAACCCATATAATTACATCAAAAACTTTTGACCCCCCTCAAGATCAATGACAGGTCCCAAATAACAAGGTTATTATTTTTGTGTTGATGACCATTTTTCCCTGTTTTGCTCATCGGGTGTCACATGTGGTGGTGATGACCTTTTTGCCATGCTTTTTCCATTGTAATAAGTAGTATTCCATGAAATTTCCTATTTTTTGATTATTTGTAAAAAGTGAAATTGTTGACGTCAACTTCTCTTGACCCCCGCCCTCCCCCTGTCAACAACTGTCAAACTTTTTCAAACCCCTTCTCCCCCTAAATTGTTGATGTAATTAATGGACAGCCCCTATAAGCAATTGCTTGCCAATACATGTTGTCGTTGAATTTGTGTATTTTGTATAAGATAAGAGATTCATTTGTTTCTATCTTCACTTGAACTTGTTGATTTGTTTTACCTAGGCCGATCTAATTAACAAATTTAGCATATAACATGATTCAGTATTTAAAATACAAAATTGTCTGCTTCTCGGCATTCACTGACGGCTCTAACGCTTGCTAAAAATAGACGACTTAGGCCTATTTTCTAAAGATGAACAGCGACGTCGCTAACCTTCTAACAAAAATCATGGCAAAGACAACTGTTCTAAGTTTTCTAAGAAGAGGTTTGGGCTGATACATATTTCTTGAAGGCGTTAACCAATTTTTCTTTTGAATGCTTGAAAATCCTCCCAACAGAAGAATCAGAAATCGCTTCTGATAGATCAAAGAGTGTCGATGGATTTCAGAACGGATCAGCTTCCGGTAGAGTTTCTGGATCTAGAAGTTTCCAGAGAACAGGAATTTATTGATTCAAGCAACAAACATGACCAGTAGGCCTACTAGAATGACCTGGTTAGCACTCCCGGTCACCCTTAAGCAGTGGCGTGCAAATGTCGACTGGGGCCAATCCGATAAAACGGTCGCCGAGTCAATTTTATCTCCACTCCCATCATCTGGTCGGTGCCCGAGGCCACGGCCCCCACCTTCTGCACGCTGCTGCCCTTACGCAACCAATGTAGTTACAAATTAATTTATTGCGCTGAGCGAAAGCCACTAGGGGCACTAACGGGGCTTAAATCAGAGCCAGCCTAAATATAACTGGCTCTGCTTGAACTCGCTCCGTCAGCCTGACGCTCCAGCACGTAACCCACTCTGCCATCTTCCGCCCCCGATAAGCTGCCCCCGAGATCTATCTGCAAAAGTAGGCCTAACTTACAATTTAATAAGCCAATTAAAGCGACAAATAACCCTGAAATCCCGTTAACGCAGTGGCTACATTTGACATGCTGCAAATGGATCCTATAGGCTAGACCTAATTTGTCTGAAATTATGCGAGTGGTTGAAGGTTCGTCTTTTGAAGTTTTAAACCTACCCTGAATAAATCAAGTGGAGTTAGGGAAACGTTTTCCATTTCCTCCACGCGCCTCTTTTGCAAAAGTTCTCCGGCTAATTCGTTTCTGTTCCGTTTTACGATCGAGCCATTAATCGAAGAGTTTCTATCGTCGTAAGTTCTGGAGCTGGAAACATTCTCAAGACCCGACAAAAGGCGTTGAAGACGAGAGCTCACGAACTCCAACTCGACTCTAATGAAACAAATGTCAGCGGATTAATATTAGAATTAATGTATTCTGCGTTGTCTATTCAATTGATTCACCAAGACCAGGATTATTTATAGGATTATCAATTTGGGGGTGTCGGTCTCAAATTGGGGGGTGTTGGCAGAGGCGGACCGAGAGTATGGGGCGCCCGGAGGCAAAGTGCACCGTTGGCGCCCCTAACATTGCTGACAAGCAAAAAAAGGTCGCCACATCGTTTTCGACGCCCCTCAGCTCTTACAGCGCCCCTCTTCATTTAGTACTGACATGCAAAAAAAGGTCGTCACGCGTGTTTATTCTTCTTTTTTGTGCGTTTAATACCCGATTTTGGCCGAATTTGGCGCCTCCTCACCTCGGCGCCCGGGGACAACATTACATATGTCCCCTCTGCCCCCCTCGATCCGCCCTGGGTGTTGGAGGGTGACAGGGTGTTAAAGGTGCATCTCAGGCTCGGATTGGGGAAATTTTGGGTGGGTGTCGGTCTCAAATTGGGAGGGGGTGTTGTGGGGTGTTAGTTAGGGGGTGTAAAAATATCCCTGACCAAGACGCTTTCGTATTTCACAACCTAACTTACCTAAGGGTGTAAACCGTGTAATGATCGAGTAGGTGAGTATGCAACTCTTTCATACTTCAGCTGTCGTACACTGTAGGCCTATTTTCTTACGGATATATCATAATTATTAATTATCGTCGTCGTCAGAATTCTCACAACTGTCGTCCTCTTTATCATACAACTTCTCTGATTCAGTCTGCCTATTCGTTCTACAGAAACAAGTTTATAAAAGTAGTCTATCAAAACACGCCTCTTATTTTTTACATGATCCACATAAGTCCGTAAACGAATGAGTATTCTCCCGAGCTCCCTTTCGTCATTTCCAGTTTCGAACCAGGCACGGCGGCCATTGTGAGTCCACGACGTCAAATCGGCGTCAAGCTCGACTCTGTTCACGTGACCTTGAGCCATGAAGCTCCGACGACCTTCAGGCGAGACAAAGGAGTCGTTTTGGCCATCACTGATATCGGACGATTTCAGGCGACGCTTTAGAGAAGAAATAAATTACATGTGGACTATTGATTGAATGCGTTCTATCAGCGGTTCCCAAACTGTGGTCCGCGGACCGAAGGGGGTCCGCGGAGGATATGGCGGGGGTCCGCGAGAGCCTCCCTAAATATTCAGCAACACTTCGTAGTTTTAACATTAACAGTCTGTGTACTCAAATTAATGCCTTTCGCGAATTATTGACAGTTTGTGCAAAACAAAGTAAGCACGTCCATCTCATTCACAGTAGGCCCTAATTCTATTTGAGATAATTGGACGAAGTAGCTGATTCTGGAAAGAAGTGTCCAATCTATTAATAGTAATGTAACGCCATTTATTCAGTGTTTAATTGTATATTATGATTGTCCGAATCGTATAGTAATTCGTCCATAGAGCTAGAGCCGCTAACCAAAATGGCGTCTGACCGTTATTTTAATTAAATATTAACTGTGACATTTACTTGCTAAATAATGTGGTCCGCGAGCTAAGCTTAGAACAAAATAGGGGTCTGCAATCCCAAAAGTTTGGGAACCTCTGCGTTGTATAACTCGAAATGTTAATAGTATCCTGTCTTTTTTATCTTAATCATATATTTATTTCCCAAAATTTCTCTTCCCTTCCTGTTAATGCATTACCATCTACAGCATTCAAGCACAATTACTGTCGAATTCTGAAAATCATAAACTTAATGATGATTCGGTACATTTTTAGATTAGTATGAAAATGGGCGGAGGAAGAACGGGGTTCGGGGTTTGCATACTTTCCATTGTATAACCAAATGCTAAAGGGTCGAAGGTCAATTCAGGAAACCCTCAGTCCCGAGCCCCATCTCAATCACTGGTGCCTACTTTGTTCACTCCGTCCTGATAAGTTAGTAATTCATTCGTCGGCAAGATGGGGGTTTCTGATCGATAATTCATCGAACGAAGACGATCTTCGTTTGCGATCAGATTTTTCGAAGTGTTCCGATCGAGAAGTTGGATCTTTCTTTGAATCTCTTGCGTCTGTTTGTCATAATCCTGGAGCCATCTCTCCAGCTGCTGAACGAACACGATGATACAGAGGAGACGGAAGATTTGAGACCCCTGGGGCCTCTAGAAAATCAATGCCATGGCCCCAAAACCGTAGTCGGAACAAAATAATTATAACATGTGAACGAAATTCTCTAAATCGTAGTTTTTGCCATAATCTGGCCGGTGAGATGAGGGGGGGGGCTCGAATTTTTCGGAAGTCAAATTACCGCAATTAACGTAAATTAATAGTATTATTATAAAGTTAATCTAAAACTAAAGGAGGAAATAATAGAACATGTACCAAAATTCGTATACCTATAGGATCAGTACTGACAGAAGATGGACTAAGCGAAGAAGACAAAATAATAATAAGGAGAATTGGACTAACAAGTGTAGCGTTTGGAAAATTTCAGAATATATGGAAAGACAAACAAATATCATTGAAAACAAAACTAAAGCTATATAATACACTGATCAAACCAATACTATTATATGGATCAGAATGCTGGACTGTAAAGAAGAAAGACGAAAGAAGATTAATGACTGCAGAAATGAACTGGTTAAGAGGAATAGCAGGAGTCAGCAGAAGACAAAGAATAAGAAATGAAATGATCCGAGAAAAGACAGAGCAAAAAGAAACGATACTTGAATCAATACAGAAACGAAGACTGAAATGGTTTGGTCATGTGGAAAGAATGAAGGAAGGAAGAATACCAAAGAAAGCACTATACAACTATGTTGAAGGGAAAAGGAGAAAAGGAAGACCATGAAAAACATGGATAGAAAACTTAAAAGAGGATGCAGAAGAAATGGAAATGAACTTAATCCAATTGACCAGAGCAGCAAGAGACAGACAGAAGTGGAAGGAACTCATTCAGACCCATTGTCCAACCCAATAGGGAAAGATGGAAGGAAAGAAAGAAGAAGAATATTATTGTTATTCTTATGTCAGGGCTCGCTGAGAAATGGTCTTCCGTCGCAATTGTAGCGTTTAAATTATATTATTCATTCGACTGAATTCGGAAATAGAAAAGACATTAATGATTTCGTTTTCTTGTTGTAGCAAATTTTAATAGCGCGACACAAAATTCAGAAGTCAAGATTGCATTAGGCCTACCTAGGCCTACTGTGATGTGATTGAAGCATCAAAATCGTACCTGAGATCTTAGAAAGACGATTCTCTCCAGAAACCAAAGCCTAAGATCATCATTCATCGATTCTAGATCAAAATTAGACAAGAAGTTCAGTGCATCCTCTACAGCGAAATTCACGAAAGAGTCCATTGGAGACTCAACAACACAATTCTTTCAATGGTCGAAAAATCTCCTTCATGCGCAAAGATCTCTGATTCATTGTTACCATGTTATTTTATGGTGGCTCGTAGGGGCCCTATCTCATCATGGAGAACCTGACACGATCCACACCGTCGAGGTCCCCTATGTTCCGCCGTAGCTGCGGCTCATTCTACCAGTTAATTATTTACAAAGTTTTTTCTCCGCTTATTAATTGTGGCGAACGGTGTACATTGATTTCCTACGTAGGACCTAATAATCTCAGAGCATTGGCATCAAGTCAACAGTGGACGTGGACAATGGCGGCGCCAGGCATACATAAAGCAGGGCCTAAGCCCTGCCAATTTTGGTCAGGCCCTGCCAGACAAACAGACAAACAGTGAAATAGATTTAGATTATTATAATAAATTCTTAAAAGACGAAGCTGTTACATTGAGCTTTATAAAAAATAATGTTGAGCAAAAGCTCAGTAAATAACCTCATTTTCGTTATTTTTCTCTCGTTTGCTTCAAAATAGGCTAAACCCAGTGGCGTAGCGAGGCAAAGTGCTGCCCACAGGGACGTCATTTGGGAGGGGGCGGGGGGCATTTGCCCCCTGATTTTGAGGGGAAAATTTTTTTGCCAATGTTTGTGTTATTTAGATTTTACACGCCCTAAAGGAGTGCTTGATGATGTCGAGTAATTTGAAGTAGGCCTAACTACTTTAACTAACCGTGAAAATTGGCTGACAAGCAAAAAAAGGTCGTCAGCTTTTTTGCAAACTTGTAACTTGTCAGGTCGAAAGTGTTTTGCCCCTGAAAAACAGTGAAATGACGTCTCTGGCTGCCCGGGGCGAAAACAAAGTGCCGCCTCCGAAAAATCAGTGGGAAACCTTTGGCGTGCCTCTTTATTCCAGAATGCTGGCTATGCCAGTGGGCCCTGGTAAACTATTTCGAGCCTGGCCAAAAACCCTGCCTCAGGTAACAACCTGACGCCGCCACTTGACATGGAAGAATCTGGTTGTTTCCCTCTTAGGTAACGTTATCTTCCTAGGACTGGTAAAACTAACACATGGCTGGAATAGGTCCTGCGACCTTCTATCATTTATTTGAACAACCACGCTTCCTTTCAAATTTTCAGGTCAATATTTATATAGCTCCAATTTAATCAGATGTGCAAATCAAAAGCACTATCCTGGGAATTGCATCTATTTGGCGCGAATTCCACGACTCATATATGCAAATGCATATGCATTCGAACGACGTTTCATGTGGGGGATACCCTCGCCGCTCTGTTACAGGTTTTTCCGTTCTAGCACGTTCGGGTGTGTGTAGGTCCCCTATAGGCCTACTGTAATTGCACCTGCTAAAACAGGAACGTCGAGAATTTGACCCGATGGCCTCCGGCGATTTGAGCGCACTCCACTCGACCCTCGACGACTCAGCTGAGCGCCTAACTCAAGTCAAATGGGGTCAAAAAGGTCACCGGTGATCTATATGATCTCCAACGCTATCGATATGCATTCCGCATTTAAAACGCGATCGACTTGCTGAGTGTATTTGCATTTCCATCAGCATTCGATGTCCTTGACCAGGTCGACAAAACAAGAGGTAAGACTAATCGAATTCCAGGGACTGTTAGAGCGTTTTAGTGTTTCAAAGTATCCACCGGACGGTGTGCTTGTATTCAAGCAAATGATAGCGTGGGCGAAATGCGCGGCTGCGAGTTTCTGGACGTCGCAGAAGTGTCAAGCCGGGGCAGACCGTGTGCCATCCTTTAAACAATACTTTAAGCATGTTATTAACATTTAAAGACCTGCAAACGGCCATAGAATAGTGTAGATTTGCAGGATGTGTGGCCAAATATAGATGCAGAATTTAGGTGACTAAACGGAGCACAGGTGACCGCGCACTTTCAGCGTTCGTTCGAAAAACGTGACTGAGTTTTTCTTGATTCGTCAAGTGTTTGACACCTACCTATACAGATAGATCCGGGTTCTGCCTTGCAACCGGCAAAGTAATTAGTTGTGGAGAAACGAAGTCGTTTCTAACCTAAAATCAGGAGACAAGATCTGGTTCACCCAATTGTTCTTATTCCAGTTTCTTTAAACGACAGTTCGAAATGGGAGCAGTTTACTCGGTTCTCGGGTTCCTAATGTCGGTCCCAGTTGGGGAGATGCTTGCCGAGTACATCGTCATCATAGGGGTGATAAGTCTTATAAAGGATGACGTCATAAAGACAGATGTTAAGCGTAAGTATCTGCAGTACTCTGCACCAGTGCTTCCCACGCTCTTAAGTTTGGCGGACCGGTAGAAACTTTTCCCTTTTGCACCAGGGAGAGGTGTCATTTTAAACTTCCTTTCCCTATAATATGACGTTGAATATGTCATGAAATATATTGACGCTTAGCCTGCTCTATATAGTTCTCTTGGTTCTACATGTGTGTGTGGAAGTAGGCCTATAACAAATATTATCAAAACGACAAACACACGCGAAAATATTTCAAAACTTCTAACTTTTCTACTTTTTACCAATTTTCTCGATCCATGCCGCGTACCAGCGCTTTTGGTACGAGTGAACAGATACATGTCCGCAGTTCGCCCGCCGCTTGGGAAGCACTGTTTTACACTATGGATGACTGTCGGATGCAAAAATGTTATGACTGATTATAGGTCTACTAGCGCTATATAAAAAATTTGATAACTCACTATGTCACTTGCTATAGCTTTATTTTAAATTTTAGATTTGACGACAGGCAATGAATTTTTATCGAAAAGGAATGAAAACGCGCCGAATAATCTAGAGCGAAATCGACTTTCAGTCGATCGGGCAGATCCCTGTGAAGATCCTGAGAGAAAAACGCATCTAGAGTACGAGTTTGATACCGACTTGGCAGAACAAAAATTCTCAGACAAGAATTCAAAAGCTCTGAAAACTGATTTCGTGAAAGAAAGAAAACAGAACAGAGAACTGCATCAAGAACGCCGAGAAGACGAAACGTTCGAGATCATCATATCAAACATACAACCTGATCACCAAATTTCTGATCTGACAATCTCACCGACAGACAGTAGTGCAAAAGAAGAGCACTTGAAAAGCTGTGGTCAAACAATAGATGAGCACAAGAACACCATTCAGAGGAAGGTTTTCACAGAAATCTCAGGGCCGTCAAGAGTGCATGACCAACATTCAGAGAATATGGCGCAAGATGGCGTGAAAGAAAAGACTTTGGCATGGAGCGATGATCACGTGGACAGACTGTGTAACGTCTATGGCAGCTCAGGTGAAGAGGAGAGCTTTTACGACTGCGAGAATCTCTCACCAAAAGCGGAGATAAATAACAATTCTAATATTACATCAGCTCCAGAAGGATCCGAAAATCTTGCGAAGAAATATGAAAACAACGAAAGGAGACTGTCAAGGTCAGTCAAGAAAAGAAGGCCAAGGTCACAGAATATTCGTCATTAATATGTAGGCTATAAATAGTCAGAGTTGACTACAATGACGTAGAAGTAGAAAGCGTAGATGATGACGGTGATGATGATGGTAATGATGATCGTGATGATCATGATGATGCCATGATGATCATGATGATTACGGTGGTGGTGATTATGATAAGAGAAAGATGATAGCGTTGATAACGAAACTAGGTCCTATTTTGTTGTTGTTGTTGTTGTTGATGATGATGATGATGATGATGATGATGATGATGATGATGTTGCTGCTGATATCGTTATTGCTGGTACTGTTAATGCCAATGATGATGCAGTCTAGATATTTACTGACGATGATGTAGACTAGTTATTGATGATGCTGACGACGAAGATGATGACGGTTATGATGATGGTAATGATGATGGTAATGATGATGGTAATGATGATCGTGATGATCATGATGATGCCATGATGATGCCATGATGCCATGATGCAGTCTAGAATCATTTTGCGTCGGCTGTTGTTTCTTTTAGCTTCGAGCCATCTGATCGCCCGGGCGAACGAAAGCGTAAACCGGAAGAGACGGATCCCCTCCAGGTGTCGCTGCTGTGTCAGGACAACGACAACTTCCGCCTGTGGAACGAGCTGCTGACCAAGGAAAACGGCGAATTCAGCTGCGAAATTAAGCACCTGAGAACGGATTTCGATCGACTTCGCCAAGAAAACGAACAACTGAAAAAGGTATTTTCGTTCGCGCGCGCGAAAATCGACTGATCGACTCACATTTGCCAAAGTTACGGACAAATATACAGTGGCATGTTTTCTATTGGGTCACAGCGTTTAACTTTCTAAGAAACTTCAAAATGTTCTAACACGTGTTAACGTCATTTCTGCCGCGATACATATAGACCTACTGTAAAATCATTGTTTAAGTATACATTATTTTTAATGAGTCGAGACATTGTGCGGCCCACTGAAGGAGGTGGCTGGATGACAAGAAGGAACTGTTTAGCCTTAGCTCGTTAACACTCCATAACAACCGTCCATAACACTTTAGGCCTTTAGCCTACTTGAATAATGCAAGAAAGTGTCTGAAATGTCAAACCGATCGAATATTAGGCGGCTATCAGCCCAAACATTGTCATAACTTTCTGTCCTCAATTACTTTGATCGTTGCTTTTGACCGCAAATGTATATTCATCGCCTAAGCGCGAATCGACTCTGTCTGCTTTGTGAGTTATTATATAGATTATTCAAATAGCCTACCAGTAGATAAGAGCGATTGTTTGTTGAAAACCCTGTAGGCCTAATTGGCCACTTACTGTAAGGCGTCTTAAACTTTGCGCTTTTATCTCGACCGCATGTCTAATCAGTGCCTGCTTTCGTTATGTACAGCGCGGCTCAGCCGAGTTTCAACGAGTTAAATTCGTTCAAGAGCCTTCCAAAACGGACGTCGGCGTCGATTTTATTGTCGATTACTTGAATTTAATCTAATGACAAAAATAATAAACAAAGTACACGTGTAGTTACCACCCACATAATTTCCTGTCCTATCATTTCACTGATCCTCGAATACATTTGTCTTTATATAGGCCAGAATACCCTAGATGGAGTTAGGCATATATATATATATATATATATATATATATATATATATATATATATATATAAAATAGACTGTATTACATCATTACAGAGTTGAGACACTGGGCATTAGTGTAGTATTGGCTGATGCCCTGGGCATTTTGATAGTGGCGCCATAGAAGTTTCTTGATTGATTGGTTGGTTGATTGATTGATTGATTTATTTATATTTGTCAGGGGACTGGGGACTTAGTGGTCAATGGACCGTCCATAAAGTACGTCACGCTATTTTTGACAGTTTTTGATCCCCCGTCCAGTCACAACCTGTCACAAATGTCGCACCCTTAAAGCGTCGCCCATAAATTACGTCACGCAGGTTTTCTCTTTAATATATTCGAGTTTCTCGTTCAATTTTGAGCAGCAAAACAGATATTCAACTTCCGGCAATGATATATAATGAATGAAAACGAGACCTAATATTGTATGTAGGACCTATAGTCCTATATATATAGAGCAGAAAAGTGTTAATGAGCAAAAAGTCCTCCCAAACGTTTCTACCATACTTCCTATCGGGTAGGCCTAATGGCCTATTTAATGTACTGAAATGTGACGTCATGATGGTTCTTACCCTCCCCCGTCACAAACTGTCGCACTTTCTTAGTCCCCTTCCCCTCGATCACGATGTACTTTATGGAAGCTCCGAGCTTAGGCCTACTGCTTGGAATACTTTGAATACCAATGGGAAAGGGAAGTGGCAACCCCCCACCCCACCCCACTGGTCTGACTCTCAAATAACACCCTGTTGGGGACATTTGCAGCAATGAGGATGACTGCTGTGAGTTGTGCGCATGTATACTTCAAGATACAATGTCTGGTTGAAGCCGCGCATCAGTGTTGTTCTCGTCTGGTTTAAAACGCAGGATAAGAAAGAACTCTTGGAACTCATGGAACTGTTACAACTGAAAAAGAAGACTGACGTCGTAGAACACGCTAAATCAACAGAGCAAGTCTATACACCTGTCATATATTATATATATATACATCAGCGCACTTTTAATATAGGTCTATATAATATATATTTACACCTCTCTCTCCCTCTCCCTCTCTCTCTCTCTCACACACACTCTTTCTATATATATATATATATATATATTCGTTTATTCGATCTAATTCAGTCGCCATGCATTGTTATGCAGGCCCGTACGAAGTGGGGGTGCAGAGGGTGCAGCTGCACCTTCTGGGAAAAAGTAGGGGTGCACCCCTTGGAAGACGAGGCTGGGGGTGCAGATCTGTACACCTTGGAATTTACGACTCGAAAATATATAGGAAATGACATTTTCTAATTGGCTTGTCGATTCAAAAATATATACAGAAATGACCTTTTTTGGCTTGTCCACCGAAAAATGTGACAACCAAACACCTCGCCTCGGAAAATCTGCACCCCTTGCTAAAAATTCGTTCCGACGTGCCTGTAGTTATGTAAAATCTCCTCTTCCTTGTGCAGTGCCTGCATTTGTATGAACTCTGACTTCAGATGACCGTTAAAGTAATCAGCGATTCATTCAATGCAATATAGCTATGTTTCGGATCGCACACTACAAGGTTTACGCAGCGTGGGCAAATGGTTTCGAAATTATAGGATTCTCTTTTTCGGGATTTCACTGGGATGTTGATCTCGACGCTTAATTATATTAACGGGAAATTTTTCCGAATATAGTGATCTCACGGATGGATCAGAGAATTTCGTGAGGGAACAACCGGTCGGGGCAAGCAGCGCCGAGGAATTGAGTTCCCCTCCGGTTAAAGAGGAAGAAGACCGCGATAAGAGGAACATGGCTGCACCGGTTGCATCTCCCGTTGACGTCAAGACAACCGTTCAACTCAAAGACCAGATGCGGATTCAGGTGCCTATATTAGAAGAGCTGGTTTCATCTTTCATAGTCTAGGCAGGGAAAATTCAATTTATTAGTTGCGGTTTTGTTTTTAGAATTTCTTCATCGATTTTACAATTGCAGTTTTCGTCATTTTACAAATAGGCCTAAAATGATTCTTCATGCGAACGCAAAATTAATTCTCTCGGATTGCGTAGGGCGTCTCTCATTGAAGTAGACCTAATTCCTACCGGCTACTACGTTTACGCACTCTGCCAGTTCCTCTCACGAGGACGTAGGCCCCCTAATATTCTCCGACGTAGCCTACTTTTGTGTAATATTTAGTTCTTATTTGCATTTTTGCATCGACTGTAATTCTGTGAATTTTAGCATCTGCTAATAACTCTTGCAGGAAAGAGAGAAGAGATATTCTCGACTCTTGTTCCAATTCGTTTTCGTCGGAGACTCCGGAGTGGGAAAAACGAGTTTCATTAAAAGATTTTGCGACGGAAAATTCAGCCCCAAAATTCAACACAACAGTCGGTGGGCGATAATTAATTTTTCGCTTATCTCAAATAATAAAGACGTTTTCGACAGCTGAAAACGAATTTTCGAATTAATGTTAGATTAGGCCTACAAATTTTTATTAAGCCTCAGGACTCACTCCATATTCCAAATGGGGAGGGTGTTGCACCATGATGGGGATCCGCAGGGCCGCCGAGAGAAATTCCGGGCCCCGGAACAAACAAATTTGTGGACCCTTAAGAAAAATTTATCAAGTCTCCGAAAAACCTGACAAGCAAAAAAACGTTATCAACTCTCCAAAAACAGCCTGACAAGCAAAAAACGTCAATTCTCAAAAAACAGCCTGACAAGCAAAAAAACCTTATCGTCACCGGATTTGGGCCCCTGAAAACTCCATGGGCCCCGGTGCAATGTACCGGCTGCACCCCTCTCTCCTCAGGCCTGGGGATCCTTGCGCTTTGATGAGTAATTTGTCTGGAATAAAGTTCCAAGATCCATAAAAGATTCCAGCTAGCAACATTTCGACAAACAAAAAATATTGGACAAGTTCATCTGTGCACAAGATCATGGGCCCCAAAGAAAGTTTCTTCCGTGTGGCGATAATAAAATCTCCATGATTCCAGTAGATGTTACACTGTTCTCTTAATGATCTGAATTGGATGTAGAACATAGGCCAACTTCCGATTAACGGCAACGTCCCGTGCTCGAACGAGCGTATAGAGCCCGGAGCTGATCATCACCGTGTAGGCCTACTGTTGGCCAGCAGCAACGCATAGACCTATGGCTTACGCCAGGGATACTTGAACTTTTTCAAACCGGCCCGCATTCCGTTTTCCATCGTTCGTGAGGGTCCATTAGTTAATAACGGAAGTCCTATTATATATTCCTATGTCCACAACGGCGTAGTAGGCAGGGGAGAGACCGCCGTTGGCAATTGCTTACGCAGTGGCTTGCGTGTCTGAAACCATACTCAGTCACAACAACGCGTGTCTGGAGACAGCTAATTTGTAAGTCTTGTAATAACTAGGTTTTAAGTGGTTTAGTAGAGTTTTGCTGTAAGCCACTGAAATTCAGATTAAAATATTTCCAGACTCACATTCAAAAAGCTGCGACAGTCCACTTGCAAGAACAACCTTGCGGTCCGGACTGTGGACCGCGGACCCGCGGTTTATGTACCACTGGCTTACGCCATTGATTTAGAGTAGCCTACCATTGCTTTCTAGACCGGCGTGTTACCTTCGCAACTTAACGCTGTTACCAATTTATCGACGCCTAAGCAATGAACGGTTTGGTTAGCCGTCGGCACCACCACTCGATCCCTGGACGGTCACCCGTCCAAATACTAACCATAAGTGTTTTTAAGAAAAATTACTAGTGGGCCGATAAAAAACCTTAAAATTCCGGATGAAAACTAATTTTGGCACTTCCCGATTTTAGTTTACTTTGCCCCGTGCTGCCGACAAATTAGCCACAATGGTAGTAGAATAAAATGTCTAATATCGGATGAAAAAGTGCAGTCTGGTATAATGGCGATGCGCAACAAGTTTCCAGTGTTTCTCTGAAAAGACTGCCAACGCCCAATAGGGAAAAACTCGGAATAACTTCTAGGGGGGCCTTTGTATGGAAGGCCGAACGTCATATAACATAATTACTGCGGTGGCCAGGAAAACAACTATAGGGGGACCGCGGCCCCGTAGTTTATGCCTATACATGTTAACAAAATACTGTGGTACTGACCGCGCTCGACGTTTCTTACGGAAAACGTTCGCGCAACGCCGATTGGGCCGAGTTCTGATATAAATATTTCCTATTCTATTTGTATTTATTATATTTATTATTTTGTTTATTCTATTTATTTTATTGCGGTAATTCATTTCTATCGCAGGCGTTGATTTCTTGATGAAAACTTTGACGATCGACGGCAACCAAATTTTCCTACAAGTCTGGGACACAGCCGGACAAGAGAGGTTGGACATGATAGAATAGTATAAAAAATTCCAAATTACTAACATGTAAACAGAGAAAAGTAACTTGACTACTTGCTGTAGATTTTAAAATGACTTTACATCAGTTGGATGACGTAGGAAACAGATTCTATTAGAGAGAAATAAAGATTATCTCTTTTGTAGTCTACTTCCACTTTAACCTTAAAATTGTCAAATTGCCCATTTCTAAAAACTGGAGAACCTTCCATTCCTCTATGGATTGTCACCCTTGCTGAAAATATACCTTTTTGTCTTTCCTAGATTTCGAAGCATTGCGCGCCAATATTTTCGCAAAGCAGACGGAGTTGTCATCATGTATGACGTCACTTCCGAGAATTCGTTCAAAAGTGTTCGTAATTGGATGAACAGCGTTCAGGCGAGTTCAAGAATTTACACTCTGAATACGTTCTGCCCAAAAGGGGCAGGTAGGGTTTAGGCGACCCCCAGCAGGAGCTGAGAATTTTGGTATTAAGTCTCAAAACCATCAATTACTGACCGTTGGGTTGAGAATGTTGGGGTAAGAGTTGTAGGCCTACAAATTTTCCAAAGACCACTCCTTTTGTAAAAATCAAAGACTGGTTTCACCGCAAAAGACGTTTTCACTCCTTTGGAAGACAGTTAATATCTTAGAGTCGACAGTTTTACTACAAAGAATTGACGGAAGCTGATCGTTTCTTTTCCCAGGAGGGTTCGGGCGATGGTATCGTGGTCGCTGTAGTCGGCAACAAACGAGATCTCGTCGACGACGCAGACAGCGGTCGTGTGGTGACGCCAGCAGATGGCGCCAATCTAGCAAAGGTCACGCTTACGGTTTCCAGGTTTCGTATGATATCATGCGCAGTTAGGCCTATACATGCATTAGCGTCGTCACGGGGGGGGGAGCAAATGGGGGCAACTGCTCCCCCAACCTGCCCCAGACCACCTACCAGATTCGCGCAAATCCGGTGAGAAAGTTTTTTGTGGAGGTGGGGTAGGGGTGGGTAAGGAATCTGACACGCCAGACCCCTTTTGCCCCAACCAAATATTCCTGGCGACGCCACTGTATACATGACTTGTCTACATCCATATAATCTTAACTTCTATAGCGCCATTTCATAATTCACAGAAGCATCCCGATATTTTCTCTCTTTCTCACGATTCTTCATATCAAATCAATTGCTGTATTTATCTGAAATGCCCTTTTTGCTAGATCTACGCCCTTTAGGTAGGCCTAAATCTTGGATGATAATCTTAGTCTACCGCCTGGCTACGCCCATGGCCGGCCAACCTTCCTTTTGGTGCAAAAGAGTTTGGCTGCTAGTCTAGGGAATCTGAAATTCCCGTCTTGTTTTTATAAAGAAATTTATTGTCTTAATTTGAGGAATTCTATTTATCATAGGAGTTTAATGCCTTCTTCTACGAATGCAGCGCTAAAACTGGTCAAGGACTAGACAAGACAATGGTCGACATGGCAAGGTCACGTTCTCAAGTTTATTCAAATCTCTACTCAAAGCTTTTCAAAAACTTTTCCTTTATAAGGCTTACATATCATTTGTTTATCTCAAAGTCTGATTAAATTTCCATAATTAGTTCTGCCCAGATTCCTTAATCAACTATATCTATTACATTAACTAAGCTAGAAGATTGAATCTAACTAGACTAGAAACCCAAGACTAAATTAAGAACCTATTGAGGCAACTCATAAATAAGAGATTCAATTGCATTCTTATTATCTAGACGTGATGGTTGAGGCTAGACCCATTACTGCAACTATTACCTAACACTCTGTTTTGTTTTTCATCTAGTCTTCTACTTCGCCGAAGAAATCTAGACGATTATCAGAAGCAATCGTCGGTCGTAACTTTAAACAAATCTCGATTCTCCGCTCGTCGAACTAATTGCTGCATGACGTCACGAACGCGAAATCGCTATTACGTCATCTAAATGCGAGGGAAAAAATAATGAATAATTCTGAGGCGAAAAAGCAGAATGAGTTGAAGGCACTTCGTGAGAATAACCACCTCCGAAAATCTGAACTCCTTTTGAAAAACTGGCGGAGTGAAATAACAATGGCGCAAGCGTGGTATATTTTATAAGGAGAGGAGAAAGAAGATACCAGTTATTTATCCAGACTCCATGACTTTGGGGGAGGGATTGACTTGGCTGAAGGGGAACATTTTTAAAAACTCAGAGACGCAGTTCAATGCAACAAAATTAAAATTGTGAAAATCCATCAGATACTGCCTCAGCCTTAATTAGAGCCTCCAGTGACACGAACTCCATGGAAGACTACTCAGTCTACTTGACAGATGAGATGATGTTTGTGGATATGGTTACTTCATACAAAGATTACGCGTTTCTGACTGATCTTTCTTTCCGGTCTTATCTGCATGGCTCTATTATTCAACCTGGATTTGGTGCGCCATTGGACGATGCCCTGGGCATTATGATAGTGGCGCCATAGAAGTTTATTGATTGATTGATAAGCGCCCAAGACGGTTATTTCTAGGATTGTGAATTTAGGGGTGGTCGGTAAAATTTGGGGTCTCTACCACATAAGTGAAAAAATGTCATCCCACGAAAAAAAGTCTGACTGGCACAAAACTCAAAAACCTTATAAAATCTCAAATCAAAAAATCCTGACAAGCAAAAAACGTTATCGAGTGTCTAAAAAGCCTGACGAGATAAAAAAGGAAAGGTCATCAGAGAAATAAAGTTGGAGGTGTTACTTTTCGAATGGGGGGGCGGTGTTCGGGGGCTATTTACGGTACATATCATTGTTAGATTAGGAAATTTTGGGGGTGTCGACCTCAAATTGGGGGTATTACAGGTGCAAAAATATCCCTGGCCTAAGAATAAGGAGCACCTAGGAATAAGGAGCTACGGGAGTACGGCGGTGTCGTTTTTATAAACGTTATAGAAATCCACGATTTTACATACTTACTTCCATTAAGTAGTGACAAGTTTGGACATTGGGTTTGTTTTAAAACTTTGACGTCAATCAAGTGGACATGGAGTATATTGGACATGCCATGACAACAATTTAGGGAGAGGGGGTTTGAAAAAGTTTGACAGTTGTTGACAGGGGGAGGGGGCAAGAGAAGTTGACGTCAACAATTTCACTTTTACAAATAATCAAAAAATAGGAAATTTCATGGAATACTACTTATTATAATGGAAAAAGCATGATAAAAAGTTCATAACCATCACATTTTGACACTCGACGAGCAAAAAGGGAAAAATGGTCATCATCGCAAAAATATTAACCTTGTTATTGGGACCTGTCATTGATCTGGGGGGGAGTCAACAGTTTTTGACGTAATTATGGGGGAAGGGGTTAACTGAAAGTTGACAGTTGTTGACAAGGGGGAGGGGTCAAAAATTGCCCAAAAATTGTTGACATAATTAATGGACAGCCCCTTACTCGCTAGAGGGCGGTGGTAAAATGAGGAGCAGCGTTAAGTTGCGAGGTAAAACGTGGGTTTGGAGAAAGTAATGGCAACCTGCCTCAGATTAATGGATTATACCACCTACGTCGCTGATTGCTTAGACCGGAGATAAGCGCCGGAACCCTACGCTCGGACTCGGGTAGGCTACGGAACCTACCTTTACCTTTTTTAAAACTAGCATTTCCAAATATGCCGCCGGGCCCCTCAGGCCGCCAGGTGCCAGGCGCCGTACATTGGCAAAAGACAGGCCTGTAGGTATATTAGCGCGCACAACTATTTTGATATTTTTCTGTGCTTCTTTTTTCCTACCTTAAACCCGATTTTGGTGCCCCTCCATCCACCAGTGTTTATTCTAGCCACCTTGATATTGGGGGAGTTTGAAATGTTTGGGGGGAGAAGGTTTGTCTGTCCAAAAACCTTGACGAGCCAAAAAAGGTCATCCTGATATATTTTTTTTCGAATGTGGTGACGAGCAAAAAAGGTCATCACATCCTTCCTTTTCTTTCAAATACTCTTCTACATGTATAGGCCTATGGTCATATCCTTCTCTTTTTCCCCTCTCCAAAATAAAAAACCCTCTCTCGTCACACTTTTGGCCAGTTTTGGGGGAGAAATTTCCATCCTCCAATGCGACATATAGAAATTTTGGGTGGGAATTTTCAAACTTTCGGGGTAGGGGAATCCCCCAAAAAGGGCCTAGAATAAACACTGTTCATCCACAGAATAATAATACGCAATAAAAATTCTTGGTCGAGCAACCATGGGGGGTTTTAACCCCAGCCCTTCGAATCCCGCTTTTCTATGCCACTGCTTGAGTATCTACATGTAGAGAACTAGAGTTGTAGACGGGGTACTACCGTACTAGACGTCACTGCCTGACTAAGCATAGAAAACAAATTAAAATTAGACACTAGGCTGAATCAGACTTTACCATACCGATCAAAAAGGGCTGTGAATTGAAGCAGAGTTTCAAGGGTTCCCGAACCTTCGAGAATCGCCAGTTTAAATGGCGTTCGATATTGCATTAATATCACTACTTGTATATAATTAACGGCTTAAATTTTTGGTTTTTATAAGTATAGCGCAAAATAATGCATAATGGCGGCCGGAGTTTCTCACATAGAATTTAAATATGAATGTTTATTTCTACGGTTTCTCTAGTCTTTGGTTGTTTTGATGTTGAAGAATTTCTCCCCGTTTAAAGTTTATTTTATGTTAAATTTATAAATAAAGAGAAAAATCTATCGCGTCAGCTGTAGAGAGTATGGCTTTAGTCGCTTATAACTCCAGCAGTGACTCTGACTCCGATTCGTCAGATGTGCCTGCGGTGTTGGAAGAAGAGGAAGATGAGCCGCAAATGCAGAATCTCTTGTTCGCAGGTAAGATAGTAATGTAATAATAATAATACCAATAATAATGTCTTGTGATGTCTAATAGCGCCCGAGGAGTTTTAGAGAGCGACAACCGAGCACATTTAAAGCTTTTTGATACATCGGAAGTTAGCAGAGCTGTAACAACGTTGGACTAGTGAGCAGAAGGTCGATAACCGCAGGAACCCGAGGGTCGATTGAGCCTTACTCTCTAGAGGCCAGTGGTAAAATTAGTAGCAGCAGGAAGCTGGCAGAAGTGGTTACACGCTGGGCAGGCACGCAGACGGAACATGTTCAACTCCGTAGGAGCCCCTAAGGTCGACTCAACCTTACTCGCTAGAGGGTGGTTATAACATCAAATTGAGGAGCAGCATTCGCTGCGAAGTAAAACGCGGGCCTAGACGTTTGGCTGGCAACCTACAACCTACCTAGGTTAATGGTGTATGCTACCCGCCTCGCTGTGTACTTAAGTGACTGGAGATCAGTACCGGTCCCAACGCTCGAATCTGAGCATGGGAAAACTTTACTTTAGTGGTAAAATGAGTAGCAGTGGTAAAAATTAGCGCAGTCAAACAGGCACTCAACGTGATGCACTAGCACCATATCTGTGGTATTTCACGCCTGGCTGATGGCTATAGAAATGGATCTCAGCGCCGCCTGTGAGGCTTGGAAGGACTTTTTGACTTGCATTTGTTCAGTTTTCTACAGTACTCATGAAATTCCCATTTAAGTGCCGATCGGTTTAGTGCAGTGAATCAAAACAGTCTTGAAGCAGATAGAATGACTAACCAGGAAATGCACTACCAAAGTTTTATTATTAAAATTCGTGGAAATTTGAAAAAGAGTGGCTAACCTCAATATGAATTACACAAATAGTAAACAAATCATAAATTGGCTGCACCATATTGTGAACTATATGATAATGCTAAGTGCACCATTACTTGCTGTTATAGAGGCTTAAAGGACTTTTAAAGGAAATTAGTGACAATTGCAACTTAGGGTTAATAGTTGGTTTTGAATTATTTATGTATGAGGTTTTGAATTATTTATGTATGAACGTTGTTAGTGTACAACAATTGAGATGTTTTATTAAATATTGAGACAACTTTTGGTACTTTCTCGTTATCCGGACCCCAGTGAAGAGATATTAGGGTTAGGGTGAGTGTTAGAGTTTTAGCCTAACCATAACCCTCACCCTAACCCTAACACTAACCCTAGCCCTAACCACCACCCTAACCCTAAGCATTTCTTAGTATCTCTTCACTGGGGTCCGGATAACGGGAAAGTACCCAACTTTTAAACAGGCTCGTAACTAGGCCGTGGCTGCTGGGGTGGTGCCCCAGAGCCTCCAAGAGTCCAGGGCCCTCGAAGGGTTCAGGGGCCTTCGTGAAGTATGGGTAAAAATGTAAAATATGTAAAAGATTATGTGCTGTTTGTTGAGGCAGCTGAGTCTGCTGGTTAAAGCTGGTTTACAAATGTTAATATCTGCCATCGAACAGCAGAGAGGCACAGTGTATTAAAGATGTCATATCTATATGCGTATGCTGTATTAAATCTCTTAGTCTTATTAAAATCGCATAAATAATTTGAAATAGCGTTTGTTTAAATGTATCTGGATAATGTAGACCTATGGGTTATTCTTCCAACTTTTAAAAAATTTTGATTATTTCATTTTATTATTTTATTATATTTATTTGATTCCTTTGGCATGTCTGGAAATAGCCTAAGAAATGTAATAAATGTAATTGTGCTTTAAACTATAAAACTTAAGTAATTTGTAATTGTAAAAATATTTGTTATCAACTGCTAAGGTGGGTCTATCGTCTGTTGAAAAGTTACTAGCTTACTAATCATTACACGTTCAAAAATGGCCCTTTCCAGCATTATGCAATTATGACACCTTAAATGCTCTTCCTGAGTCTGCCCGTTACAGTGGCCAGCTGTGAAAGGCACTTTTCCAAATTAAGAATGATCAGAAACTATCAGCAGGCATCCTGTGGTTAGAACAGACTTTCAGGTGTTGCTAGGGTTGCCAGATATCCAAAGTCGAAATACTGGAGATTGTTTCTGCGATCAATGCACCCACTCCACGGTCCAGTTCATTGTGAATTATTATGGCTAGAGCTATAGTGCACTACAGTACTATAGAGTATAGACTAGGTAAAAGTAATAAACAACACTGTTCAATGCACTGCATCATCTGCATGTAATGAATCAATAGTACAAACAAGTTATATTAATATTAGTATCATAGACCTCCTAGCGGGAAACTGGGGCTGAAATACGGGAGCTCCCGTAAAATACGGGAGATCTGGCAACCCTAGGTGTTGCACTTTTGAGTATAGAGTTTCAAGGTTGAATGGTCTTTAAACCTGGATGGCTGAATTAAGGACTTTGCCTCAAAGAAAGCAACACGAAAGCTGTAAATTAAGTTCAGTAACTGAAAGTTGGAACTGGTGTGATGCTGACAGCTGACAATGATTGAACGTCACAGTTTCCTACTCTGCTTTAATTAAGCGAAAGTAGGCCTATTGTGAAAGCAGTTGCGGTAAGGTACTTTATGTTACAACATTGCACGTCAGGTGTCATGGTATTATAAATTTAAAATCATTACAGGTTGCTATATTTTAAATTTGTTAATCCTATACCATAATATGAGGGGTTCAAGGGTGGGTGTTCTCTCGTCAAAGATCAGCATGTACTTTTTCCCGAAACTTTCAAAGAGCCTCCAACCCTTGCTACCCCAGGGCCTCAAGGAGTGAAGTTACAGGCCTGCTTTTAAATTGCCTTGTATCAACTAATTTCATTGGCTGCTGATGTATGATACGCAACTACAGTTGAATTGGATTTTACTGATTTTTATGAACAAATTTTGAGGACACCTGATTGTTTTTTTACTGTAGAGCTGCCAGCCCCTAAGTTGCGAGATGAATTGCTTGAACCAGAGATGATCGTGGAACCTTCTGAAAAAGAAATTTCTTTGAGAGAAAAGCCTCCACCAGGGAACAATGCTGATCTTCAAGTTAAAAAGAAGAAAAAAATCCTGCTCCCATCTTTTCATGAAGTAGGACTGCCTTAAAATCTATCTGCCATGCCACTTATAAGTCATTAAATAGCTTCATGCCACAATGTCACAGGACTTTTGGCATTCAGGATGTTTCTCCCTCAGGACATTTGTCTCATCCTTTGTCTCAATGTTGATTCCCTCAGTATAACCATTGTCTTCAAAGCATTCTGCAATCATAGAAGACATACTCTATCAGTTCATGAATAATATCAGAGGAATGGAAATATATAATGTATTGTTATCTTAAAACAATTATCATCTGCTCGCAAATCCAGTTGTGGCAGTTGCAATCACCTCCATCATTCTCGACCTTTTGCAGCTCCATAAGTTCATATACCTCTCTAGATGTTAATCTGCAGTCACAAGGTATTTGATTCACCCAGGTAATTGGTGGTCTTCCTCACTTAGGTTTCCAAGAGTCCAAAAGTCTGTAGCCACTATCAATTGGACATCCAAAGTGGAGACAGACCTGTCGAGAGGGGGCAGGGGCACAAATGTCCAGGGGCCTGGCGATCTGTAGGGGGCATGGGCGAGTCCACAAAATGTTACCTCATGCAATACTATTTATTATTATGAATATGCTGAAGGCAGGAGGGGGCTCATTAAAGACATTGCTTGTCTTTAACTTCCTGAAAAGCCTGACAAGCAAAAAAGGTCATCGCCACTGCTTCACACTTAATCTGTATATTTTTTGTAAACTTTTGAACTTTTGACCCAGAATTTCTCTCGACAGGCCAGCTGGAGGGCAGCATTTGCTGGGCCATCTTCAAGCAGCCTTGCTACATGACTGAAAAGTTCGAGTCAACATACTTAGAGCAACTTGTTTTCACATTTGGTTCATCCAATGCATAGTACTTGATGCGATATAATAAGACAATAGATCTTGAAATTAAGTCTCCTCATGTGTCAATTTCAGAGCTACAAATGCAGAGGGGTGGAAAATGCTGTAGAATAACACCTTGATTGTATGAAATAGTGCAGGTAAATTGTCCACACAAGGGATGAAATTTCTACACTATGTTGTAAATGTCTATGACCAAGTGTCTGATGTATGCACACTAAGTGCATATTTGCTGATGCTGTTGGCATTCATGTTTTATATGGGCCAGTAGTTTCAGTTTAGTAATAAGATAGGGGAAAATGCAGTTTACTATCTAGATTCAAGAATTAGTATTGCATATCAGAGATTGCATTAATTTCATCATGTTGTTTTGCAGGATGGTTCATCAGATGATGATGACAAAGCAGAGGAAAAGAAGCAAAAGATTCTTTCATCATCCAAAGTAAGATAAAATTTTGTTTTGATGTGACTTTGCTAGTCTGTGTTTACAATAATTTATTTATTCAACTTAATAATATATTGACATAAATAATTAAATGAGTTCTGTAAGACTCGTTATCTAGATATGCCATTCTTTCAGCAAATACTGACCTTGAACTTAAATATCAAAGAGGCATTGACCTTTGGAATTTTCTGGTGCCATTCTGTACTTTTTTTATTCATGCACTGTTTACCCGCTGTAGAAGACGGCTGGCCGTGAAGTTGAAAACTCAAGATTGATGAATTTAAAATAGATTTAATATAGCATAAATTCAAAAAGTTCAAGACTTAGCACTCTAATGGAAACATTACACAACTCATTGATACCTAGTGGCAACACACAAAGTAAATAAATAAGTAACCGTAACAGTACTTAGGAGCCAACATATAACACCACATATAAGGCTTAAATAATATATAAAATTTATTATAGTTAAGCATATATACACACACATGCATGCATAGTTTTATGCATTATATGAGGAAAATGGTTAATTGCTGTCAGAATGAAATCACAGCACTGGGAGCATAAAAGGGAACAAAGTTTGAAAAATGAAAGAGATATTTTAAAACATGTGCCAAAAAATGTAAAGACTGAATTGAGGGAAAATAATTCATAGAACTCTTGTTTTAAAATTTAATACATTTAATTGTGTTGCTTAAATTTAAATGTTTTCTTCTGGACTTGTAAGTTGTGATTGTCAGATGTTTGTGCTGGCAGCATGTTTTGTCTATTTTGGCCGCTATACTGCTTTGCTGTGCTTTTTGTCAGAGATGAGCAGTTGTAATGTTTTGTAAAGTAATGAATTTTTACAGGAAAGTGTTTAAAATCATTGTTTTATATGGCATTTATTTGTTAAGATTGGTGATATTGTTCCAATGACAATGTGTTTTTCCTCAGGGAACATTTGATGTATTTGGCAATCTTCCAAAACCCAAGCATTCGTCTGCAAAGGCGTTTGGTCGGACGTTGGTGCCTCATGTTCTTACAAAGCACGTTGATTCGTCAAAGGATCAAACTTCAGAACCAAAAAAAATAAACCCTTTGAAACAGTCTGGCATTTCAAAATCTGCAGCGAATGCTAATTTAAAAAGCGAATGTTCAAACAAGGCCTTTACACTTCTGAACGTTGATTATGGCAGTGAGAACGAGGACGATAATACTAGCAATTTCTTTTCTCTCGAGACTGAGAATTCTAGCAATCAGTTCATCTTGTCTACCCCCAAGAATATCAGCTCGGCACCGGCAGTCTCTTACAGTGAACCAGAAATTCTGCTTCCAGGTGCATTAAATGTGTCGGGAGATGAATCGCAAAGACTGACCGATTTTGCCATAAACTCTGCTGATAATTCTCTAATTTCCGGCACAGAGCCGACGACAGCTCCACTTGCAACTGATGACTACATGCCGTCTTATTCTGATCCTTCTCACCCGTATTACGAAAATGCTTGGCATCATTCAGATGACTATTCAAAGTGTGAATACGATTCCACTCAGGTATTGTGTTGGTTATACATTCATGTTTTATGCATCACCATAAGTTCTCCACATAATTAGTTGAACAAGCTTGTTCAGTCTTCATGGTTTGAAGAGGCATATGATTAGTTATGATCCTAACTGAAGTGGATGTAATAAGCAGAAGCGACATGTTCTGTTGATTTTGTCTTGTCAGAGCCAGTGTGATGCCTTTTTAACTGCTGTGTGTGATGGTTGTATGAATGTGTTCGTATCCTTCAGCACTCTCTTCTTTGTGGCGCACGGCAGACAGCCGGCCCATTTCACAATGTTGTCAATTCTAAATTCTCGCGGTCCTCTGTGTTTTCTGGTCCCTGACACATGACCAATCATTGATAAGCCATTTTTGTGCATTGAAGGAACTTAAATAAACCATAAAATGTCACAATCAAAGATAGTATAAGCTCGTTTTATCTAATTATAAGGCAGGTTGCCAGAAAGAAAAGTGTCCCAAACAGTTGGGTTAAATCTGATTTTATTCTATGGTCAAATTGATAAATCTGTTGATCATTTATGTTTTAATCTATTTCAGAACTCAGAGTTCACTTCAAGTGACAATGTTCAAGATGTCAAACAGTTTAAGGTATCATATGTGGACATTTTCACTGCAATTATTCATGAATTTAAATGTTTTCGTACATTTTATGGTATAAGCGACTCCACTTTTTTCAAGCGACACCACTTTTCAAAGATAAACTTCATTGGTTGCTTATACCGGAGCGTATCATTTACAAACGATGCTGGCTAACGTTCTGGGCACTTCACGGCCATGCATGCCCTCACTACATCAAGGAACTTGTACATAGACCAATGCCGGCCGACAAGACTTATGAGCTGAGATCAAGTAGACGGACGCTACTCGTGGTCCCTCCCCCGTCAAAGACCGCTTTATTCGGAGAAAGGTCTGTAATGTGCGGTAACCCAGTCCTATGGAACAAGTTGCCAGATGCGGTAACCAATGCGACCTCTGCAGATATGTTTGCGAAGAAACTGAAGACTCATTTATTTAACATCTCTTTCAACTGACAATGTAAAGCGCCCTTGATTTTGCTCTTGCCATGTTTATCGCGCTATACCAGATTGACATGATTGATTGATTGAAGTGGTAGCTTGGCTAACTTATCCAACATTAAGATTCATAGAACTAGGCATGACTGAACAAGCTGATAGTTTTTATTTTGTAAGGTAAAGCTAGTCCCATACTTGAATGGCTGATCTCCGGGCACTAGGCAAGCAGGGACACAGGTGGCTCACGCCATTACTCCAGAGTAGTTTGCAATTGTTTTCTCTAGACCTGCGTTTTACCTTCACAGCTTAATGCTGCTACCAATTTATCTATGCCTGCGTGATGAAAGGCCAACCCCATGACTCGATCACGGGACAGTCACCCTTCCATGTGCGAGCCGCACTTGACGTTGCTTTTACTTTATAACAGTGTTTTAAAAGCAAGCTGGTAAACCATTACTCCCTTTTTACTTGAATAGTTGTAGTAGTTTGAATCTTTCTTGTGCTATAAGCACTAGTTTAATTTTGGTCATTCTGTTGCTAAAATCTATTTGACTTAAACATATGTTATTAGTTTTGAAACACGGAGATTTAATACATTCTGTTTTAAACTGTAATTTCTATAGATCTATGTTCATGTTATGACATGAATTAAATAATAGCTAACCACTTTTATTAGTAAATAGTTTAATAGTGGTCACTGTTTGATATGTAATGAATTTACAGAACAGATGTTTTAGTATGTTCAATTGATGAATTGGACCAAACAGTTTTGGACATTTTCTGCAGATGCCGTCTGTTGGTCAAAAAAGAAGGCGTGGTCAGGAAAAAGAAATTGAAGTAATTGAAGTTAATTTGGCTGACCATTTGAATAACTCCTCTTTGGAGTTGACGAAAAATCTGACCATCGAGCAGAACATGACATCGTACAGCAAAAAGCGAAATAAAGACATGCCAACCTCGCAGCAAAAAAGAAAACATCAGATCACATATTTGGCTCATCAGGTTTGATATATTGTTGCCACTTGGTCTTTGTAGCATGTCTTCTGTTTGCCTCTTTAGGAAGATTATAATCCCTTGTTTTCTATTAAATTGTGACTTACCGGTATGCTATGTTTATTCTTTATTTGCTAATGTGTCTTGATATCTAACTAACTTGATAGTTAATCCACAAGATTCAAAAATTATTTAAACACCATTGGTTATTTGCAATAGTTTGTTGACTGTGACAAAGATGATGTTGTCACTGATTGCATAGTTGCAAGTTCTAATTCAAAATTTAAAAGTAGAAACTAGAAAGAGAAAGAAGTCATACGTTTCTAGCAATTGTATTCTAACGACTCTTCTGGTTTCACCATTATGCCCAACAACGTAAGCTTTGTCTTCGTGGCTCATAATGCACTTGTCTCTATTTCAATACCTATATTTCTGCTCTCTACTTGTGTGTATTTACAAATCTTGAAAGACTGTGGTATAAGAGTAGAATGTATATATATATATATATATATATATATATATATATATATATATATATATATATATATACAGTGTATATATATATATATATATATATAGTGTATTAGTCAGAATCTCCATTTTTATTTAATTGTATAATTGAATTTCCTTGCATTTGACTATCCATGTATTATTCACAAGCAACTGTAGATGTATTTAGCATCTATATGAAAGTTTGAGCTGTCTGTCTGAAATATTTTGCTTATATGATACAGTTTTACTGTACCATTGTAGGCTAAGGAACGGGAGCTTGAATTGAAGAATCAATGGGCTGAAAACAAATTTTCAAAGAAGCAAACTCAATCCAAGTATGGATTCTAGAATTCCTCTGAAGAGAAGACTTGTGGACATTTTTTTTGAAAAAAATTGAAGCAAGAAAATTTTGATTTGAACTGTATCCATAGGCCAGCAGGCATATAAAAAATTGTGTGCATAATACTATGTAAAGATTAAAAAATGTCTAGGCCAAACTTTTAAATGTTAATTATGAATTTACGGTAACTGTCTTGACTATAACTGTTTCATAACATGGAGGTATAAATTGGGACAAGACTTCATCATTTAGCTATGCTGGAATATAATCATACTAGTATGAATATTGATTATGTAGTATGCAAACAGTGTGGAAAATTTTTGTAACCAAGAGAATTGGTCACATTTTGCAGAAACAAATGACAACAATCATCCACTGTAAATTTGGCTGCTGATCATTTTGCATGTCAAAAAATTATGTGCTTGTAAAAATTAGCATAAGATTATTTTATTTCTCAACTATACTTTATTTGAGTTTGGTAATTTGACTATACAGTACAATATTAAAACTAGAAGGCTGGAAACTAAATAACCCAACACTGACACAAATTTTTACATTGATCTGTGTCTGTTCCCCTCCAGCCAAGTCAATTCCCTCCCCCACCTCAAGGCCTGGAGTCTGGATAAAACACTGACTGGATCTAAACGATGATATTGTGCTGGTTATACAAAGTACAAATGTGTGGAACAACAAATGCAGAATATATGGTAGAACGACTAGTAGGCCAGCCAAGCCTTGTTGTAAGATGACTGTTAATTGTACATTATAGCACGGTTTTATAGACGAAAAGACAGATTTTATAATTAGTTCACTATTCAATGGGAAGCCAGTGCGGGAACTTTCTAACTGGGTTTATATTGTAAAATCTGGAGTTTTGGATATCAGTCTTAGGCAAGAAATTATTTTTGTGAGATCAAGAAATACAGTATATCAGGTTTGATTTGAGCCATTAAAGGCCCTTGTTCAACTTTATTGGACATTTACAATTTTCAAAGATGATAAAATAATAACATGATTTTAATGTGGTTTAGTAGCCTTATGGGATACAAGATAATTGTTGATGCAGCAAGAACACATCCAAATCTCCAGTTTAAAAACTAACATGCTGCAGCTATACATACAATCGTAATAAGCTTAGGCGCAAATGAACTTATAATTATCAGCAACGTTTTATGGATATACAGAAAAATAGTCACATGAATAAAATAAAATCTGCATATTTCCATTACTCATCAAATAATACAAGATCAAAAAACGTTTTCCTTTTCTGACGAACACTCGTGACATATGATCCTAAGATGTAAGATATCACGCAATACACGAAATCACTGATCTGCAAGCTTTGGCTTCATATTGAATGAAAGCGTAAAAACTTTAAGTCTTCTAAAGTCTTCTAAGATATTGCCATCAGCAAGATACAAGTTCGAGAGATAGTGACATCAATGAACATAATTTTATCTAAGTGTGAATGTGGTGTTAACAAGTTTTTTTCTGTTGGAAAAAACAGTGCTAAAACATATTGTTACATAAAAGCAACTTCTTTGTAATTTAACAACTAACGACAAGTAAACAGACTAGTACCAAAGTTCTCATTCATCAACCCTAAACTGATGGAAGGAAGACTGAGATGACCTGATAATGTTCATACATGAAAGTCTGGCAATAAACCCAGTTCCTTATTGTGGCAGTCCAGAACAATCCCACTTGACCACCAAGCCAAAATGACTATTTTACTTTTAAATCAACCAATTCAAACAAAAAATATTGCACTAGGTCACTTGAAGGTGAAATTGTTAATCACAATTATGTCCACGGTAGTTCATTTCACACATCATCTAAAACTCGTACATACATACATCTTGTTAAAGACATTAACAAATAATTAAAACTGAATATTTCATGAAGACTTCAGTCAGCCAATGCAGCTGCAGCAGAAATCAAGCGTAACTGCAAAACAGATATCTAAAGATCCTGTTGCGCCATCAGACAACTTTGAATGGCAGCAGCCACTTAATTACTGGAGGTCTGCTGTAAGTCATCTGCACAACTAATTTAAAATCAACTAATATCAAATCTAGCAGTTTATAACTCACAAGTGACAAATTATGGAAACTTGAAACTTCATTTTTTTAACGATACAAATTAATTACCAGTCTTTTGTCATACGAAACAAATATTCAATGATTACCATTTAACCTTTCAATGACCACTTAGAATTTATAAATCTTTATTAGTCATAAGTCAAGTACACCTAACATCCACAACAAAGGCCTGCATTTAAATAAATAGAATGTATTCAGTGAAGGGCAACTAGCTAACTAATTAGTTACTAACAAAACGTTTAACTAATTTTTTTAGTTATCTTCATAGCTTAATTAAATATAAATAGTTAAGTTAAAATGATAGTTTAACTGAAAAATTTTAGTTAACTAAATAGTTTAAAACTTTTAGTTGGTGTCCCGAATTCTCAATAACAGTACCTCTTTTATCTATTCCTTTCTGGGTCATTTTTTCCAAACAAACTTGACAAACTTGTGTTCCTGCAGTCTAGACTAAGACTTAAATATTAAATAGACAATGATTAATGAATTCAATGGTTCATTGACTGACATGTTCATGTTGCAAGCATCGTCTATATTTTCATGAACACATACCTGATACCTGGGAAATAGTTGTCAAATTAGTTGCAAAAAGATTAACTATATTTTTTTAGTTTAGTTAACTATTTTAGAAAGTTAGTTTTCAACTAAAAGTTTAACTACTTACTTCTAGTTTAAATTTAGTTATGTAAAACTGATGTTTTTTAGTTAGTTGCCCATCATTGAATGTATCCCAGATAATCAGATTGTGCCTACAGCAGGTTTTCACAAAATGACTGAGGATCAGTGCTAACCGAATGTCCACATTAACAGAATTTAAATAAACCTATCAAGTCTCAGCCCAGTTTCCCATCCAAAGTCCCAATACCAGACTTCGCTTTATGAACTAGGCACTTGTGAAACTGATTTATATACACATTACATTTATATTTTAAGCAAACAAGTAAACTTGAAACAAGTAATAAATAATTTCCCATTCATTTAGCTTTCAGATGCAGGAATGCTGATGAAGTCTGCCAAATAAATCCTGTCGATCAGGTCAGGTTTCTGTATCACAATCTTCGCCTCCGTCTGATTTTCTAAAGACGATCTGACTGGATTCCGACCGTGAATCTCCGCAATCAATGGAATGACACTTGCAACCATGATATCTGGCTGTGGTTCACAATGCTGCTCTTTATGACTGGGTTGAAACGCTGACAGCCAGCTCAACATTCCACTGCAAACAGACCCTGGAGTCTCGGCTGACTCCTCCTCTGGGTCTTCCAAGACTGACAACAGGATTCGTGACTTCACTAGATCAAAAAAACCCATCAATATTCGAGGTACAAAGCCATCAAAGTGATACTGTTATACTATATGGAATCTATACTATGCAACTGACATCAGCACAATATGCAAAAAAAGAGTAGAAATTCGTTATGACTGACATGAAGCACTGATGAAATTCAGCTCAACATTTCACTGCACACAGACCCCAGGGTGTCATCTAACTCCTCTTCTGGGTCTTTCAAGACTGACTGACAACAGATAGACAGACAGACAAACAGGCAGACAAAAATAGCCAGCAGCAACATAAAGAAACAGCATGGAAGAGAAAACTCCAGACCTAGATGATTTGGACATATTGCATTTTCCTAAATCATGAAAACCCTTTAGGTTCAAAATAGTGTAATTCTGACAATTAGATTATATAGAAAGTCACCAATCAAGCATATATACAAAACCTGATAAAGTTAATAAAGAGTGAAATAATTTTAAAATGACTTAATATTTTCACTTACCGATACTTGCTCGGGTAATTCGAACTTAACATAAACTAAACACAACAAATTGAATGTATTCAGCATATTTTACTATAGCTCTTAGATAAACAGATACTAACTGTTGGGAGTTTTGTAATCACTGCTTTCTTTTGTCACTTGAGGACCAGCAGATAACAGGTCAGAAGTAATGGGATGTCCAAACCGCTGGACGACTTCTGGCAGTCCTATGGAAGGAGGTCCGGGGTTGAGATGTGTCAATGTCAGTGGGTTCAAAGCACCAAGAAGTAGTGCAAAAAATAAAACAAACGCCTGAAACACAACAATTAAACACATACACAATAAGTTTTATTTACATTAAGCAAGGGCGGGAAGTTAGCAGAGTGGTAACAACGTTGGATGATAGAGCAGAAGGTCGCAACTTCGAGACCTGCAGGAGCCCTAAGGTCGACTCAGCCTTACTCGGTAGAGGGTGGTGGTCAAATGAGGAGCAGTAGTAAAAGGATGCGATAAGTCAAACAGGTATGCTACGCGATGCACTAGCCCCGTATCTGTGGTATTGCACACCTGGCTGAGGGCTATAGCAACGAAGATCAGTGCCACCCTATGAGCACACAAGGCTTGGGAAGGACTTTGACCTTTTCTTACTTGCATTAAACAGCAATAAAGTTCTATTGTAACAGAGATATATTCTGGCAAATATAAATGCCAACTCACTGTCAAAACATTGCATAGACAATGGATCAATAAAATGCTCTTTATCAATTAAATAGAAACTTATATGTAAAACGCTAAGAAAATTAATTACACTGAAAAGTAATATTTGCAACTGACCATTATGTATGCAGATGTCTGAGTTGACATAGACTGAATTGCTTTCTTCAGCTGCTCAATCTGTGACTTTATTGCTCTAAATCAGGAATGGGCAACCTTTTAGGTGCAAATGGCTGCATTGAAATGAAAAATTGGTCGAAGGGCCGCATGTAATTTCTTTAAAATTGATTAAAAAAACTAACAAATACTGAACAACTTCAAAAAACTGCAATGAAAATAAGAGTAAACTATACTGCTATACTAGTTTAAAGCAGCTTAAACTTTAAATTAATTAATAAGATTTTTCTAACTGCCAACATTTTTCAACTAGTTTTCCATAATCTGGAGTTTAAGTATTGGTTGAAACTCGTATTATGAATTCTAACTGTACAATGGTGAGCTGCGATCTAAACGTCGATGTATTAATGTTCATGCAGGAAAAAGTATGCTCACAAATGTAAGTTGATTCCTGTAATTAAATTAATTAAAATAATTATTTTTCGTGAATTTAAACAAATCTGAAGGGCAGCATAAAAGGTTCCTGCGGGTCATATGTGGCCCGCAGGTCACAGGTTGTCCACCCCTGCTCTGATAATAAACATGGATGATGCTCACAGGAAACAAATGATCATCAGTGACATTGAGAAAGAGAGATCATATCTTATATTCTTGTCAAGTTCAACTCTGATCCATAATTTACTCAACAAATAAGTAATGGAAATCAGTTTCAAAATTATTATTATTATTATTATTACTATTATTATTATTATTATGACAATCTATATAGTGCAGTAAGCATGGCAAAGGCCAAAGTCAAGAGCACTTTACACGGGACACTTGTAGGAGATAGTAAATAAGTACGCCTTTAGTTTCTTTGCAAACTGTTTGGAGGAGGTCACTTTAGTCACTTTCTCTGGGAACGCGTTCCATAGGATGGGGTTCTCTCACGTTACAGTCATCATGGGCCTGTGCATCACTGTCGCTAAATAGTCGGGGGACAGGTAGGATTGTGCAAAACTCGAAATGGTAAGCCAGCATCATTTGAAATTTATGCATTCTGGAACCTGGAGCCAGTGAGCTTGTCTCTGAGTAATGGATAATTAATCAATAATGGTCAGTCACTTTTAAATATGGATCACTAAAATTAAAAGCAAGCAAAATGGTCAAACTTATATATATATATATATGTATATATATATTATATATACATATATATATACATTATATATATACATTATATATATACATATATATATATATATATATATATATATATATATATGTGAAAGTATTTCATTTCAGATCATTGTAAGATTTACCTGTTTCCATGCTCAAGTTTCTCAACTTTCTTTTTAAGACTTGAATTTTCCAGATTACTTGCTTCAAGCCTACATGTCCAAAAAACATTGATCAAATAAATCCATTCTTAAAAATCAATTCATGTTTTGCATTGTCTGGTGCTACCAGCACAAAACCACAGTGGCATACTACTCATACACTCTCAAGCCACTCATACACTCTTGCCACTTGTACACTCTCAAGTCACTCGTACACTCAATGATCATTAATATGACATCCTGGTCAACAATGATAACACAGTAGGCTAAATTCTACTTAGAAAATACAATTAGTTGCAAAGCACACAGAACAGCAACAAGCACGATATTATTTATCCTTCTCACAGTGTCAGAAGTGTCAAGGAGCTCTCCGTCGGTATACAACATTTCGGCATTATTTATCAACAATAGCATACAGGAAGTAAAATAAATTAACTGGAAATCATTTTGATAATTATTAAATAAATATAGGTTCAATACAAATTCAACCAGCACAAACATCAGTGTAAATAACACTATAAGGCAGAAAGAAAACACAGTTGCCTTTAGTCAGCAAACTTTCACTTTTCAAAAATTGACAGAACTGGCTATTCACAGAGAAAAATGAAATTAGAGCACGCAGTTAAAATGCATTCAGAGAACAGCAGCAACTATAAAATAAAAAAGTATTTGATAAAACTTTAATTAAAATAGTCTAGTTGAATATAATAGAAAAGCTTTTACTAAAGTAACACAAATAATTAAGCAATTATTTATACATATATATCTTCTAAGTCACCTTTTTTCCAAACTTTCAATGTAGTCTTTCTTCTTCCTTCTGCTTTCTTGTGCAGAAACCTAAATATCAGCTGCACTGTTAGTTCTGTGTGTGTGTGTGTGTGTGTGTGTGTGTGTGTGTGTGTGTGTGTGTGTGTGAAACAAATGGTCATGGTTATAAACCAGCAAATAACCAATCAAAAGTCAAGTTCATAAAGATATTCTTAATGAAGCCGCCATTATTATTTTACACAAAGACTCAATATACTCGTGAAACCTAGCAACCACCTAGTTACAGCATTTGAATAAATTTTACACTGTACCATATATGGATATTCAACCATTAGAAGATCAAAGTAATTACATTTAAGGCATAAATTAAGACTATACGCTAAATGTAAAGGCCACAACGCTCAGTTTTCAAAAGACGGAAAGAGAAAATGAACTCTCAGAATAGAATGAATGAAGCACAGATTCAGCATCGACAGTTGATCTACCTTATTTTTAATCTTTCGTTGAATCTTTTTGAGAATTTTTTCTTCCTGTTTGGTAAGCGGCCATCTTGTTGGAACTGGATATCCTTCTGATATGAGAGTGTGCTCCTCCTCTTCCGACAAAAACAGGGAACCAGATGAAGGCATCTGAAGACACGACATTCCCAAAACAGCAATTGACGTCACTTTCAATAAGTTTTAAAAAATTCACCAGAACATCTTGCACATGCCCATCATGACTGAAGTTGACTCAAGACATTTCATGAAAACTTCTTCAAAGGGCAGCAAAATAAGAGCATTATTATATTCAAGTCAAAAGAAGTTCAGTTTTCTTAATATCTATCTCACACTGCACAATCAAGTGCCTCACAACAGCATAAAACAACTGGCAAACTTACCAAATTGGACAACAGAGACACATGGTTCATAAATTTTGGCTTGGTTAGAGAAATGTTCTGTGGAAGTGACTTCTGAGTGATAACAAGCCTTTCCGATCTCACAGGACTGACACTTCCATCACTGTCACTGTTTGGTGGCGACAGAGGAAGAGTCTTTAAGCTTTCTATGAACAAACATTCTCAAGTTTTTCTATTACAAAGCTACTAATCGTGATACTTACCAAATCCCACAAAAGTTCTGAAAAAACACGTTTTCATTACAGTTGCTGCAAACATCACTTCTTACTGGTCATTTAAATATGAATGGACACTGTTCAGTGTTCAAATATGGGGTATAAGCATGAACTTGCTGCCTAAGACAAATAATGGGAGGAAACAAATGTCAAAAATTTAGAAACAAAAATATCAGACAACAGACTAGAGCCACAGAAACAATCATAAATAAAGTTCACAAAAGAAGATTACTGTAACTTGGTTTAGTCATGTAAACAGAATGGAAAACAACTAAGTGCACACAAAATAAAAGGAAACAGAGGGCAAGGAAGACCAAGAAAAAGATCAAAAGCACATTGGGAAAAACACCAAATCTTGATGACTAAAATTTGAAAATGAAGCCCTTGATCATTTTTTGCCTTTTTTCTTGTTTTCAAGTAAAAAATTTGTTCTTGGGACAGTTCTTGTCACTTTGATCATGTCTTTAATTGCTTTTAAAACTTTGAAATATCCCTTTAACTTAAAGCATCTTGACACAAATTCATCATCTTCACTTTCTCTTTCTACCTGCATGGTAGCAATACCATAAAATCTCAAGTATAAAGCACACTTTTTTAACTCAGAATTTTCCATAAAGTTAGGGGTGCGTATTATATTCATTTAATACCCAAATTAGATGAATTTTTCCTCATTTTCCCCAAAGACTTAATTTTACCGGCACATTCCATAGTGTGTAGTGTATCATTTGAATGGCAAAGCCAGTGGCATAAATGAGAGAGGGTGAAATGAAGAGAAGTGGAGAAAGAGAATTTGTAAGGAGTGGGGAGGACGGAGAGGGGACGATGACGTGCGGTTGCACATCATCGCCCCTCTCATCCTTTGCCCCTTTTCTAACAATTTAACAAAATGCCCAATTTCCTAAATTTTGTTCTTCACCTTGATGCCTCTAGAGTTTAAATGTTGCAAATATGCATAACAGTTTTTTTTACCAATATTAGAATCTAAATCATTTAGGCTGCAAATATTCAGTATAATTCTAATTTTAAGCATGCAGCTTGCTAAAATCAATAAAACATCAATGGCTATACATTCAATTTCCTTGAAACCCATTTTATATTATAAATATGTACTCATAGACACTATGCACCTGTAAAAAAGAAGATAATGAAAGCCACTATCAAAAAATGAGCATTGATTATAAGAACTCAGGGAAAAGCAAGTCAAAGATAAACAAACTCATAAATTATGTGAATATCAATGATGAATCACATTGAAAAACAGTTGATACAACTGTGCTTTAGCCTACATTTAGACAAATGTACAGGAATATATAACAATTCAATTCTTAAAGAATAACTTTTTGTAAATCATAGCTCTGCACTTTCAGTAATAAATTCTAAATATATTTCAAAACAAATGTTATCGACACAACATAAGAAATCTGAATTTCTCCAAATTCATCATGGTGTTACCTTTTGAGGGAACAGTCACTCCAATTGCTCCAACTGCTGCCATACGTGTCATCACTTGTACCTGAACTTTCGACAAATTTTGCAATTTCTGGCTCAGTCTTTCTGAAACCTCAAGTGAAGCCAGGGTATGTGATGGCAGTGTTATCATCTGTGGCTTCAAGAGAGAATTTTTTGATGGTATGCAAGACACAACATAAGTTGGTGTTCCAATGTCACTACTGCTTACAACAGCAGGATCTAGAGAAACTTGAACCTTCTTTTCTACTAGACATTCATCATCTGCATCACTGAGAGCACAAGTTTCTGTGATGATTGTTTCACCAATGGGCAGCTTTTCTACCCCACTCAGCATTTCACCTTCTTCATCAAGCATCATTGCCATGTTTGGATTTACCAGATTCAAAAGGTCTTGCTCCAACTCTAAAAAAATAACATATATACATATATTGGTACATACATACATAAGTTCATAATGTTATCTTTTAGACTGAACACACACGCACAATACATCCTGCAAAGTTGCATTACAAGTGAAACATAGCTGTACACATGATATACAATGTTTAGTTGTATAATGCAGATAGTTCAGTCTTGACTCAAGTGATTTATTAATATTTCAGTCATTCAGACACAACAAACAACAGCCATAGAACAGCACATATACCGGTAATCATGGGCAGCACTGAGGGTGGGTCCACGGGTCTGGACCCACCCAGCCTCTGGCAGGGGCAGCCGAGCAAATCGAGCAAATCCGTATAGAAATTTTGTTTGGGAGGGGGTGGGTAGGGGTAGCCTGAGCCGGGTCCTGGTTGTGTTCAGTGGGATCATATTACAAGATTGCATTAGACCGACCCAGCCAAAAACAACCAGCGCCACCCCTGCAAATAACAGACAGTATACAGGACAACTCAAGTCTCTTGCGAGATACTAACAAAAGGAACAATCAATTTCAACACCGCATCGCATTGGGTCTCAGTCTATGTTACACCCTCAGGTATAGGAGTAAGAAAATAATTACTACAGAAAACAATTAAAATAGCAGAAAAGATGAAGGCAAACTTGAGAATATTAGAAGTAGGTAAATTAACAATAACTAAGAGAATGCCTCTCCATCATCCCACCTTGATCATTGAGACTTTGACTGCAGGCAGAGAACATCACATCCTTAGAATTTGACAGCACAGGAACACTGCTCATTTGAGACAACAAGCAGTCATTCAGCAGCGGTTGATAACTCAGCAGATCAGATGAAAGCCAAGTCATCTCCTTAAAATGTTTACAATCTACCACAATTTAAAATCTTTAAACAGAGATATACACGGCTGCTTATATGCTCAGCTTTTATATAAAGCATGACCAAAGCTTTCCTTTGGTACTTGGCAGCTTGCTCAGCTGACTTGGCTGTGAATTGGCACAAAGCCACCACCCCACTGAAGTAAAGGATGTGGCGGAAGCACTGCAAGCCTGCATAAGAGATGTAGAAGGGTGGTTAAGCAGGAATAGGCTCAAACTCAATCCACAAAAAACTGAACTAATTAATCTGCCTAGGGCATAGGAAACAGATAGATAAAGTAATACTGGATAAAATCAGTATTGAATCGATTGAAATCTTCCGTTCTAAAGTTGTACGAAAACTAGGTGTTATGTTGGATGAAAATCTGACAATGGTTCAGCATGTCAACAAGGTTGTTGCAAGCAGTTTCAGCGAACTACGGAAATTGAGATTGATAATACCTGCTCTGACACAAGAAGCAGCAAAGGTGTTAGTTCATGCACTTGTAAGTACAAGACTGGACCACTGTAATAGCTTGTTAGTACAAATCAGCAAAACACAAATTCAGCGCCTTCAGGTGGTGAAGCATGCTGCAGCCCGCCTTTTAACAGACACAAAGAGGAACCAGCATATCACACCAGTTCTACGCGAATTGCATTGGATTCCGATCAAGCAGAGACTGATTTTTAAGATCATTTCCCTCGTCGATAGGTGTCACCGAGGAGAGGCACCGGAATACCTTTCCTGTGAATGTAAGCAGTTGAGGTCGATGCACAGACCGTTCAGGCTCAGATCAGCTAACACAAGAACTTGGTCACTTCTCTAACCAGCACAAAGATTGGCGATCGTTTATTTAGGATGCTAGGACCTTACTACTGGAATGCTCTCCCAGCGGAGCTACGGGACAATACCACCTCTCGAGACGTTTTCCTTTCAAGACTTAAAACATTATTCTTTGACCAATCAGCAGCGGCGCATTTGTGCTAAAGTGTGCCTATTAATGAACTATCTAATCTAATCTAATCTAATCTAATCTAATGGCCGTTCTTGACCAGTGAAGCAATTTATCGACGCACATTCTGGCAGCTTAACTCGTTCTAAATGCATTGAAATTTGCCACAAGAAGAGAGAAAACGCCAGGTCGCATCCCCATATGGCACTAGGAGGGACTTATACGATTATACGACGACGATCGGAGGCGATGGTACGCACGGCGGCGGTCGTCTCACCTCGTCATCCGCCGCAGCCATCGTCATCGTCGCGTAGACGTCGGCCCCATCGCTGCCGCCTTCTACGTCTGGTCCAACCGTTTGCAGATTGAGACGATTGTCGAGGAGATCGTCCCACTTCAATGGCCAATCCATCATCGTCGACCGCCAACGACTCGGGATTTCTGCGTAATTTTCGCTCTCAATAAAAACAAAATCAAAACATCAACAACTAACACTACTCCTCCTGACCTCCTCCCTCTCCTCTTCCGCTCCCTCCTCTCCTTTCTCATTCTTCTGCTCCTTTATTGGCTTTACATCCTCCTCGTCGTATTCCTCGTCCTCCTTTCCACTCTTCGATAATTAAGTCAGGACTCTTCTGAGCTTTCTAAAGACTTTGGCTGGCTTATGCATTTCATGTGGCTGCCGCTTTGGCCTGGAACGGCCTAACTCAGGGTTGTCCAACTGGCGGCCCGCGGGCCGAATCCGGCCCGTAGGCCAGTTTTATCCGGCCCGCCACAGAGTTTGGGGAAAATAATTTTGGCTATAGGACCGGCTATTACGTTATTTTATAGATATATACTAGGACAAAGAGGTTACCAAATTGCCTACTTATCCACACACCACAGATGACGGCGGTTATTAGCCTTTCTTATTTTCTACTTATTACAAAGCTGTATAAATTTATGGGAAAGTTCGGCGATCTCTCATTGGCTCCGTGATTAAACGTCATTCTATGCTTATACGCCATGGACGCCATTATCAGTCCCCCGCTGCAATATCTAGACGTGTTTTTGCATGCAAAATTTCTTTAAAAACGCAAATTACAATTGGCAAAACTCAAATACCGAGTCTCTTATCTAGTTCAGAAACGACGAAAGAACAGAACTACTATAAGATTCCAATCCACAATAGTTTTTTTTCACAAATAAACCGTAGATCTTGACAATCGGACTTTCTTTTCAATGAAGAGAAAGTCCGAGTTTCAACAACTTTCAAGATATACGAAAAGAAATGCCTGAAAAGACTCGTCCGGTTCTAGGAATCATTGTTAGAGACTGTGCACCAGTGGCGGCTCAACCGGGGGGGCCCGTGCCCCCCTATTGAGAGCCTGGCCCCCCAGTGCCCACCCAGTTGGGACCCTATACTTAATGCTAAATACATTAAACAACAAATGGTTGCCCCCCATGATTATAAGTTGCCACCCCAACAGCCCCCCCCCCACTTGCCAAATCCTAGAGCCGCCACTGCTGAGCACTATAAATATTTTGCCATGACTTGTTTACGAAGACCGCAGTTTTGTTGCCAACCCTGAATGTGTGCATCGTCGTCTATACCCTCGTCATCGAACTTCTATAGCGTCATTTTAGCAATGTTCTTGACAACAATCGGTGATCGCTCTTTGATTTGATTCGAACCCTGTGTAGGAATAGCGATACGGAAGCTGAGTTGACTTTTCATGATTCAGCGGGGTCCTAATTTTCCCACCCACTAATTTCTATCCGAGAGCCGGGGGGAGTAAGCCAGCCTACTAATTTCTATCCGGGGCTGGGGGAGTAGGCCAGCCCCCTGCCTGCCAAATTAAACTTAAAACTGAAACGTCATTGACAAAATGAACTGTAAGTGAAATGAAAGAACAAACCTCCAAATGCAAATTTTATTAAATACAAAATCCAGCCTTCTGGACAAAACACCAAAGCTGTTAAGAGCAAATTATATACAGTGAACATTTAATCCCATTTTTACACTGTTTTTTCATATCAAAGCAACAGTTTGCAATGTGACCACAAAACAGGCCTACAACACATAATATGACATATTATGTCCCAATCTGTAGCTGTAATTTTTAAATATTACTAACAATAACAATTCAATGTTCAGTTAAATTTCACACACACCTAGGATGAAGTCAGCCATAAGGTATTGCAAACTGAACAGTAAATAATGCAAGTAATCCCGATCTTGCAAAAATAATTGACACCACACAAATTATATACCAACGGCATTTATAAACAGATGTCCATTATCAGTTGATGCTTCAAGTGCAGTGGTGTAGCAATTTGATCACCCCAAAATTTTTAACATATCCCTTTAGGGGCTGTCCATTAATTACGTCAACAAGTTAGGGGGGAGGGGTTTGAAAAAGTTTGACAGTTGTCGACAGGGGGGGAGGTCAAGAGAAGTTGACGTTAACAATTGCACTTCTACAAATAATAAAACACTAGGAACTTTCACGGAATACTACTTATTACAATTGAAAAAAGCATGGCAAAAAAGGTCATCATCACCATCACATTTTGACACTCGATGAGCAAACAGGGAAAAATGGGTCATTACCGCAAAAATTAATGACCTTGTTATTGGGACCCGTCATTGATTTGGGGGGGGGGGTTCAAAAGTTGTTGATGTAATTATAGGAGGGGTAACTGAAAGTTGACAGTTGTTGACAAGGTCAAAAATTGTTGACATAATTAATGGACAGCCCCTTACTGTAGCTTGGATATGGAGAATTTAAGCAAGGATGGATTAGGTTCATGTGCCTTAACACACAGAGGACATTATTTTTGCTCGTCAGGCCTTTAGAACGGAGGCACACTTTTACAGATGCTCGGGGGCAGCCACATCACCAGATACCCTCGCTATGCCACTGTTCAAGTGGTAATGATATTGCTCACACAAGGAATTGAGTAACTAATATTAGCAAACTGATTATAAAGCTTATTCAATTTCATTAAGCCAAGATCAATAATTATAAGGTGCAGCTGTCTAAAATGAAAGGTGCATCAAAAACAAATATGCAGCAGGCCCATCATAATTTCAATGTTATGCAATCATACTCATCAATCACAAATTTACCAGGAAATATCTAATCCATACCACAAGAAAATTATCTGTAAATTGAATTAATACTTTAACAGGTGTGCTTATATAATGACCATTAAGCAAATAGTTGAATAGTCCATGTGATTGCTGTTCATGACTATTACATGGTAAAAACAGTAATGTGTAATCCCATTCCTAACTGTATTCTGTTTAAGCAAAATTGACTGTCAACAATAAGTAGATGCAATTTGTGTCACTAATAATTGATACAAAGGTAATTAACTTAATTAATTAGGCAATTAAAACAAGAACCAAAGGCTGAAGATCAGATGAAAATTTTAAACAGTGAGCACTCTCTAAAGCTCTAATACAACGAGAGAAGTGGATGCTTCGACATTTGATCCGGCAGCTAGGTGGTGTGACAAGTTGTTTGAGTATTAGAAGACGATTCCACCAGCAAGTCACTTTGCAAACCTGTTAAGGAAATAAAATATTAATTAAATTTTCTAATTCTGGCACAAATTTCCAACTAACTATTGCCACTTGTACTTACAGAGGCATAACATTGGAGCACTTTTCTCACAAAGAACAACCACTCAAATAAAAATCATACCAACATACTAGGCAGAGGGCATCATATGTTGGAGTCTTTCCTGGCAGCCTTGTAATGAAGATAACAGTTCAAAAGAAAAATGTAATGACAATAATGCCACTTCTTACTGCATAGAAACATTAGACGATGGTGCTTCAAATTCTAATCACAATAGATTCAATTCAAGTCCAGTATATCAGGCTGGGAGACGGCGGGGGACGGTCCCCTCGAATAATTAGTTGGCGGGGGACAGAGTATCAATTATCCCCCCATTGTTTTGGGCTATATGGTAAAAAGGTCTATCCTACTCCATGATGTTGATGCCAGAATTACGCCAAATCCACATTCTCTCATTTCGGATGACCTTTTTTGCTTGTCAGGGTATTTGGAGAGAGAAAAATATAAAAATATCAGGATGACCTTCTTTTTGGCTTGTCAAGACGTATTTCATGGGCGATTTTAAGTCTCCGCCATAATATGCAATATCCCCCATAATGGAGGAGGAGGATTTTTATATTTCTGGGGGGTCAACTTTTAAAAAGTTATTCTATCCCTCCAATGTTGATGTAGGGGTTTACGCCCTGAGTGTACATAGGCTACATGCAAAATAGTCCTAGACCAGACAATGCATGGGCTACTTGGTTATTTATTGTATTTCATGGATGATTTAAAGTCCCCACCATACTATGCAATATCCCCCCAAAATGAGGGGGATAGGCCTATTTATATTTCTGGGGGTCAACTTTTAAAAATTATTCTATCCCCCCAATGTTGACGCCAGGTTTACGTCTTTGGTCCCAGCTAGCCCCAGTGCTCGAATTGTGAGAAAATGAAAGGGGGGGTCATGGCGAGCGTGGTGTTTTAAGAATTTACACTTTTGTCATTTTTGCATTTCTCTCGGGAGGGTCTGCCATTTTAAAGGGGGGGCTGAACCCCCAACCCCCCAGCAATTCGAGCTCTGGCTAGCCCAAATAGGGGCGATCCATGCCCCTTGTGGCTACGCCAATGTTAATTGGCCTTTAAAAGGCCTATATTTAGGACTAGGATAAAGGGGGCGGAAGATGGCAGAGTGGGCTACGCGCTGGAGCGGCAGGCTGACGGAGCGGGTTCAAGCCCCATTAGCGCCCCTAGTAGCTTTCACACAGACATGCAGTAATGCCTCCTAAGGGGCTGACCATAAGTTCATAACTGACGTCACGCACTCAGGCCTCAGGGGGGAGTTCAAACATTTGTGACGATTTGTAACGAGGGGGTTCCAGAAATGTCACATGTGACGTCACAATAATAAAAAGTTTTAGGTGGCGATCTCTTTTTGCTTGTCAGTACATTTGGGAAGGAAAAAAGGACGAGGGAAAGATGATGATGACCTTTTTTGCTTGTCAATAGATATGGAAAGGAAAAATTACTAGGTTCTTGTCGGTTAATTCACCGCCAATAGTTTATTCACCGCCAATCAGTGGCGTAACGTGGGTGGGGGCGAGGGGACAATTTGCAGAAAGCCCCCGGGTCCCGGAAGAAGGGGGCCCCCGAAGAGTGGTTGCAACTTACTAAACAATGATTTATTTTTACATTTTACTTCTTCTTCTTTAGGTGCTGTGTACTACTACCAATTAGGCCTACTAGAGGAAAGAATAATGATGATGACCATTTTTGCTTGTCAAGATTTTTCGAAAGACGAGTAGAGGGGAGGGTTAACGCGTTATGACGTTATATTTGAAGGGTCTGACTTTTTGTGACGACGTGCGACGAAGGGGGTAAAAATACTGCCAAAATCATACTACTACTACTACTACTACTACTACTACTACTACTACTACTAATAATAATAATAATAATAATAAGTTGAGAAAGATAGGTCTTAGAACTCGGTGTGAATTGCATTAATATAATATAATATAATATAATATAATATAATATAATATAATATAATATAATATAATATAACAAGGTTTAAAGTGGTTCAGTAGGGACTGCCCTGTGTGAGAACCACTGTTGTTCCCGTCCAATCTAATATCCTAAACTACTGAGGTTTATTTTGAACTCGTTTACAGTTGTAGCCGTTACTGTCCCCTCATCCAGTTCATTCCATCTGTCCACCACTCTTGCACTAAAAAATGCTGTTTATGTCTCCCAACCCGTTTCTTGAACAGTTTCATGCTCTGTCCTCTGGTTCGATCATACTGCTTCATTGTAAAGAATCTTTCTCTTGGCATTTCCACTTTGTTTGTTAGTATTTTGTATGTCTTGATCAAATCCCCTCTCTCTCTCTCTCTCTCTCTTCTTTTTTCCAGGGTTGTCAATCCACAGTGATTTAGCCTTTCCTCATATGTTAGTTTATGATATCCCTTGATCATCTTTGTTGCTCTGTGTTGCACTCTTTCTAAGGTCTCTATGTCTTTCTTCTGGAATGGACACCATGCTTGAACACAATACTCTAAATGTGGACGTACCAATGTTTTGTAAAGTCTTATTATTACATCCTTCTCTCTGCTCACTATCGTTCTTTTGATCATACCTAGAATTTTGTTGGCCTTATTAGCTGCCTCTGCACATTGCCTAGATGGCTTTAAGCTGTTATGCATGATGACCCCTAGATCTTTCTCCTCGTTTGTAACTTTTAGTCCCCATTCCTGCTCAATATGTACAAAAGTCTAGCTAACTGGGTGTTCTAGCGTTTGGCGAGTAGGCCTATTTGCATGCAACTTCGCTAGTGCAATTTATCGCTGATGAAACATTGGGGCGACAGTGTTTCACTTTCGAACTCAATTGGGTAGAACATAGGCCTTATAGTAGCCTAACATTGTAGACGATTGATAGCCTATCTTCCTTCTGCAATTCTCTTGGCTCAGTTTTAGGCTATAGGCCTACTTCGCAAATTTGACGAATTTGGTCTCATTGGTCTCGATAAGAAGTCGACATTTTAGAAATATTCAGAAATGCTTTCAAACATCGTGCCAGTACACCGATATGCCAGTATTCCTGCCAGGGTGCGATTTGTGACCTGGAACAGTGGGGAATTAAGGGGGTGGAGTGCGAGCTTATAGCGGGGTTTGGGGGCTTTCCTCAGTGGGGTCCAGGGCTGGGATGCTAGTGGCCACCTCTGTGAAGGGAATGTAGTTGAGGAAAATAATTCACCTCCCCCTTCAAATCGCACCCTGATGCCTATACACGCGTAACGTTACGCAGATATAGACTACAAGTAGCCCTAGCATTGCTCTATAGTCATAACCTGTCAACGTCAACTCAAGTGGTAGCTAACAGTGGCGTAGCCAGGAATTTTATTTGGGAGGGTATACATATTTTGGGTGGGCATAAATCTTAACTATAAACCACATTAACCATATAAGCCACATGTAAATCACATAGAAAACTTTAAGGTAGACTGATTTTTTGTTTGGGGGTATATATACCGATACCCGATACCCGTCGCTACGCCCCTGGTAGCTACTATAGGCTATATATATATATATATATATATATATGTGTGTGTGTGTGTGTGTGTGTGTGTGTGTGCGCCTATAGGCTACTATATAGGGATTATAGGCAGTGTTGGAGTTGTGAAATTTGATCGGGGAGGGGGTTGAGGACTGAAATTCAATGAATGACAGAAGCTGCATGTACCTGACATGCGATTTTTGGGAGGTTGCAAAGTTAGCTGGGAGTTGAACCCTCCCCCCGCCAACACCCCCGGCAACTCCAACACTGATTATAGGCTACTATATAGGCTACTATATATAGGCTACTATATAGGGCCTACTGTTAGAATCCTTTATGAATGCCTGTGTAGCTAGCACACTAATTATGTTTAGAAGTAGAACCCGGACATTCATGCATGCTACAAAGTTATCACGGACTATTATAGCCTATAGGCCTATTGTTGTTATCTGCGCAAAACTTTTCGGATTGACTAGCTGTAGGCTGTAAACGTACGGGTACAATTAGTGCAAAGACAAATAACCAGACTAAACGAATAATTACCGGCCCTAATTACTCGATCCGCGTTAAAACTAGGATAAGGAAGTGTCATTCTCTATTACTCGTTTGAATTGAAAATACGCGTTCAGAACTGATGAAATTCGGAGTTCGAAATATCTGACTGAATGCATCACTGTTATACGATACTTTAAGCCTTTAATCCAGTCTACTCTCGGACGCTCTGGATAAAGAAACGGGAGATGACGCATTCGTCCGAATCGGTTACCATCGTCGTCGTCGTCGTCGTTCTAGTGAATCTGTGGCAAACGGTAATGGAGCACAAAGTCCGTAGAACGAACTCGTAAACTGGCGATAATTTCGAATTTCGTTGAAGGGTTTCAGTGTTGACGAAAATGTGTTTTGCCTGTTGAATATGGGATGTTTTGAGCGCCTGATGCCTGAAAAGTTTTCTCCAATCAGGTTTATTAAAATATGTAGTAGGCCTATTCATCATCTACCTGAATACGGTCAAACTCGATTTGTCACCTTCAGAGAATTACTGTTCAATTAGATTAGGCCTAATTATGTGGCGGCATTAGGGGCTGTCCATTAATTATGTCAACAATTTTTGGTCAATTTTTGACCCCCTCCCCCTTGTCAACAACTGTCAACTTTCAGTTACCCCTCCTATAATTACGTCAAAAACTTTTGACACCCCCCAAGATCAATGACAGGTCCCAATAACAAGGTTATTATTTTTGCGGTGATGACCATTTTTCCTTTTTTGCTCGTCGAGTGTCAAAATGTGATGGTTACTTTTTAAAACCCTCCCCCTAAATTGTTGACGTAATTAATGGACAGCCCCTTACAGGGTGCTGACGTTCACAATAGCTAAACGGTTTCAAGAGGAAAGGTATAGGCCTATAGGGGTTGGGTTCCGACATTTTCTTCCACGTTTGTGCCTATGGATGCGCTCTACCCTCGGACTGAGGATGGCTTAAAAAGCAAACCGATGCTGAACAACTCGACAGATTAGCCTACTCGCAAATTGAATAGTTCCGAGTGGGGTTTTAATTCGATACTGGCGACTCCTAGCGGTTGGAACTTGGAACAATACAAATGTAGTGCGGTATTCTGCTGAGATCTTTTGTGTTTGGCTTATGACTCTAGTGGGTAGTAGTGGCGAGGTCTAAGCAGACTAAGCTGTAGCTTCCCGCCTTACAGTCTGTCTGAACTCTGAAATTGGTCGTCTTTTGAAACTCTTTTCGCAGCTGTTTCTTCTGAGATCGTGAGTATGAGCGAATAAACATTCGACTGCAGTCTGCAGAGGATCTGAATGTGGAGAGTTACTACAGTGATTTTCACACAGGCTTTACTACTACCACCACTACTACTAGTCTACTACTACTACTAGTCTACTACTACTACTAGTCTCTACTACTACTACTACTACTACTACTACTACTACTACTACTACTACTACTACTACTACTACACTACTACTACTGCTACTGCTACTACTACTACTAATGCTACTGCTGCTGCTACTACTACTACCACAGGTGGCTAGCCGCAGGAACCATGGAGTTATTATTAGAGGAGACGGCATTACGTCATTTCTAACCAGCTAGGCTGCGTGAAGCCAGTAGCGCGTAGGCTAAAAATAGCATCTCCATTGTTAGCGGCCATTGTGGTTGAATCGGACGAATACAGAAGTATTAAGTCAGAGTTATATCATTCCCTTTTAAAAAAAATTATAAATAATAACTTTGTTATTGGGACCTGTCATTCATCTTGGGGAGGGGGAATTTTTGACATGATTATTGGGGTGGGGTAACTTAAAGTTGACAGTTGATGACAAGGGGGAGGGGGTCTCAGAGGGCAGTGTTATTTCTAGGATTTTGAAGGGGGTGTCGGAAAATCAGGGAAGGGGTGTCGGAATTTTTAAGTATCTGCCCGAAAATGGCTTACAAAAAGTCATCCGACAATAAAAGTTGGAGGAAGAGGGTGCAGTGGCGTATTTACCATTGGGCCATGGCCCCCCTTAAAAAAAGGTCGTCAACTTTTTTCCAAAGTTGTAACTTGTCAGGTCGAAAGTGTCTGGGCCCCCCTTACCAAAATTCTAAATACGCCACTGAAAGGGTGTCCTCCATTGGGGGAGGGGGTGTTCTGAGCTAATTAGTATCCATTTTGTATACATACCATTGTCACATTACCAAATTTTGGAGGGTGTCGACTTTAAATTGGAGGGGGGTGTTGGGGTGTTAGGAGGGTGTAAAAATATCCCTGGGAGGGGGTCAAAAATTTCCCAAAAATTGTTGACATAATTAATGGACAGCCCCTTATTGAAAACACGATTGATGTCATCCAATATAGTGTCCACTTGCTATTTTCAAAAACAAATGTCAAACAATAGCATCTTAATCAGTGGCGGCTCCACAGGGGGGCCCGGGGGCGTGCCCCTATTGAGTGCATGGACCCCCAGTGACCCCCTGTTGGGACCCTATACTTAATACTACATACCTAACAACAAATGGTAGGTCCCCATGATTAGAAGTTGCCACCCCAACGGACCTCCCCACTTGCCAAATCCTGGAGCCGCCACTGGGCCCATGGTGGGTCCGTGCCCCCTATTGAGTGCCTGGCCCCCAGTGGCCCCCTGTTGGGACCTTATACTTAATTAATACTACATACCTAACATCAAACGGACCGAAACGGTAGGCCCCATGATTAGAAGTTGTCACCACAACGGCCCCCCACTTGCCAAATCCTGGAACCTCCACTGATCTGAATTTCCATTTTCAATACATACTAATAAAAAGTTCTTAGAACATTGGTAAAACATTCCCGCAGCTATTCCCCATGGCTCAGCTGATGATGTTTTGAGTCTACCAATGTGGCTGCCGTTTGGGAATTTCCCAAATAGTTGGCTTCAGCCAAATGACGTCATGCCGTCTCCTCTAATAATAACTCCATGGCAGGAACACGTCCGTGTATCATGAGGCCCTCCGTGTATCATGTGACCAATAATGTGTGTGTGTGTGTGTATGTTTGTATGTTGGTGTCCATCAACTGTTTGTAGCCCCTATAATTATGCCAAAAACTTTTGACCCCTCCCCCAAAAGATCAATGACAGGTCCCAATAACAAGGTTATTATTTTTGCGGTGATGACCATTTTTTCTCTTTTTTGCTCATCGAGTGACAAAATGTGGTGGTGATGACCTTTTTGCCATGCTTTTTTCCATTGTAATAAGTAGTATTCCATGAAATTTCCTATTTTTTTATTTAATATTTGTAAAAAGTGAAATACTTATCTAAACCCCCTCTCCCTCTGTCAACAACTGTCAAACTTTTTCAACCCCTTTAAATTGTTGACGTAATTAATGGACACTGGACAACCCCAAATGGTCTTTGGTCCTTCCCTCGGTTGCACTGCAAAATATTTTAACATTTGTTTTAGGGGATATTTGCTTCATAACTTAATTTGTGCAATTAGTAAAAAATGTAGTAAAGTGGAGGAAACTTTATGAAAGTATGCGCTCCATAATTAGGCCTAGTAAATGTTTCGTTACTGAGTCGATACAAATTGCAATCAGCTTTTGTCTGTTAAACAATTGTGGGGCAAAAAATTGAGGTAATTAAGCGAAACTGCAGCATTCTAATAAACTTAAAACTGTAAATTATATTAGTATTTGCTTAGACGGCGAGCGTTATCACTGTAACAGTCGATTATTTTTTAAAATATTGGTCACGTGATACACACGGAGGGCCACGTGATACACGGACGTGTTCCTGCGGCTAGCCGCCTGTCTACTACCAGGGTTATTTCTAGGATTGTGAATTTAGGGGGTGTCGGTAAAATTTGGGGGTCTCTGCCGAATAAGTGTGAAAAAGTCATCCCACAAAAAGTCAGACAGGCAAAAATCCCACAAACCTTATCGAATCAAATCTAAAAAATGTCTGACAAGCAAAAAAGGTCATCAGACAAATAAAGTTGGGGGGGGGTTACTTCTCGAATTGCGGGGGTGTTTGGGGGAAGAGTAATCTTTGAATTTAATGAGTCAGATTATCTGCATTAGCAAAAATGAAAGTGGGGGAGGAGGTTCAACCCCTATACCTTTCCCTTCTCTATCGTAGCCTCTCAAAAAGTGTGGATGGGGGCTTCAGCCTAGAGGTTTAATAGAGGTTTACGCCTATGATTATATGTCTACTTCAGCTTCTGTTGTGTTTTTCAGGAAGAACTGAGTCATTAAAAATTAAAATTTTGCTGACATTTTCCTGTATGTCTTGTTTTTGCATTCAAAGAATTTGGCTTCAATTCTTGTTTCTTTAGGCTCATCTGATAAAGCACAACTCTCAACTTTGTGGACCCACAGTAACAGCAGATGGGGTACTGCTTCATGGAAATGACCAAATAGTTTTACCAAATCAGCAGTATAATCCTGAGAATGCTAGCCTTGTGCAATTTGCTTTCAAGACAACATCAACAGAAGGTCTTTTGCTGTTATACACTAGTTCGGAAAGTTCAGCAGCTTTGCAGTCACTGGAACTTGTTGATGGAAAACTGCATTTTCGACTCAATTTTGGTCCTGACAGCACTGTTATGATTTCAAGGGACCGCTACAATGATGGAAACTGGCATGATCTTGAGACAAAGAGGACATCTGAGCATTTATATATGCTGTTAGATGGAATTTTAGGTGAGAATCATGGATTTGTTGCTTTAAAAACTCTATTTGATATTTCCATTCGCTTATTTCCGGCTCGACTTCAAGTATAATTATATATTAGACATATTCATCATGTGTAGTGTATCCCCTATGAATCATGCTTGATATAGTAATTTCATGTGATGCTTTTAATTTCTAAATTATCAGGCTCAATCAGCTAAATGATGTCACTGGTAATTTGAATGCACAGTTAGTAGAAAAAAGTAGACAGTTGAGATGGGTAACTGCTCTAAACAAATTATTAATGTCCTTTACTTCCGGATGCTTGCAATATTATACTTTGCCATATTAAAATCTGCTATATTCTGAAAAGCAACAGTTGGAATTTCACGGACATCTAATAAGAAAGGATGGATTGGAAAATCTAGTCGTAACAGGAAAAATAGAAGGGAAAAGAGCAAAGAATACAATGTGCAGACAGACTAAGAGAAACAACAAAAACTAAAGACAACATTGAACTGATAAGGAAAGCCAGAAACAAAGAAGAGTGGAAATCCATGGTTGCCAATGTAGCAATACATGGCACCTGAAGAAGAAGAAGATATTCTAGTGATGAAATAAAAAATCTGATTCAAGTTTGGTGTTGCATAGTTTTCCATGTGTGTGAGTCTGTTGAACCTCGACGATAATACAGAATTGCTAGTTTTTAACATAATTATGTTATAGTAGCTATACAATTTTACAGCTCCAGTTGTAGTATATTGAGATTTCAATTGATGGCTATCCATATATGTCTGACTGGTTCTTTTGATCAGGTCAATTCCAGAGATAATATTAGCAGAGTGGGAAACTGAGAAGAATAAACCCGCCTAAAGCAATTTGTGTTTAGTCTAGATTTGAAAGGACACAATGGATTAGACCAGTGCTGTCCAAAGTGTGACTTGTGGGCCAAATGTGACTTGCAGGCTGATTTTATTTGACCTGCCAGAGCTCAAGCAATTTTTCCAGCAATTTATGTGGGAAAATAAGACAATGGCCTAACCAGGTACTGGTGTGAGCTGGGATAAACAAAATCAAACATATGGTGTATTACAGCTAGCGTTCTTCATACTGATGTCCGTTGGATGAGCAAGGAGAAGAAAGGCTACTGATAAGAATCAGGAATATAATTGAAGAAGTCAAAATCTTCATGAAGGAATTGTTATAATATTTGGAAATGCAAGTTTTTATTGTAATGTTAGCATTTCTTACTGACACCACAGACCACCTTAATACTTTAAACTTGAAATTGCAAGGGAAGCATCAAATAATACCTACTCAAATGAAAAAAAAGTGTTTTTGAGAGAAAGCTGGACTTTTTCATCGGTCAGTTGAATTAGTCACATTTTACACACTTTCCTGTTGCACTTTCCAAGATTGCACAAGAATTTCCTGATCTAGTCAAAAGTGAGCAGTTCTACATATCATTAGAAAAGTTGAAGTTGAATTTCTCTCTCATTTCCAAGCTGTCTCATTCTTCTGCTTCTTTTTGTTAAAAATTCATTCACATGTGAATACCGGTAGCCACAAATATGCAGCTATTGGAATCAATTGAAGGTGCAGTGCAGCTTGAAATAATTGAAAGGCAACACAATATGGCTCTTTGTGAGAAGCACAAGTATACTGATTTCTGGATTACCGGTACTCATGTTTCTTCTGATGAATTTCCAAACATCAAAATACTGTAAAAAAAGGTACTGCCAATGTTTGGAAGTACCTACATCTGTGAAGCTGAATTTTCTGCAATGATTACGGTAACATCAAGTCAAAAAAATGAAACTCTTTGATGAACTTTTAGCAAATCTAATGAGGGCTGCAGCAACTCAATATCATTTGCAAATTTTTAAAAATTCAAGTGCAATACAAAGCCAAATCATCATCATCATCATCATTGCTTTCTGCCAACCCATTGGTGGCAATAGCTGGGCACAAGACATTTCCAAGAGGCATCGTCACCATCCTGCCCTCTGCCAGCTCTTCAGCGGCAATAGCGAGACACAGAATGTTGATCCGCCTCCTGTTCCCGTCTTGTGTCCTTCCATGACCCTGTTTTCGCCGAGCACTGGTCATGATTTCTCGGTATATCGAGCTGGCCGCAATGCCCCATATACAGTAGTTGGACACGCGCCCTCTGCTGGCACGACAGCGTACGAAGATCTTCCGCCAGTGATGCTGTTCTTCCATACTCTTCAGTCCTTCAGTTGAATACATCCACCATCCCTGCCGTTGTCTTCTGGTACAGTTGGTCCACGGCACCTTATTCCGTATTATTCGGTGCAATCCCAGGAGGTTTCCCAGCCCAGGACTTCCCCCCATCCGCCACCCGGGGGACGCGCCTCTACGCCGTTGTACCCCAGCGCGAGGGCAAAGCCAAATATCTCACTACAAATGTGCTTGAATATTAATTGCTATATGCTTGTGCACTGAACTATTTTACAAATACTTGATTACCTCCTAAATTTTAATTAAGGTAAACAATTGCCAATAATTGTTACAGTCGTTGCTTTTAAGTCTATTTAAGACTATCCTTTAAGACTAACCCTGTGGCCCTTGGCGTCAAGAAAAGATTTTCCGTGGCCCATTTACGGTGTCAAAACAGTTGGACAGCACTTGATTAGACAATCTGGCAGAGAGATTTTAGGGTAGTGATGGAAGAGGAATGGCTGCCTTATCCATTAGGTACAGTAGACACTGTGTAGGCACAGTATACAATTACCTTAAAACGGGCCTGGGATGTAAATAAGTAAGTAAAATCTCGTACATTTATATAGCACTTTGGAAATTAGTACAGTAGTAGCTGCTTATTCTTATGCTGTCTTACCAATTTTAGTGTTGGATGATGTTTTTTGCACACTTAGAGTTGGCTACTGTATACAAGTGTATTGGTCAGGCATGAGCAGTGATGGCGTCAGGTTGTTGCCTGAGGCAGGGCTTGTGGCAGGGCTCGAAATAGTTTACCAGAGCCCACTGGCATATCCAGCATTCTGGAATCATGGGGCACAGTTGGACAAGCAAAAAGGCTCGTAAGTTCCTTGTGCCAGTGTCATGCATTCATGCACTAACTTCAAATAGTCCTAAGCGCTTTTTACTACGGCGCCATGTCAAGTCGGCTAATGACAATTTGTAAACGACAATTGGCCAAGAACAACTGACCAGCGACAAATAGGTAACGTTAATCCGCCAAGAAGAAGTAGTCAATGACATATAGCAAATGTACATTTAGCTAAATGTATATACCAGAAGTTAGTTAAAAACGCTTACTGTCATGAAAGCCTAAACACTAATCCCTATGATACTGTCAGGGACAGGTAAAGTCATCGAATCATTACTCTCCGCAAAAACCTAAACCTAAACACTAATCCCTATGGAGATGTAGCTGAATTTGACATTTTAGGAAAAGTTTGATGCAATCCGAAAATACAAAGAATGCCAGGTCATTCAACACTACCTGTACGCAGCTAATGCTTAACTACGTCGTTTTGTGCATACCGTATTGTACATTTGCTATTTGCCGACTGACAATTAGCGAATTGTACATTTGCTATTTATCGCTTGCCAATTGGACCTGGCCGAAGGTCCTAGTCCAGATGACGTTTGATTATTGTTACTTTCAAACTGTCTGTTGCAGGGTGCGATTTGTGACTTGGAGCAGTGGGGGGGGATATGTCGAGCTTGGGGGGGATGTAGTTGTTTGGAAATGTAGCAGTGGGGGGTGTAGTGGTGGGGGATGTAGCAGTAGAGCAGTAGGGGGGATGCAGTTGGGCAGTGGGTGGAAGATTCCCCCCTTCCTCCCCTACAAATCGCGCCCTGGTCTGTTGGCCAGTTGTCATTAGTCCAGGTGTTGGACCACCTTTACTACCTACCTCCTTCCCAAATACCCAACAGTTATATGCGAATCCCATGACTAGTCCCAACCCGAATATGGTGGTCGGGGCCCCTATGGCTACGCCAATGCCAGGGCCAGCCCTGCCAGAGAAAGTTTTGACCAATCACAAAATTATGTACCGGTAATGCATATGCAATCAATTGCAATTAAACTTGTCAATTGCATTAATAATCATAAATTGATCATTATAATTTATGCTGTGTGTATTGTTATGCAAAAAGAAACACAGGAAATGTGACAGTAACTGTATCCATCAGTATGCAAACTGAACCAACATCAAGAAATAGTGGCAGTATGATATTTGAGCTGAAGATCAACATGTTTCTGAGTTTTGACTGATTCTGCCTTTGCCATTTTCTGCCGTTCTGTGTATTGTACTATACAAATAACCAGCTCAGATAGACAGAGCAGATTATTGTTAAGATTTGGTGGGTTCGGCCTAATTGAAATGCTTTCGGTCGAGGAAGTGACTGGCTAGAGAAACAGTTTTAGCATGTTTTGAAGCAGACAAGAGGGGGGAAATAACAAAATGTGGCAATTTACTGAGATTTTGCTCAATATTTTTGTTTAAAATTCAACATAATAATAGCTTGGTGTTTTAAGAGTTTATTAAGTCTAAGTATATTTTATTTTACTGTTTCTCTGGCAGGGCCCATGGCAGGGCCTAGGCCCTGCTTTGTTTATGCCTGGCGCCGCCACGGGCATGAGTTTGTTCTCCAGTTGTATCTATTCAATAGATACCTCCATTACTGCCCTTAATCATTGATGATCAATGGAAATTTCCTTGGTCATTGACAATGTTGTCCAATGCTTTACCATCAATGGCTTGTTTTTAGAGCTTCTTATTCAGGCCTCACTTCTTCTATGCTGTCCTCCCTTTTATGTGGTTCACCATGTTTTCATCTTATTGGTCTGCTATTGATATACTTAGCATTCAGATTGTCATCCATTAATTACACTGTATTACTAATAGATGCCCCATTCACCTCTTTCCCAAGTTTTGTTCAAGTTTTCCCATTCATCACTTATTCCCTATTACTGATTTTCTGTCTTTCTCATCGGCCCCCTCATTTCACATGTTTCCTGTTTTCCTTTCATCTCCTCTTTCACCTGCTTCACATTTGACCACCCAGAATCACAATCACTCAACAACTGAGCAACCTTAGCTTTAGCATCTAATTTACTGCTTGCCTTCAGAGCAGTTTATGCATCCTTCTAAAATTCAGCTCTGCATTGATAATGACATTCAGTTATCATTCATTTTATTTCATTCCTGAATTTTGCATCAACTATTAATTCTCTGCCCACTTTTACTAACACACATTAAGTCATTCACAAAGTGAAGAGTCATAAGAGCAAATTAGAGTGAACAACTTGCCCCAAGATCACTATGCAGTGACTAGGGTCAGATTCGAACCTGCTATCCTCGGTTGCATGGTAGGAATTCTACTTCCACTCTGCTGCATATTCTTTGTTGACCTGTGTCTTCTTTGTGTCTTTGTGGTAATGTATAATCAAATTGTTTTTTCATCTGCCAGTTTTTCCATCATCATCTGTTTAGTTTCTATGTGCACTGAATGAGAGAGGGAGAGAGAGGGATATAGGAAGGAAGTGAGTGAGAGAGGGAGGGACGGAGGAAGGGACGGAGGAACGGAGGGTAGAGAGAGAGAGAGAGAGAGAGAGAGAGAGTAGCCCAGTTTGACATTCTGCTGAAATCCTGTTCTAACTGAATGTTCATGAACTCTTAACTACCGTAATAAGTCATGTGAAATTCAGCTCATAAAAAGATATTTTCCTGAGATTTTACGACTAGAGATTATTATTTTGCATTGTCATGATGATTGGAGCTAGTAGAGGTTTAATAATTTTAGTTTACCTATTAGAATTAGTTAGAGATAATAATAATATTAATAATAATAATAACATGATTTTCAAGTGGTTTAGGAGGCTGTTAGCCCATATGCAAACCACTATAATTGTAAATACTCTTAGCATTTAATAATCCAGTTTTTCTAGATTGCCTTCTAAATCCATTTATTGTTTCAACTGTTACTGTCTTTTCCTCTAAACTGTACTATTTGTCCACAACTCTTGCACTGAAAACATTTCTTCTTTGGTCCCACCTTCTACTTGAAGAATTTGTACTTGAGGTCTCTTGTGCTGTTATAATGTGCTAATGTAAAGAATCACTGGTATGGCACATCTACTTTCCCAGTCATAATTTTGTATGTTTCTATTAAGTCGTTCTCCTTTCTCCTTACTACCGGTAATGTTGTCAATCCCTAATATTGAAATCTTTTTCTTAGCTTAAATTATGGCATCCATTGTCCATCTTTGTTGCTTATCTTTGAACATTTTCTAAAAGCTCTACAATATATCTTTTTACAGAAATGGATTCCATGCCTACTTATAATATTCTAGACACAATATTCTAGAGGAGGCCATACTAACATCTTGTATAGTTTTTCACTTATCTCTTTGTCTTGACTCACTATTGTCCTTTTCATCATTCAGTCATTCTTTTCAGCCACCTAGGGTAATTCCTCTCAGTTGTGAGATTTGCTTGGAAAACAGAGCTTTCTTTGATTGTACTAAGGCATTTGAAAATGAATTAATAAATGTTTGACTGCATTTGGAGAGGTCAGATGGCATTAACACAAGTTTTGGCTAGCTGGAATGAAAATATTAGCTATGACGTGGTCATTTTGGATGGATCATTCAAGTTAGATGAATACCAGGGATTAAAAGGACCTAGTCAGATGGGATGAAATGGACCTAGTCAGATGATCTTTGTGTTATGCTGTTGTCAGCTAGAATGTCCAGGTTATTAGATCAAACTTGAGAAAAGGTAGGTAAAGGAAGGGCAGAATAAGTGAATGGTTTGAATTGAGTCCATCTTAAGAGAAAGCATTTTAAAGACAATAATGCCGTAGTCTTCATTTGTTTATTTTTGGGACACAAAGGAGCATCAAACAACTCCAACCTAAGTACCGGGTAGTTAAGATTTTCAATGGGAAGTCATTCAGCTATAAACTAGAATTTTCTACTCTTACAGAGGTTTGACCTCAATCAGTGGGGGAGAGTCAACTTCCAGTGTGTTGAACATTGATAGTTTTGGCATTCATAGGTATTTTGCAGCAAATAATTGTAGTTTGCAGTTGTATATGGCTAAAACTTTCTATATACGGTACTTTGGGTTGTATTCTATTCCGCACATGTCATAATTCTCTTCTGTTTCCTTTTATGTTTTACTTCATGACAATGATGAACTGGCAATGATGAACTGAATTATTTCTAGTTACTAGAAAAATGGATGGGAAGTTAGAAGAGTGGTAACAATGATGGAGCAGAAGGTTGCGGGTTCAATTCCCTTGCTCGCTAGAGGGCGGTGGCAAAATGAGGAGCAGCGTTATGCTGTGAGGTAAAACGTGGGTCTGGGGAAAGTAATGGCAACCTACCCCAGATTAATGGCTTATACCACCCACGTCGCTGATTGCCTGGACCGGAGATAAGCGCCGGAACCCAGCGCTCGGACTCGAGTACGGGACCTGCCTTTACCTTTTACTAGAAAAATACATGGTGAACAACTTATTATTGGTCATTATGCAAAGACATTTGCTCTTTTCTGATATCAGAATGAACATTGTCACACATATGACCAGGAAATAAGAAATTTAAGTTAATAGCTCATGAGTTTAATACTTGAGAACTTGAGATCTCTGTAGCTCAATTGAGGCCTTGTTTGATATTTTAAATTCATAAATGTAGGGCCTACCTTTCTTCTATTCACTAAAGTAACTAAATTCATAAATTTTGTAATGGTCAGCATATCTTTCGTGTTCTTTGCAGTGAGTACAGCTTTGGTTCCTGAAAATTTCAGTGCAACACATGACGACAGCAGTGTTATCTACATTGGAAATTTCAAAGAGACTCAACATCCGTGAGTTTAGTAGAATTGAAATGTCTAGCACAGATAATTTATCATCAATGCTAATTCCGCCTTTTGATAGAAATAATAGACACTGGAAATTCGCACAGAACTAATTTTAACGTTTTAATGTATGAAATTGTATTTCAAGACAAGAAGTATAGAAGACATATAATGCTCTGAAGGACTTACTTCATTTTTTAATGAACTGATTTGTTTTTATAGATCAGGGGTGCACAACCTTTTCAGGACAAAGGGCCACACTTTTCGGTTCCAAGGCTCTGCGGGCCACATACGTTTTTTTTATAATGTAGAAGTGGTACATTGACAGTAACCTTTAATAGCGACATATATAATATGATTACAGGTAAAATTTAAGTCGACAGGATTAATGGAATTAATAGAATTTCTGTAAGAACTATCGAAATTAAAATTATTATTAACATAAACGTGGATTTTAAAATTAAAGCTATGTTATCTCAAAAATACTATGAGTATATTCAATGTTTAATTCATAAAATTTACAAAAACAAAGGTCAATTGTCCTTTCATATCTAATGAGATTGTTGAGACTGAATGTCTTTTAACAATTTTATCCATATTTGGTGACAGTTCACTTGTTGCAACTTTCAAAATCGAGCACAGATTATCGTCAGTCAACCTTGATCTCATGGCATTTTTATTCAAGTTCATAACAGAAAATGTTTGTTTACATAAGTAAGTGCTTCCAAATTTGGCAAACAACCTGCAAGCTGCAAATCTCGTGGGGCAGAGACTCCTGTAAAATGTCAGTATCTGTTTCCTTAAATGCCTTTTTTAATTCATCAGAACACTGAAGATCAATGGCCTCAAGCTGGTATTCTTCAGGAATTAAGTCAACTGCACAAGAGAAAGGTTCACGAATGAAACTGAAAAGATCCTTATGTTCCTTAATTGTGAGAAATTTATTGTGAAATTCATTCAACAATAGTTCACATTTACCACCGTATTCAGAAAAGTCGCACTGATACTCACTCTGAAAAGCCTGGCAGACCAGGAAATGGACGAGATTTCCAAATTGTAACTGCGATTGAAACAATTTTAATTTAAGCTGAAAAGTCACCAAACGCATTTGCATGCTTTGTTTTGTAATGCCTTCTGCAATTATATTCCTTAATAAAATTCAGCAACTTGCGGCAGATTAAGCACATTGCCTCACCACTGATTAGTTCCATAAAGTATTCAGTTCTCCACTTGTAATGAAAATAATATCCGATTTGTTTTCTTCTTCACTTTGATCATTTCTGTTTCAACGCGACGTCTTTTAACTGCTTGTTTGGACATACCGCTAATGGATTTAAAATAATTTATACTTTTTATAGTGTTTCAAAAACGTTACACTTTCACAAAAGTAGATTAGTTAGACCGGATATGATCTGAACAGGAAATTGTGAACATAGAATTCTTAATTATCTAATATTTAATTTCATTATTAATCTCTATGATTGAGACAGCGCCACTATTCAATTTTATATATATAGTGAGTTGATTTCTTCTCTAGCGCTACTATTAAAGTAAGAAAGCCTTCGGGCCACTTTAAAGCCTTCAGGAACCACTTGCCATTGAAATCCTGGAAACCTCCGCGGGCCACAAAAAATCGCCCGCAGGCCACCAGTGGCCCGCGGGCCACAGGTTGTGCACCCCTGTTATAGATTAATAAAAAATAGTGAACTTACTATTTTCAAGGCAATTAATGATTGATTTTATGTAATTCTTGATTTAAATCCTGGTGTAATTCCTTATTTAACCACATCTATTATGGTGCCAATGTTGATTTGCCAGAGCCCAGAGGTTTTGGCAATGAAGCCTTTTGTTCCTTATGCTGATGAAGTATGTATTGAATATTGTTAAACATATGTATTTATTACATACAATTTATGAAGTAAATGGTTGATCCATTATCACTTCAAGGATCTGGAATAATTTTCCAAATTTAGGACGATTTCTGTCTGGATTTTTTCAGGCAGTTGTTTGTCGTTTCCAGAATTCTTTTCTTTCTGCTCGGCATAAATTCTTGGCTTGTTATTGTCATTATTACTTGTTTTACTTCTGTTGCTATTGACTAGATTTCATGCACTGTGAATGAAGCACATAGGTGCATATATAACTGCATACTCAATTTAAGTATTTTATACTTCTGTAGCTGTGCTTATTGACACACACTGGTCAAGACCCAAAATTGCATTATGATGAGTTAAGGCAGGTCCATTTGGCACCATGACACATTAGAATGGGTTGTGTGATTGGTTTTCCATTACCTTCACAAAATGAGAAATGACTCAAATGAGCAACTTGTCAAAGATCCCTGTGCTGTCATTAGGACTGGATTCAAATGCACAAGGTCATTTGGTTACATGCCTTGAACCTTGCCACTGCTTCACTTGCATTGTGTTTGCCCCATCGTGCCCCCCCATGAATACCTGTTACTTTAACAGCTGTCAGTGTACTGGTAGTTGTTATGTATGTGAGTCTGTGAAACTAATTTAATTTTTTTATGACACTTACTGTAATTGCTATTTTAGCCGTGTGACTGCAAAGGGTTTTAAAGGATTTGTCAGAAACTTCCGGCTTGGAAATGTTGCCATTGATTTAAAGTCACTTATCAGAAAAAGCGGCTGTCATAAGGCATGTAATATATTATATTATGTTTTTCATGCATTCTATAAAAATTCTCTAAAGTTTGCTTGTTGGCTTCTAATGTCTGAATTGGAAAGTCTGAGTTAAATTGGGACTAGTTTTATATTATATCATCTTACATATTATTTGCCAAACTATTATGGAGTTCCTGTATGCTTTGCCTTCAAGCATTGCCTGTTCACCTTTTGAGTCTTGAATGGTCCTCTCTGTCCTGGATAAGTTTCCAGGCTTGATTCCCGGTCTACCCTCAGGTAACCACTGTTTCAGACTCCACTCCATCAGCCGTGATCAATTACTCATTCCACTTTTTGGTGAAACTGCCAGGTTTGGTGACAGATCAGCTTACCAGGGTAATATGCTTCTGTGGAATTCATTGCCTGATCAACAGTGATCATGCTATAAAGGCAAAGTCCATTGTTCAGGCAGAACTTAAAAACTTGCCTACCATATCTCACACCTTGGAGTGACATTTATTAGAGTGACTTTGACTTTGGCCTTCACATTTGACCTTTGATTAGAGATGGGTACATCTGTATTTCCTTACTTTTCACTCTAATATATTATTTACAATATGTTCCAAGTAAATAATTAAGTTCATGGGTGTGACTTGATTGGTTGTAGAGAATAAGAGGAAGAAGAGGATTTGAAGAGAACAACTGTGGTGCAGGTTAGATGCCTTTTAATGCATGCCCTGCAGCTGTGAGACCAGTTGCTGTGAGAGTTTAGTCATTAAATTACTTCCTGCTTCCCGGTAATTTAATCATAAGCATATTTCAGCTTATTATAAAATCTGTAGTCATCCATCTAACATTGAATTTGATCTGAATAAACTAGATTGAACTTATAATTCATTTAAAATGGTACCAACAAATATAGAAGCATAGAAAATGGTGATTTAAATCAACTGACTATAAAAAACTCAAGAGCAAAATGACCAGCAAGAAAATATGATTAACTGTGTGATATATTTTGGTTTATGTTTCTGCTCTTTATTGCTTTTATAAGGGTTTAAAGTTTAATATATATATATATATATATATATATATATATATATATATATATATATATATATAGCAACTCTATAAATATATATTTATATATATAAATTTATATACTGGTATATGTTTATATATAAATTTATTTTTAAAAAATATATATATAAGGCGAGTGTAGGCACTAATTTTAATTTCAATGTTGCTATTCTAAAGTTCTTTTCAGAATGAATTTAAAATTCAGGGGAAAAATAAATGAACCAGCATGCATACAATTTTGCAATTTGCCTTTCTTAAAATTGTAGGATTGCCCCATGGATTTAAGCCATGATTTTGTTTTCAAGTGGTACTTAGACTTTCAGTAAGAATGTCTTGAAATGGCTAGCAGTCTGTTTATGAGATTTTGTGGAAAGTGCTTGATTTCCGTTCTTTACTGCCTTGAGCTTTGAAAAATTGTTTGACTTTGTTTAGGAATTGTTTGATATTTTGTAATTTTTAGTTACTGGTTTTGATGCTACATATGTTGGGGCAACCAACGTAGAACTGAGCTGGAGTTCAAACGACTGTGATTTGGAGTATGAAGTTGAGATAAAAGACCTTGTCAAGGATTTAATTTTTCACAATTATACTACTAAAGACCATCACATTGAGATCAAGAACCTTACACGCAATGTTGCTTATGAATTCATTTTATGTGGCAAATCTTCAGTTAACGTTACAACAGGTTTTTATTAGTATTTTCTTTTAATTCATGGTTGGTCATATCTTTAAAATAGATATCTGTAAGACTTAATTTTGCACTTGTGCACTTCTGGCATTCATGTGTCCACACTCCACAGGCAGAGAGTGGGAATTAATATAATCTACATATTGTTATTGTTATTGTTCATGACAATTTATATAGTGCCGTAACATAGCAAGGGCCAAAGTCAAGGGTGCTTTACAAGGAACGTGGAAACGAGATGTTGAATAGATATGTCTTTAATTTGCTCGTGAACTCTTCAAAGAAAGTGAAGGACGACATGCTATCCAGCAAGGAATTCCAAAGGAGGGATTTCTTCGCAGGAATGAACGTTCTGTTTGTTCTGAGATTTCTGAGAATGAACATATACAGTTTATCAAGTGTGACTATGCTCTGGTATGTTTGCCTTAACAGAGACAGAGATAAACTAATTTTCAATGGCAGCTTTAAAAATGCACATGAACACTTAATTCTTTAAAAACATAGAATTACATGGAAAATGCATCTATGTCATTCTAAGCCAATGAGTTGCCTTTTAAGTTCTCAAAGCAAAGTATAATATGTTCGACCTCCTTTGTGATGTTTTTAAAGTCATCAGATGACATGTGAATTCCTTGGAACAGCACTTCATGCACACAAACACATGCATGTATGCACGCACACACACACACGTGCACACATATGCATGCATGTGCATGGTGTTTGGCTGTTGTTGGAGCTAAATTTTGTTGGCCAGATTCCCTACCTATGTCTACACCCTGATTAGCACTTACCGGTAGGCTGAAACCCTGAGTTATCAAGGCTTAATTCCCAGCATTGAAGTCTTGATCACTCAGGGACTCTTTCAGATGGAGAGTCCTAAATAATTGCCCAGAACTTTTCTTTAAAAGATTATCTGGCAACTCTGTAAGAAACCCTTTTTGTTTGAGACTCAGCTGTACTTCTGTCACTATACCAATTTTATATACATTGTAGATAGATTTGATCATTCTAGAAACTTCAACATTTTCCCCTAGTGGTGATGCCATATGATAGTTGTGATGCCATGTTGTGGTGTTAAAACTATTTGATTTAAATAGAAGTTATATTGAATGGAGATCACACTATCAGGCGTTTAGAAGTGTTATTATTTCTGAATAATCAAACAGATTTTTATAGAATAACTTATTTGCTGAATGACATTCCTGTTGAAACGTTTCTTCCTTTGTCTGCTTCACTAAAATATCTATTAATTAGACATAATTTTCCTTAAATTTGTCTGAACAAGCACACATTTTACCTACAATTTGCTTATTAAAGTGCATAAAAATGTACCGGGTATGTGGAAACACTTTCTAGATTTTTTAATGCGGGATCACCTTTTGAATTTGGCATCATGTCTTCTTTTTCTAAATATGTAGAACATATTTGATTATGCTTGGTGCAGTGTTTTAATTTTTTAGTGGGCCTGTTATGTTTTAAATGATAAAATTTTATTGTATATGAAGAGTCTTTGTGTATCTTTGCTCAAATAGATTATAATTCAGGCTTGATTGTGGACAACGTGACAGAATCAAGCATTATTATCAGCTGGAAAGTGTTTGAACATTCTTCTTCAGAATTCAAAATCACCATTTTCAATAAAACATGGACAGTGACGTAGGTCATTTTCTTTATCTATAGCTGTAAATCACATATTAATGGCAGGATTTGAGTTGTATGATTTGTCATCTAGAGCTGCTTATGCACATCTCAAGATTCGTGGCTTCTTTCGTGTTGCTCCTTCACCAACGAGTGAGCTGCCAGATACTTGTCACCGTCCCTTCCTATCTCAAATTATGAGCCCCCAGAATTTCTTAAATTCTTCTATAGCAAGTTTAATAAAAATGGGGCATTATAATTCTCAATTTTGTCAATACAGTTGCATGCTTAATGTGTCATAATTGCATGGCTGTTGCACTGTTAGTCTTTTAGTGCAGCTGTGCCTATCTGTCATTCAAATATCTGTATATTTCCAAGACTCAAGTGAGCTCATGAAAGTGATTTCATCAGTCATTGACAAAGAAAAATATTGCAGCTTTACTAGATCATTTAACCCTTTAACGCCGAGCCCGCCCAAACCTGGCTTGGTGCTATACTATGAGCCCGGCCAAACCGGCCTGGCGCCATACTACAAGCCCACCCAAACCCAGCCTTGGTGTTACATGATTTTCAAAGGTCTTAAATACGCAGAATTCTATTTTTCTCAAGTCTGTGGGTCAGATATTAGTGGGTCAGATGATTAACAATAATTCTGAGTCAAATAAGACGCAAAAAATAAATATACTAGCAAATTACAGTAGGTTTTTAAATGGTATTTAAATTTGGCGTCACATGATTTTCGAGAGGTCTTAAATACACAGAACTCTTTTTCTCAAGTCTGTGGACCAGATATTAGTGGGTCAGACGATTACCATTCAATCGTGAGTCAGATAAGATGAAAAATATCAACGAATTACAGCTGGCATTTAAAAGACTTAATTTATGAAAGTAGGTCACGGCAATGTAGACAATTGCGGTGTGACGTGAATATTTATTTGTTTTCTCCAAAATGGCGGAAATTTGTGTTCAAAAAACATTCTTGCAGCTCTCAATAATGTTGAAAGTGACTTTCCAAGCAATTTGGATGAGTACAAACCATTTTCACAAAAGTCTGACTTATCTTCTCGTGAGATTGCACAAAGCGACATTTTTAAGTCACACAAGTCATCGGGTTAAAATTCTATATCTGTGTCATATTTCATCTGATTTGCACAATTCTTGTAACATTTTGCTCCATTTTGATTTTCTGACAGCTTGTCGCTCAAACAAATTTGGTGTCACATGATTTTAGAGAGGTCTTAAATACACAGAACTCTTTTTCTCAAGTCTGTGACGACCGAGCTTTGAATAAAAGTTTTGCTTTTTGGGAAGGGGTGGCCTGTTTTTTGCGTCCGGAGCGGAGGGGACCCGCAAATTTTTTTACCATTTTCTTCACGGATGGCTTGGAAGATAAATAAAAGTCCTAAAAGTTGAGATATGCCACAGTTTTGTAGCTTTCATACAGCCCTAGCAATTGCAAGTTGAAAACAAATTAGTGTGGCCTGAAAAAGTGGCCAAACGTCATGGCATCCGGCACTTTTCCAAGACGGATTCTTCTGGCAGCATGGGGTTTTCTGTTTAAGGATTCCCTAGCGTTAAAGGGTTAACAAACGTGTGTAGGACTTCTGTTCACATCTGGTGAAATCATAAAGAAAGAAACTTATCTATTTTATTTTCTTTTCTTTAATTGTCATTGCATCCTAGTGGTTGCATTATTGCTTGTAGAAATACAACAAAAGAAGGAGCAAGTTCCCCGTATGAGTTTAGAAACCTTGAACCAGAAAGTGAATATCACTTGGAGCTCAGCGATGATGTTAATAATAGAACATGGAGTAACAGAACCATTAAGACAAGTGAGTCTATGAATAGGAGGCTTATTGTATATAAGTTTAATTAGGATCGGCATCATATTAGCATTGTAATGTCATGAATTGAATAATATTTCTATTAGGTGTAAGCTTTAAATATGGCTGTGAATTAGTGATTCATTTACAAGTGAAATAATTATGACAAATTGCAACACAAAGTTTGCTGACTTTCTTGCTTTGATATTTCAGAGGGAGTTTTCCTCGACAACTTTAACTGCAGGTACGGCACACATGAGGGTAAAATCGATTGTTCATGGGGAAGAGGAAGTGGATATTACTGCGGTGTTAATTATCAGCTGAATATTTCAGAACCTGTCAATTCTACAGTGATTGGTCGCCTCGATTTGCCAAATCATAAGACAACTTTTTGCACTATACATAAGTTTCTACCTGAACAGCCTGAGGCGTTTCAATCTGGACAGCTTGAGAAGCTTCGACCTGGACAGAATTACTCAATATCTATTCAGTATTTTGCCTCCAACAATTACATATCCAAAGTGATGAATGCAACTGCAGTTGCAAGTAAGATGTTGTCAGAAATTGCTACAAATTCGGATATTTGTTGAACTGTTGATATATCATATTTTACTCAAATTTATTTTGTCAGCTGTATGTTACAGTGTTTGTTTTTAGTAAATTTTTATTTTTGCACTTATTTTATGTTTTATATATTTTTTTGCAGCTTCATTTTGGTGACTTGTTTCAGAATTCTATTTCTATGCCGCTCGTTCTTTCCTTTCTGAAGCTTCTTTGTTTAAGAAAGACTTTTTGTCAGTCTGATGTTTTTCCCATAATAGACAGTGCACAAAAATCTGCTCCTGAAATTATTCGGTTGACAGAGATAATACTTGAAATTTTGGGTATTAAGATTATGAAAACAATGAAAACAATCCAAGCTCGCAACAGCGCCCACACGCCGAAGCGCATGCGCAATCATCTCAATGACTCTATAGCAGCAGTTCTCAACCTTTTTATGGTGAAGGACCACTTGGAGATATTGAGTTTACATGGTGGACCACCTATATGAGCAGTGCTGAAGACGTTCATTCATGGAAGTAGGGAGTCTGCGAGAGCATCATAAGCTCCCTCACTGGGGTCTGTGGGAAACCCAGTCACCAACGCATGTGGTTGTATTTGCCACTAAAAGTGACTAAATCAAGCCTGTTGTTGGCCTATTGTTAGTGTCAACTTATTCCTAAAATAATGCATAGATTTCCGCCACACATTCCTTCACATTTAAAATAAATAACTATTATTATTATAAACAATATTTAATTAATTTTAATGTGAGTATCATGCTGCCATCTAGTGAGAAAAATAGAATATACATTGACCACATTTGTCTGCTCATTTTTTAATTTAAAAAAATTTAGGCTTTGCTCGCGAACCACCAAGCAGATGGTCACAGACCACTGGTGGTCCGCGGACCACAGGTTGAGAACTGCTGTCCTATAGTAGTTCCCAGGGTGGTTTGTAGATGTCAGTATTTGGTACAAAATAGGTTTCCAAGTCTTCTGTAGCTTCTGAAAACGTCTGTGCACTTTTTGTTTTTCCAATGCTACATTGCTAGAAGATCTCTACTTATTCCATCTGATGCAGCAGCATCCCTGGTGCATTTCAAGTTGACTGTTATCTTTTGATATGACCAAGATGTTAATATTTTGCATTGAATGTAAAATAATAAGTTATGAACATTTAATTCTGGAAAAAGTAATTAATCATCACCTTCAAATGCTGACAAGTTAAACAAGGCCATCCTGATATTTATTTACATATAAATTAGTAATCTTTGAATTATGAATTCTTTTGTCCATTTGTATTTGAGGGCAAGATGATTTAAAAATTTTTTTATTCCATAATCTCCTAGGACAGTGCTTCCCAAACTCTTTAAGTTTAACAAAAATTTTCTTATTGCAACAGGAACCGGAAATTTTCCTCCTATAATATGGCTTTATTTATGTCATGAAATATATTCATGCATAGCCAATTCTATATAGTTCTCTTGGTTCTACATGTGTGGAAGTATAACAAATGTCAGCAAAATGACACTCACACGTGAAAATATTTCTAAACTTCTAATGTTTAAAGCTTTTTCTCAATTTGCTCCACTCATGCTGTGGACCGCCACTTTGGAAAGTGTGGACTGACACCAGTCCACAGGATCACCACTTCAGGAAGCTCTGTCCTAGGAGATTTATACAGTACTGTATGTAGGTCAATGAAACTGAGAAATCTTGTTACTTATGCACCAGCTTAAGTGATCAATCTATCAATAATTTCTGTGGCGCCACTATAATAATACCCAAGGCATCAGCCGATGGTACACCAAATCCAAATAGAATTAGAGCCAGGTCAGCCTGGAAGATCAGTCAGAACAACGGGGGGAGCAACCTAAGGGAGATAAGCCAAGTCAAACAGGTATGTTTTATGACCGGATTTGAAAGACGATAAAGTGTTAGTTATATGAAGTGATATTGGTAATGAATTTCAGAGCCTAGGGCCACACACTGAGAAACAAGTAGTGCTAATGACTGTACGAGAATGAGGAACAGCAAATGAAAGTCCTGCCGAATACCTAGTGGAGTGATTAGTAGGTCGAGGGATAAGTCACATCTTAAGATACTGTAATTGGGTTTGTTATATAGCATGGTTTTATATACTAAAAGACAGGTTTTATAATGAATTCGGTGTTTGATAGAATGATAGGAAGCCAATGTAGGGACTGTCTAGCCTGGGATATATGTTCAAATCTGGGAGGTTTGGATATGACTTTAACTAAAGAATTTTGTACTCTCTGTAGTTTCTGCATATTTGAATGTGTGATGCCAAAAGCAGGGAATTGCAGTAATCTAAGTGACAAGATACCAATGCATTGGCTAGTTGAATAAGGATAGTCTTAGGAAGTAGATGTCTGATGCGATAGATGTCCCGAATATGATGAGAAATAAATTTTGCAGTGAATTTATGTGACCAGTGAAAGAGAGGGGAGAATCAAATGTCACACCAAGATTGTGAGCAGAAGTACTTTTTGAAGCAATAGTAGAATCTCTTACAACCTTGACCACCACAGACTATGGATTACGGACTATGGATTTACCCCAATTGAGCACTCGTGAATAAGCTGGTGCACTGCGCCAAGCTTTCGGGCAGTGCTATAGAAATTTTGTCTTACTTACTTACTTTTTTAGTACTAAATATTTCAGAGATTCAAAGTTGGTCAATTGATCTGGAGTACCTAATAACAAGATCTTGGTTTTTGATGAATTTAAAAGAAGCTTATTTGAGTCCATCCATGACTGAATAGTAGAGATGTTTGGGTACAGCAAAATGCCTACCCGTACCCGTGCAAAAACTTTTTTACCCTACCCATACCCACTAGCGCTATACCCTACTCGACCCGTACCCAAAAGCTGTGTACCCTACCGTACCCATACCCGTACCCGACATTGGTTGGAATTTGGAACATTTCACACTGATATTCAATCCTGCTACATTTTAAATATTGCATTCAGTACATGAAAGATTTAGGCTGCATCTTATTTCTTCGTCCCACCCTGTACTGCATCAGTTATACTACAGTAATTGCAGTTACACCCTTCCCTTTGACCCTTTGTCATCCAGAGCAGCTCGGCTAGGGGCTACTGGCTACCATCAATTACGGTTGAAAGTATATACCACGCAATCACCTATTTAATATCGATTTGCATTGTACTATATTGATTGGGCGCCGGGGGTGGTGGTATAGTATACTGTATTTTCATTCACCCATCTTGATGAGATATCTGAGCTGCCCTGGACGAAATTGGGATAACTAATTCATTGTGAACTAGAGAAAAGATGCTCGCTTCGCTCGCAGTGCAGGAAAATACTAATATCTATCCACATCGCGCAATGTTTGCTTCACTTTGCTCGAGGCAACGAATATTCCAGAACAACCAGTCAGAACGCTCACCCAGCCAACCAATCAGAATGCTTGAAGGTAACCAATGAGAACATCACACAGCCATCCAATCAAAATGCTCACACAGCCAAGCAATCAGAACGCTTGAACGCTTGACAGAGAAAACGCAATTCGATTGCGCAACGTCGCAACGTCGATTTCACCACAACGTCAACCAATGAGAACGCTTGAAGGTAACAGAGGCACAGAGGAAGGATTTTAATATGATAGACTAGAAAGATGCTCGCTTCGCTCACAGTGCAGGATAATACTAATCCAATACCGATACCTAATACCCAATCATTGAATTCATGCTGAACAACATTTCAATGATGTACTGTACATACGCCACCTAGCCAAGCTCTGCGCCACGTAATAATTAGGCCTATGTATATTAAAATCACGCAACTGTGACCATTTGTGACGCTGTACACGTATTTTTTGTGTACGTTAAAATGTACATTAAAATTTCAAGCTACGAACAATTGTTACCAATAGCAACATCGTCGCACGCCCACCCCTCTGACGCTGCAATGACTCGACTAAACTGTGCTAAACGTACGCTTCGTCAAACGCTTCTTCGTCAACCAATGAGAACGCTTGAAGGTAACAGAGAGACATACAGAACAAGGATCTTAATATTATAGAAAGCACGCATGTTTAGATTAGGACAGATCTAGGACTTAGGAATCAGGGTAATCCACTTGGCAAATAGTAGGCCCGGGTTCTCTCTGGGGTTCTGGACTACTGGTTGGTAGCATTGTGTAATACAACTAGTCAGCTAGCCTAAGCCTACATGAATGTTGGACATGGATTAGAACTCCTAGAAGACTCGATGGGCTTGTTTAAAATATTTAGTAGATATAATTTAGCTATGAGCAGGCATTAGAGCTGAAGTTAAACAACAAAACGATTTACAAAGGAATTTTCTCGCTGGAGGAGTCAGAGGACGCCATTAAAATTATAGATTTATTATTATACACTACTTTACTGATGATGTCAGATGACGTCATCTGTATTTCCTTTATGCTTTCAGTAAGTAAAATGCATGCTGTCTGACAAACTGAACGCGATATACAAGTTACACTAATACACTTTACTCAATAATATTTTTTCTATTACTGCATTGGTAATTTGCTATAGTAGTGAGAAATGAAAATATAATTTTTTGGGGGTAAAAATAGGTACCGGTATACCCGTACCCATAGCGCTGTACCCGTAGCGCTATATTCGTACCTGACCAGTACCCGAAAAAATGTGTACCCGAGCTGTCCCGCAGGTACGGGTAGGGTATACCCGCGGGTACGGGTATACCCGCACATCCCTACTGAATAGTAGTGAAGGCACTGGATAAAGTCTCAAGGGACGAGTTTGAAGAGGAGTGGTCAACAGAAATGAGAATTTGTGTATCATCAGCATAAAGGTGATAAGCCATGTGATGTTCATCAAGAAGTGAACCCATGGGGTTTGTATAGAGAGTAAATAACAGAGGTCCAAGGACTGAGCCTTGAAGGACACCACAAGACAATCAGTGGGAGTTGAGAGATTCTTGTTTATTATTATTATTATTATTATTATTATTATTATTTACGACAATTTATATAGTGTAGTGACATAACTGGAGCTAAAGTCAAGAGCACTTTACAAAGGAGTCATTTATAAGATATATTAAATAAGTGTGTCTTAGGAGCTTCTCAAAACAGCCAATGGACTTCGCATTAATCACATTGTCCAGCAATGAGTTCCACAGGGCAGGGTTTCCCCGTGTAACTGATTGGTCACCGAGCACTGCAGTATTTGAAGGTGAAGGGACAATCAACACTCAACAGCGTCCAGCTACTGAATCGAAGTAGCTGGATTTCACCTAGCTTCACAGCCGAGGATTACCATCAGTACATCGATGACAAGGTTAACGGCGTTCGGGGCAAGACCACCAACGGCGGCCCAGCCGAGTACAGCAAGTGTAGCGTATCCTCTTTCTCCGAGTTCGCCGCCCCCACCATATCTGATGTCACGGCACTAGTCAAGGCTGCTCCGAATAAACAGTGTCCATCGGATCCTCTTCCGACCTGGTTGCTGAAAGAGGCCATAGATACATTGGCCCCGTTCATCACTGCGATTCTCTCAGCCTCACTTTCGAGTGCCGAGTTTCCTGCTCTGTGGAAACACGCCATCGTTCGCCCTCACTTGAAACGTCCAGGTCTCGACCCGTCGGACGTTTCTAACTTTCGTCCAGTGTCAAATCTCCCGTTCCTGTCCAAACTACTAGAGCGTCTGGTTAATAGGCAACTCGTGACTTACCTAATCAGAAACGGCCTATTGCCAAAACATCAATCGGCCTATCGTCAAGGCCACTCCACCGAGACAGCCTTGATGAAGATACTTAATGACATCTTCGACTCGACAGCTAACGGAGGACTGTCGCTCTTATGTCTGCTCGACTTCTCGGCCGCTTTTGATACGGTAGACCATGCTACGCTTGCTCGTCGTCTTGAACTTACCTTCGGGGTCACGGGTCCAGCGTTGGCGTGGCTGAAGGACTATCTTGCGGACCGCACACAGTCAGTGTCTTGGGACGGTTCCTTGTCAGCCTCACGCAGAGTTATCAGCGGCGTGCCGCAGGGGTCAGCCCTCGGCCCACTCCTATTCGTACTCTACGTGGCGGATGTCGGGCGGATCGTCGAATCGTTCCGTTTATCCTGGCACGCGTACGCCGATGATGGACAGGTATATTCCTCCTGTCTGCCATCGGAGACCATTCTTCTATTGAAGCGTCTTAAAGACTGCATATGTGAGATCGCGCGTTGGGCCGCCATCAATCGCCTGGCCCTGAACCCCAGGAAGACAGAGCTGATCTGGTTCAGTACACCGAGGAAGAAACATCTGATCCCTCGTACTGAGCTTCACCTTGACGAAGCCGACATCCAACCGTCGACGGAGGTGCGTCTGCTCGGAGTACTTTTAGATGAGACGCTGTCGTTCGTGGGCCATGTCGAGAACGTGACACGAGCGTGTTTCCGGCAACTCCGTACGATTAGAGAGGTACGTCGATTCATCTTGACGGCGCCGCCATACAACTGGCTCGCGCGCCGCCGTAATACGAATCGACTATTGCAACGGGACACTGCTGGGCCTTCCTGATCGTCAGCTCGCCCGGCTCCAATCAATCCTCAATGCCTCCGCTCGGGTGATCTTCAGGGTGCGGTGGCATGATCACGTGACCTCACTACTCCGGGACAAGTTGCACTGGCTCGTGTCCCGGAGCAAATCGTGTTCAAGCGCTGCTGGTTAACGTTTCGGGGCTACACGACCCATTCTGCCGGAATATCTTGCGACGCTCGTTCAAGACCGGCATCGACAGATCAATGGCTCCACCTTCGTTCCAGAAGTCGAATTCAACTTTATGTTCCACCTCCGTCAAAGACCGTCAAGTTTGGAGAACGCTCTTTTCTCTGTGAAATCCTCTCCTGTGGAATTCACTGCCGGACTGCGTGTCGTCCGTGACTTCCTTCGGAGAGTTTGCGAACAAGTTAAAAACGCACCTATTCAACATCTCGTTTCCACGTTTATTGTAAAGCACCCTTGACTTTGGCCCTTGCTATGTTACGGCGCTATATAAATTGTCATGAACAATAACAATAACAATAGCGCACTTCTATCATTAGTTGTTGCCCTACATGCAAATGTAGATATGTACTCCGGACAGGTGGTGTCATTGAGCGCCCGGTATGTAGTCAGGCATCGCTTGTAGATGATGCGTTTGCGGACCCCGAGCCAGTGGAGTTTGTCCCTGAGCAATGGTGTAACATGATCGTTCCAGCGGGCTCTATAGATAAGGCGAGCAGATGTGTTGAGCACCGACTGAGGACGGCTTAGCTGGCTCTCAGGGAGGCCAAGAAGGACTCCATTGCTTTTATCGATTCTGGATAAAAATGAGAGCCCAACTCAGTTGTATCGCTACGCCTGTCGGTATATATCGCCTAATGCTTCGAATTCTGCACAAATGATAATAGCAGACACATGTCACGTTGTTTATGTGATCCACAAGCGACAGTGTCTCATCAGAGATAACACCTAGCAAGCATATGGTGGTATACAGGGAAATGACAACATCCTCTATCTCAAACAGTGTCCTGCTTATTAGAGACTTCCTTCTCGGGGAGCTTAGCCAAAGGAACTCAGTCTTTCCTGAATTAAGCAATAGACAATTGGTTGTCATCCCAGATTTAAGCTGCTATGCATTCTGTAATCCTGGTCTGCAGTCTGTCAGAGTCTGCTTGTAGACAGTATGAATAAATTTGACTGACATCAGCCAAATTTATTTATTGTTTATTTACTGTTTATTATCACTGGTTGAGTGAGGGGATGTAAATATGAAGAAAACCAATGTAAAGTAATGTCAGAGATTCCAAACCAATGTTCAAAATGATGAGAAAGAATAGAATGATCAGCAGTATCAAAGGCGGCAGATAGGTCAAGAAGTAAATGAGCAGTAACTTTCCCAGCATCAGTAGCCCGAACAATGTAATCATGAACTGCCAGCAGAGCTGTTTTGGTTGAGTGATATTTTCGGTAAGCAGACTGGAAAGGGAGGTAATGTGGACTAGAACACAAATGAGCATGTATTTGCTTAGCAACTATTCTTTCAAGAATTTTTGATAGGAAATTAAGATTAGATATAGGCCTATCTATTGTTAGACAAGTCATCAAGTGATGAGGAATGTTTACTCTTATTTGAAACCACAATGTCAGTTCTAGAATATCAGTTACATAGGCTAATAAATTAGTTATAGACTATACTATACAGGCAAGTTTGCTGATGATCCAGTAACTCTTACTTTATTTTTACTTCTCAGCACTAAAGGAAAAATGACATGGCAGAAAATTCATTGACATTGTAAAAGTTTATAAATATTAGAAAAGCTGAGAGTTTTGAGACAGTTTTTATTGGTGACTAGAATTCTTCTCAGGATTGAGAAGCAGCAGGATGCCGTTTTCTGAACATGTGTTGTCATGGAGATGTTACAATCGATGTACACACCAAGGTTACAGACACAAGCATTCCTAGCAATGTCTTCCGAACCAACGTGGATGCTGGTGGATGGAATCTGGTATTGATGACGTGTGGTCGGGCACCATAATATCTCCGTTTTGTTGACATTAAGTTGCAGACGATTCGATTTAGTCCAGTCAGCTATCTCACTGATGCAGCAACTCATCTGATTAGTAAGAAGATCTGTATCAGCTGGCTTGCAGACCCCATACTCCTGTGTCATCTGCGTACAAATGGAGCGACAGACCATGCCATTCAATAAGTCGCTGTAAGTCTGCCATGTACAGGAGGAAGAGGATTGGTTCCAGAACTGAGCCTCAAGGAACAGCATAACACACCTCACTTGGAGTGGAGGAAAATGTCGCACAACGGACGAATTGCATGCGTCCACTCAAGTATGAGTGAAACCAGCTGAGAACTACTCCACCCAGCCCACTTGAGGTCTCCAGACACCTTAGTAGAATCTCATGATCTACTGTATCGAACGCAGCGGATAAATCTCGGAATGTCAGCAGAGCTAAATTGCCAGTATCCAGCGCTTGAAGAATGTCACCTAGAACTTTGGCTGATGCAGTCTCAGTCAAATGGTTTTTGTGATATGCTGACTGTAAGTTTGGCAGCAAGCTTTTGGCATTCGGATAGTCAACCAGTTGCACAGCTACCATGCTTTCCAATAGTTTGCTCAACGTTGGAAGATTGGATAATGGATATTGGCCTGTAAGAACTAACAGAAGCGCCGTGAGGAAAGGGGCGAGTGTCTCAATCGCCGCTTGAAGGAGCCATGTGGGAAGTGGGTCGGTAGAACATTGCTTACTGAGCATAGATATCACTATCGAAGTGACCTCGGTTATCATAGGAGCCGAGAACAGCGCTAGGTTGGACAATGAGTATCCGGAATCACTTGTTGAGTGACAAGCCGCGTCCCATAAGTGTAAGTGTATCAATTGACTTCCAAAGTTGCTGTGCGCAACCAATTTCGAACTTTACCTTTGCTTGCCAGAAGGCTTCCTGTTTGCTGCGTAGAAGCATCCTATGCATTTTGAGATCATTAACATATGCTGCTGCTGATGTATTTACTGAAGCAGTCAAAGCAGAATGATCACAACAAGCAATGCGCTCTGATTTGCGCACTCATTGTTTTGCAGTCCGACATTCGTTGTCAAACATTGTCAAACATTCATTGATATGGATCTGAGGGACGTTGTTGACAGCGAACGGTTCGCAAAGGTATCAGACGATGAGAGATCAGAGAATGAGAGATGGGAAATAATGGGGAAGGAGAGCTAGTGGGGAAGGAGATAAAATAATTGAGAGGGAGGGAGAGGAGTGGGATGGAGATGGGAGGATTGGAAAAATGAAGGGACAAACACATAGCACATAAAATTAGGAAGCTATATAGGCTATAAGATATACAGGAAACGCTAAAAACGGTATGCTCCATAGGCCAGCGTGGGCCTGTCGGAGAACCAAAGGATTAGCGCCTTCAGTTTTACATGGTAACAGCTGAATTAGAGCGGTTTGCCTTCCTTTCCCTCTTTGCCTTTCCTTCACATTCACAGCTGAGTTGACTGGGGATGCATGGGACAAAAACAAAAAGGTTTCTGCCACTGCTGGGACTTGATCCACGGGCCTCAAGATTAGCAGGCCAGTGCACTAACCACTGTCCCACACAAACACACAGAGTTTGGGAAATTATATATATAATGAATGAATGAATGATTTAATGATGATATAAAATTGGAATGGGAAATTTCCATTTTCTAAATTAGTCTTCTGTGATAGTGCCATTGTTGAAAGTTTATAGCATTTGGCAATACTCTATTTTCTTATAATGTTATGGCTTTATCAAGAAGTTGGCTGTGTGATTAATTTTTTTCTTTTGTTATACTTTCAGAAACTGGAATTTCAAAGACCTTGCTTGAGCAAAGTATCAATTCTTCAAATCACAGCTTTACAATTAACTATTTTATTGATCCTGACCGAGAGGTTGAGCTTTACTATATTGAAGTGAAGAATGGTTCTCGTGAGCTATCACCATACGATACCAGTGTATTAATTGACAATCTTACAGCCGGGCTTAATTATACCATTTCTGCTATTGCTTTGAGCAATGGAGTTAAAAGTGAAAACTTGTCAATCACTGTTGGCACAGGTATCAATCCCATCAAATCTGGTTTATGAAATACATTAGCCAGTGATTTTAGGCAAATAGACTCATTGTCAGTCTTCAGTTAGTGTAGCATTTAAGTTCTCTGTAAAGTAGGAGTGATGATATTATTTTGACTCAGCACAAGATATTCTGTTACTCATTTGTATCACATTTTCTTCATTACATCTTCTATGAATTGGCCTACTAATTCAGTGATGGCATTGTAACAAATGCTTACTATTTTGTTTTCTTATATCAGTACCAAATCCACCATCAATGGTTCAATGCACAAAATTTAATACAAATACAAGTCTGACTGTGGAAATTAAACCACCAATGGAAGGCGGTTTTGACGATTATGAAATATCATATAATGGGGTAACAGGTGAAAAGGGAGATAACTCAAAAGTAGTCGATAAAACTATCACTCATGTCTTAAAGGATTTGGAACCATACACGAATTATGCAATCAAAGTGAAATATCTCATGAATTTCAAGAAATTGCATTCTCAGGAGAAGGATAAAATTTGCGCAACTCTGGAAGGAAGTAAGTGAAAACTAATTATTTGTTAATATGGATAGTGGTACAATTTTACTGTAGTTGCATACTGCAGACAGGTATTGCTTGATTTTAGCTGTCTATGCTGAAATTATTCATTTCATTAGGCTCAAGCAATACTAGGTTTCCAATTGCCTCACATAAAAATTACCCAATTGAGAATAGAGGATTTGGTTCAAATACACAAAAATGGTGGGATGTCTTGATATCTCCCACCACTTCTTTGATTACCGGTATAGTGATTGTACATATGTTGCAGTCATAGACCCCTTAAGTGCAGGGCCATGTTAAGGCAGGGGCTGAAGCTCCAGGCCCACCATGAAAAATAGGCCCACCATTTTTAGCAGCTGAAATTCTAGAATATTTGTCGAACACCAGACCACCACTAGATCTATGTCAATAACCAGACCACTGATCAGACAGCAGTCACAGTGGACCAGCGGTGTGTGTAAAGCAGGACCGTAGGGACGGGGAGGGGTATATCGGTATATACCCTCCCAAAATCCGACTACCTAGAAATTTTTTTATTGGTTAGTAGTCGTTTTGTTCACATGTGGGACATTAACATGTGTTTTGATTTTGAAATAGCAATGACTAGTTAAGATTTATACCCCCACACTCCCAAATCAAATTCCTGGCTACACCGCTGAGTTCAGTCACATGTGAAAAGCTGTTTGTTCCGTTTCTTGACGTTGAAGATGGGTGTCACTTGAGAATTAAGCCTAATGGGGTCAGTCATGGCCGACCACGAAGACATTAGCAGCGAATTTGGCCCATTGATCATGTAAACAAAAGTCCAGTAATTAAAATGTCTAGTGTATATCTGCTTGCCAAGAGGGGTCTAGATTTAAGGAAGGAGTAAACGAAACCCCGCTGTCTTTGTTTACAGATTCAGAGGTCAGCACAGTGGTTTGCAAGTTGTTGGGAGTCAGTATATATATATATAAATTATATATATATACTATATATATATATATATATAGTATATATATAACATATATATAATATTATATAATATAGTATAGTGTAGTATAATATAATATAATATAATATTTGTATTATGTATATAATATATTATACATATATTAAACATAATATATACCCCCAAATTTTATACCCCTTCCCCAATCAAATTCCTGGCTACGCCCCTGGTGTAAAGATATGCGAACTGTTTATTTAATTTTATGCAAAAAAATACTTTTAAAAGATTTTCACTTTTATAACAAGGTGAGTTATTTAATAGCAGTGTTTTTATATTAATTTAACAATTTCTATGCGGGACAATAATGTCTTATATAAGCCGATTATAGATATGTAAATAAATACGGCATATATAGAGCTATATGTAACAATTTGAAAACAAGTTAAATAACAACAAAAGCCTATGTAAAATTTGTCTGCTGTAACCTTTCTAAGTTCTCTGGGCAAAAATAGCTAAAATTTAAAAAATGTTAAAATAGACTTAATTTTTAATTTTAAAATTTTAATAAAAATTGTACAATTATAGAATGAAATTTCAATTTTAAACTAAAATTTTAAAATTAAATTGCTAAAATAGGCTCTAAATAGGGCTACTTGCTAAAATTGCTAAAATAAGCCCCTTAACATTAAAAATGGACCCTTTAGAAATAGACCCCTTTAAAATTGCCAAACAGACCCCCTCAAAATATGCAGCCCCAGGCCCACTCAGACCTTAATCCGGCCCTGCTTAAGTGAAGGACTGGCGGCGCGCGTCCTCGGGTCCGCGAACTTGGGTTCATTGAATTTTTTACACCGCAGCATCTATTAGGCCTACATGCCATAACTTAAGTTCGGGTATAGATACAGCTGTAAAAATTGGCAGTCTAACTCATAATTGAATTTCCTACAAATATCAAGCAACCGGAAGTTGATGACATCATTACTTATTTACTTATGAAATTAAACAAATTAATGTGTGTCCATTGAGTTGCTAATACAATAGCATCAATTACATGCTGCAACTGGAGTTTGCACAATGATACAGCCATGACAGCCATGAAACCTGGTAGTCACACTCAGAAATGAACTGTCCCTGTGTCACTCTTTAACAGAGAGAGATATTGTACTGTAGTTTTAAAGTTGTTTCTTTGTTTGGCATTCATTAAAGTTTTTAAATGTTCTTATAGCTCCCAGTAAAGTAAGAGATCTTAATATTAGTGCAGTTTCGGCAACTGGATTTACAGTAACTTGGAAGAGTCCTGAACCTCCAAATGGTGTTATTACTGGATATGTTGTAAAACTTTTTAATAATCATGGGGTAAGTTTGTTTACATAACTCAGTTTCATTTATGTTTATCAGTTTATCAGAATTTGCTATTTCACATGAAACAAGAATTGAAACTTTGATGTACGGAGCTTATTAACATCAAATATTGTTTGAAAATATTGTTACTAATTAAAATTGGTGTGGTTTTATTTAAATATTATTTTCATTAACAACATTTATCAACTGCTACAGTTAAAATGTTTACTTTAACTAGAATGGCTCCTTACACATTCTATTGCAGAGCAGCGTTTTCACGAGTTACTTGATATTTTGTGACCATTCATTTTCTTTTATCTATAGAAACTCAGAATTTCTGAGGTGATAAAATTATAAAGTTGCACTGAAACTGGTTGTTACAGTTCATCATATATGTTCAAAATGCATCGTCTGCTCTTAGGTTTTTCTCATTTCCAATGGAAAATCTGAAATTTCACATTTTTAATAAATGAATATGAGTTCTGCAGGCTAAGAGAAAGAGTAAAGTTAATATTTTCAAGTTATGTTTGAATCAAGTGTGATTCTTCCAATCTAGGATCAGGAACTAAGTAGTGATTGATGTTTTAAATACACTGTGAGGCAATAAAAACACACCACTGCATATGTGTCCATAACTTTGGCAAATGTAAACCAATTTTCAAAATGTTTTCACTATTTGACTCAGAAATGTATGGGGAGACAGTGTCTTATACATATATTATTTACAACGTCCTTAACGTATAGAAACCCTACCTTGCAAGGTCGAAATAAGTGGAAAATTATCAAAAACTGTCACATAAACACATATAATGTTATTAGTTGTTCACAAAATGTTCTGAATTTAATAAATGAATTAAAGCAAAGTTACAAAACAAGTCAAAGGCCAAAGCTGAAGGCAAATTCTCGAGGTGTCCTCGTGCATGCAGACATTTGCGCCATTCATCATTGGCATCATTGATGACGCTTTGCCACCAACTTGTTTCAAACGGTGATCAGTCGCTCATTCAGTTCACTGACGCTGCAAATTTTGGCTTGGTAGACCCGCTGCTTCATTCCTTTCCAAACTTTGTAGTTCACAGAGAGTTCAGATCTGGGCTGTTTGGGAACCACAGTTCTGGTGGAATACATGCAAGCTGTTTACGACTTGTCAATACAACCTTTATCCGGCCAAGGGTAGTAGGTTTTAATAAGCTATGTCACGTCATTGCGCCGAAGTCGCTTGGCGACTGTTGGCTACAAGCTATATCTATGCCAAATGCGATCCGATTTTCAAAAGTTTAGAATTGTTTTGTTCCAAATACATTACCCTACATCTTTGCCATTCACAAAAGATAGGTTGTCACTCAAAAATTTTAGCTGCAGAGGTTTAAAAAATTATTTGATTTTTTAAGGAGTCTGCAGTAGGCCAGAGAGTGGACCACCTTACCCCCAAATTTTATATATTTTTGCACGGATGGTTAGAAAGAGGAATAAAAATGCAGGAGAATGACATATACCTCATAATTTAACTTTCATATAGCCTTAGACAATGTGACTGGAGCAGTCTCAGCTGGACTTTTCATTAGAAATTTGAAGACACATTTATTTAATATTGGATATGAACTGTGTTAGGCGCTCTTGTTGTAGGCCTTAGCCTTGTCTACTGTGCTATATAAATTGTCAATAAATAAATAAATAAATTAGACACAGCAAGTTGAAAAAGTCCAATTTTACGTGAGAATACGCAAAAACGCTGGTACTCAGGGACTTTTTTGCTTGTTTTAGTTTTGCTAGGTAGGGTTGCTGCACGTTAAGGCGTTGTAAATAATATATGTATGTGTGTGTGTGTGTGTGTGACATTGTCTCCCATTCATTTCTGAGTCAAATAGTGAAAACATTTTGAAAATCGGTTCACGTTTGCCAAAGTTATGGACAAATATACAGTGTGTGTTTTTTATTGCCTCACAGTGTATATGGACTAATTGAAACATGCAGCATTTTGTTTGCAAGAAACGTTTTGCAGCCATTAAATGATTTATTTCAGGGTTTTATTAAAACTTACACCACTGATGAGGGAACTCGAGAAATTAATGTTGACATATCTGAACAGAAGCCTGAACAGCGAAAATACAGAATTACAGTAAGTGGTTCTAGATGTTTGCATGGTAAAGCCTTCTTTACTCAATTTCCATGTTCAAATTGTAGCACTTTTTAGAAATAACATTAATATGTAATGCATGTACCTGATTCAATATCTTTATCATGCCCATATATGACAGTATGACAGACGATGATTGAAGTCAGTGAGAAAAGCTTTTTATTCAACTACAGAACAAGCTGATGTGCAGATTTTGATATTTTTGTAAGCGAAAAATTTTGATTATCAACATGATGACAATTTCTGAGTAGCTTGTAACCCTTATATTAGTTTAATGGCATGCACACTGGCTTGTAGTTGCAGAGTTTATAAGATTTTATCAACAACAAGAAATTACTGCAACAAAATTGTATATGTATGTGTATATATATATATATATATATATATATATATATATATATATATACTGTGTCCAATGTTCCCTCTAAGCTGTGTGCGTGTGCACGTACACAAAGGTCGCAAGGCAAGCGCACAAAGGAAAAAATGTGGCACACAAATCTTTGAAAACTTTTTTCCATTGGTTTCATATAATACACGTGCTTATTGATAAAAATTCACGCTTTGTTGTGAACTTCTAGTGGCTCCATACAATAATTGCTAACTTCTGGTCTAAGACTATGGGCAAAAGGTCTTTTTTAATGGTTTGTGCTAAAATTAAAAGGACAGAAAGCCAGCAATAGAAATGTTTTAAAATAGAGATTTGAAATCATTGATGTAAACGTGGAAGAAAAAGTGGGGAACTGAGCCCTCAGCCCTGTACCTTTCCAATTCTATGGTAACCTCTTAAAATGGGGACTTGTGCCTACAGGCCTAATAGAAGTTTAAGCCTATGTTTGAAATGAAGATCAACAGTGACTTCATTTAATAGTTCATAGTTGCGCTTGATTGTGAACAGTTTCTGGATCTAGCAAATCGAATGGATATAGGAGGAACATGTCTGACATTCAGCGCAAACTGTGAACCGCAATAATTATTTAGCTTAATGAATGTGTTGAAGAACAGGAGAAGGAATCAATTAGAACAGGGTTTCTCAAGCATTTTGGAACAGCGGGCCACTTTTGTAACGTGCCACAACCCTAATAATAGCATGTAATAATTTTAAAATGCATTACGCCATCCGACGAACATTCCTTGAAAGGAATCTTCTGAGTTTTGAATAAATAGCAAAACAAAAGCTCTCATTCGATTCGTATGATAATATGGCAAATATATTAGGGTAGAATTACTCATATTTTTTCCAAATAAGACGAAAGGAGAGAAATGGATATTCTCATTTCTTAAAAATCATCTTTTTTAAAGTTTAGCCAGGAACATACCTTTGTTACGCATCTTAGAAATCCTATGAAAATTGCAAATTCGCTTAATCACTAGGTGCACACTCGGCCACTAATGAGATTCACTAATGTTAGTGGGGTTTCAGAGCAAAATGGTTGGAATACACTTCCTTGCGTTATTGCGAAATAAGATTAGCCCTCCTAATGTAATTTTTTAAAGTACTAAAGGCCAGGGTGTCCCAAACATTTTGGAACTGCTCGACTCACTTAAGAAGCTTTGTAACATGCCATGACTCTGTAAACTTATTGTCTTCTAAAATTGGATAAAAGTTTCTTAAGACACTAATCTTTTTAATATAAGCCGTGTATGGAGGATTGCAGGCATATAAATTTCTTAATATCCTCTTGATAACTCCCATTACCGGTGCTGACAATTTCTTCTCCAACAGAGATGAAACTTTCGACTTGTTAAAGTTGTGTTCTCTAATGCAATTTTAATTTGAGCCTTTCCTTTTCTGCCGACTGCCATGGTTTTTGTTTTCTTGGGGTTAATTGTAATTCCGTATTTTTTGCTTGTTGGATTAACTTCATTGGTCAGTGTTTGCAGATCTGAATTTCTGCCTGTGATCATGCTGACATTGTCTGCAAACAGGGCCATATTAAAGTGGGGGCTGAGGGGGCTGTAGCCCCCAGGCCCATCATGAAAATAGGCCCACTGATTTTCGAGATAACCTTTTTTTTGCTTGTCAGCACGATTTGCAGCACGATTTGGAAGGGAGATAACCTTTTTTTGCTTGTCAGAATGATTTCGAAAGAAGTAAGATAACCCTTTTTGCTTGTCAGAGATTTTCAGTATAGGCGACGGCCTTTTTTCTCAGCCCCCCGGCCCACTCGGACCTTAATCCGGCCCTGTCTGCAAACCGTAGACTGTTTAAGTTTCTCCGCAGGACTTTATACCTACGTTCAGATCTCCAATTACTATTTTAAAAATTGCATCCAGGATGACAATGAAAAGTGTTGGACAGGGCCTCCGAGAGGGGGCAGGGGGGGCAAATGCACAGGGGCCCGGCGGTCTGGAGGGGGCCCGGGCCGATGATGAATATGCATAATTAACAATAATACCAATAATAACACTAAAGAAAGGGGGCCCGGAGAGTGAAAGGTGGGCCCAGACCTGAGGACATCAAAAGCATCAAAATGAACAGGGGCGTCATTTGGGGAGGGGCAGGCGGGTCCCCAAGGAAAATGAAGAAATAATGTATTAAGTAAATAAATAAATGTGAAATGTGCAAAAATTGTCCAAAATTTGCCCAAACATGTCCAAAATTTTCAAATTTGCCAAAATTGGTCAAAAAATTGTCCAAAATTTGCCTATAATTGCCCAAAATTTGCCCATAAATTGCCAAAATTTGGCCAAATTTGGCCAAAAAATTATCTCGTCCCCAAGAAAAGTGTGAAATGACGCTACTGAGTGTGAAAAAGAGCGCCAAAAAAAGGTCATCACTAGTTTTCGAGAGTTGCAACATGACATCGTGTCGGTTAATTAGGCTTAAACCAATGACAAGCAAAAAAGGGTTGTCAGCAATTTTTTTAATTTTTTCGGGGCTCGCCGGCCATTCTGCACAGGGGCCCGAAATTTCTCTCAGCGGGCCTGGTGTTGGAGACAGCATGCATCCTTGTCTCAGTCTTACATTTCCCATAAACCATCCCGACAATTCAGTCTTTCTGATTTTTTGGTGTACATTGCCCGTATTAAATAGGGGAGTTTTCTTCATTGCCTGACACAATCCATCCTGTTGATCCCTCACAAAATTCATGAGAATATAAATTGTAGACTTTGCTAGTTTTAATTAAACACTAAAGCAAATTTAATACCCTTGGTTTTACCTCAAAATGCAATATTGGTATTTTTATCACTGTTGCTTTATTTTCTTCAGGTTGTTGCCAAGACTTCTGCTGGTGCAGGTAAAGAAGAAAGCCTTGAAAATATTGAACTACCAAGTATGTGAAGAGTTCAGCTATTTTAATTAAAATTAGTAGCTTGACATGCCTGATGCATGGTGAAAATTGACTCATTATTTTGAAATTGAATGTTTAAATCATTTGCTAAATTTCATCATTTGTTTTCATTTAACTTTGTTTCATATAATTTAATTAGGTTTGCAGTGGATGTCTATATTTAATGTTACTTGACCTTAAATAGTTTGCAAATCTATTATCTATATTTGGTTTAATGTTGTGCAGTATTCAGTAGAATATCAGCAGTGTTGTGCAATGGGACTATTAGGTAATAATTCCGTAAGGTCTTTGAAAAGAGTGAAAAGATTTTGTTTGCTCAACTTTCATTATTTATTTACTTATTTATGATTTATAGGAATTGTACTTATTAATTGATTGATTGATTGATTGATTGGTAAGTTCATTTATATGGCGCACTTAACATTCACAAATGCACCGCGGCTGATTGTTCAAAAAAGTACGTCTTCAAATGTGCAAGGAAAGTCGTTCGCGTGGTTGTGTTGTCTAGTAGAGATGGTGGAAGGGCATTCCAACTGGTTGGACCTGTTGTCCTAAAAGAACGATCACCCATTTTATTTTTGGTTCGTGGTGTCCACAGAATGCGGGTCTTATCAGATCGCAGATCAAAGGGTCTGCACAGTGATCGAATTGGTCTGCACTTGTTGGTAAGATAGACCGGAGCTTCTCCTTGTAGACTCTTGTCCACAAGAACAACAATCTTGAAATTAATTTGTTGTCGAATTGGCAGCCAATGAGGATTTTTCAGCACCAGTGAAATGTGCTGCAGTCTACCAGTACCAGTTATAAGACGGGCTGCAGCATTTTGGACTGAGTGAAGGCGTGTCATCCGCGTAGAAGTGGGCATTCAGATGGTGCTCTGCGACGACCTTCTCGAGATCACTGATAAATATTGCGAAGAGCAGAGGGCCTAAAATGGAGCCTTGAGGAACACCAAAGCGCATCTTCCTCTTGCTTGAGAACGTGTCATCATAGAGGACACGTAGCGATCGATCTGTTAGGTAGGATGTGATCCAGTTCAGCGCTCCACCACAAAGCCCCATCCTTAGCTCAAGCCTTCGTAGGAGAATCTCATGGTCTATGCAGTCGAATGCTGCGGATATATCAAGCAGCACAAGAATTGTCACCTTTCCGCTATCCGCGGCGTCGTAGACATCGGAGAGAATGCGGAATAGCGCTGTCTCGGTCGAATGGTACTGGCAGTATATCAATATCAATATCTATAATATTAAGATCCTTGTTCTGTATTTCTGTTACCTTCAAGCGTTCTCATTGGTTGACGAAGAAGCGTTTGACGAAGCGTACGTTTAGCACGGTTTAGTCGAGTCATTGCAGCGTCAGAGGGGTGGGCATGCGACGACGTTGCTATTGGTAACAATTGTTTGTAGCGTGCGACGACGTTGCTATTGGTAACAATTGTTCGTAGCTTGAGGAAGTTGCACAATTTTAACGTACATTTTAACGTACACAAAAAATACGTGTACAGCGTCACAAATGGTCACAGTTGCGTGATTTTAACGTACATAGGTCTAATTATTACGTGGCACAGAGCTTGGCTAGGTGGCGATCATTGAAATGTTGTTCAGCATGAATTCAATGATTGGGTATTAGGTATAGGTATTGGATTAGTATTATCCTGCACTGCGAGCGAAGCGAGCATCTTTCTAGTACTCAATGAATATCAATGTACATTTTGTATATGGTTAATGAATTCACTGCCACAAAGCTGTGTATGATATATGGAACTCTCAATATATATATAATGAATTGAAGCAGTATAAAAATGTTACTAAATATAGTAGGAAATGACCGGATGTGTATTTTCCACCGGATACCGGATCCAGATATTTTGGGTCAACATATTCCAGATCTGAAGCGAATATTACTGCACAGGATTAGAATGACCCTGCAAGTCTTGAGTTAGCAGGTAGATTACCTCATCATCATCATCCTCAGCCTTTATCACTCCTTGTGGAACATAGGCCACCGACTAGGTTCTTCCATGCAGTTTACTCTTCAGCTAATAGGACTATATGAGTCTATATCCTTCCAGTTGAGTTCATTACTCTTTAGCTCTTTGTCTATTCTTCTTTTCCAGGTATTCTTAGGTCTTCCTCTTTTTCATTTTCCTTGTTGAGTCCATGAAAGCATTTGTCTTGTGGTGTTGTTTTGAGGTTTCCTTAGTGTGTGTGCAATCTACCTCCATTGTCTTTGTTTAATCTGAAGTTCCACAGGTTCTTGTGATGTTTTCTTCTAAAAGATCCTCATTGCTAATTTTGTTTGGCCACCAGATGCATATGATCTTGCATAGACATCTGTTTACAAAACTTTGTATTTTCATGTTAATGCTTTTAGTCCATCTCCAACTTTCAGAGCCCTAGGGCAAAACTGATTTTGCGTTTTGGGTTGAAAATCCTTTAGTTCTGAGGTTCACTTGTTTAGTTTTCCACAGATTATTTAGTAACGAAAAGGCAGTTTGAGCCTTGCCAATTCTTGCTCTTATGTCCTCTTCAGTTCTTTTGATGTTGAGATAAACCAGCAAAGGTGTGAGAACTCTTTTGCTTCTTCTATCTCACCTGTAGATAGATTTATTTTCTGGTTTTCATTCCCATTGACTCATTAATGACGTTAGATTTATTCTGGTTTATTTTTAAACCAATTGATTTAGCCATCTCTTCCAAAAGTGTTGTTTTCAGTTGCATTTGTTGTAGGCTGAGTCAACTGTGCTAAGTCATCTGCAAAAGTTCAAATCACCCAGTTGTTGTCTTCCACCCATTTAATACCACTTTCCATTTGTTCTGTTACCTTCTTTATATTCAAGAGGAAAAGGAAAGGAGAGAGAAGACTGCCTTGTTTGAACCCCATTTCTATCTTAAAACTCTTAGATGTTCTTTGACGAAAAATAACTCTAGCAGACATAATGTTGTAGTTTGTCTTTACCATTTGGATTATTTTGTTGGGAGTATCATGATGTCTCATTAACTCCTATAAGGATTCCCTATCTACACTATCAGAGTCCTTTTCAAAGTCAGCGAAGTTGATGTACAGGGAATTGTTCAATTCTACAGACTGTTCCACTATACATCATAAGATAGCTATTTGATCCCAAAATGATCTGCATTTTCTGTATCCTGCCTGATAGTCCCTGAGATGTATGTCATCTGCATCTCTAACTCTTTCAAGGATCTCTCAACACCAAGAATCACTTCCTGGGGGTTGAAAATAAAAAGGGTAATCATTTCCTCAGAACTTAAAAGGCTTATTAGCATGGGAAATAAGTCATTGTTGATGATGTTGGTGATGGTGATGATAATGACGATGTCGATGCAGAGTGAATTATCAAATGCTAACAGAGTGCCCTGAGTGCTCGAACAAAATGATAGACTTCTTAAGCTAGTGTTCTACGTGAGCTCATTGAACGTGTGCTGCGGTTGAACAAAGCGCGCTTGCTTTTGGCCGCCTGAATTACAAGCCGGTGACTCACGATGGTGTTCTACGGGCATACATCGAACGCCGGGTGAGTGAGGAGGGGACGAGTTGTACGCAGTCTTTGCGGGGAAAATAGTTTTCAACATTCATCCACGCTTTCACGCACCTGCTTTCCGATTCACCAACCAATCAAATGCGACTTCAACCATGAGAGCGCCAAAACCATGATAAACAAAACAAATTTCTACGTTTTTGTATCAAAATAGCGAAGTACAAAAGCGAGTTTAACATAAAAATTCTAAGTGAGGTGGATTCCCGTACAATTTAATGGGATAGTTGATTACAAAGACCGATAAGAAACCGTTGACATGGATTGAAATAGCTGAAAAAGTGCAGTTCACTCCAACTACGTAAATATATATATACAATAGGCCTATTATACAAAATGATGTACATGCAGTACGATGAAAACGGCTTGGAAAATATGTAAATTAAAATGCAAACACTTGAAATGAATGTTGAATTTAATTATTCTATGCATTCAGTCAACTAGTAATACCTCGTGGAACAGTTGTAAAATGTATTGCAATGTTATAATAGTAATGTCACAACAATCAACATCATTCATCCACATAAAATGACAAGACCCTCGTCGACCATTTATTATATTATTATTATTATTAGCTAGACGATTTCTATAGCGCAATAAGCATGGCAGAAGTGGCCAAAGACAAGAGCGCTTTACAAAACTACGAATATCCGATGGTAAATAGGTAAGTCTTAAGGTTACGTAGAAAAATTCCAAGAGAGTCAGAGTTTGTGACAAAATCCGGTAGTGAGTTCCACAGTCCTGGATTGCCCCGTGTAACCGACCTGTCCCCGAACTTAGCCGTTTTAGACGGGGGAGGAACAAGCAGTTTAACGCGACTGCCAGATCTTAGCAGCCGATGTCGTTCCAGCGTCGTGGTCCGCTGTAGGAGGGAGGCAATGTAGTCCGGACAAGTGGGGTCATGTAACACTCGGTGAGTTAGCAGACATCGCTTGTAGACGATCCGCTCCCGTATTGGTAGCCAATGAAGTTTGTCTCGAAGCAGCGACGTGACGTGAGCGTTCCATCGTGCTCCAAAGATCAGTCGCGCCGAGACATTGAGCACGGATTGCAGTTTGTCGAGCACGGATTGCAGTTTGTCGAGCAGGTTGGCGGGAAGGCCCAACAGCACACTGTTACAATAGTCAATCCGGCTCAGGACTAACGCCCGGACCAGTAGTATCGTCGCCGACACCGTGAGATATCGGCACATCGCTTTAATCACCCGTAACTGGTGGTAGCATGAGCTAAGCTAGCATTATATGCGCTACATCAACGATTTGTAGGCGTGGCCTCCTTCTTGCTTGTAGGGAAAACCGACTGGTATCATTCTGCGGGCACGCTTTGTTCTATGTGAAACCACTCGTTCAATGAGCCTACATAGAACTCTAGCATTAGAGACTACAAAATACAGACTCTAGAATGCTGTAGATTGCACCTTAACACTTTGAATGCTATGTACGAGAGATCTCGTATTCCGTTTGATAGGGCGAGGTGTGATGTACGAGTGATCTCATACTTCATTATCAATTTCGTCAAAGAGCATTTTGCGTGCTAAACGCCCATTCTGTTGCATCTAAGTAATTAATATGTTGAGTGCTGACAACTGGTGATTGTCGATGCAAAATTTTATTATAGTTATTATGGTTATAATGGGTATTACCACCATCCACGTTGGTTCGGAAGACATTGCTAAGGATGCTTGTGTCCGTAACCTCGGTGTGTACATCGATTGTAACATCTCCATGACAACACATGTTCAGAAAACGGCATACTGCTGCTTCTCAATCCTGAGAAGAATTCGAAGCATTCAGAACTCAATTCCACCTTCTGTTGTAAAGAGTTTAGTGGTATCTGATTATGCCACGCCTGGACTATTGTAATGTGCTCTTGGCTGGGCTACCAAGGCAACTTACTGACAGACTTCAGGCTGTCCTCAATACAGCAGCACATCTTGTCTATCAAGCCAGAAGGTCAGATCACGTGACACCGCTTCTTTATGAACTTCACTGGCTTCGTATTCCACAGCGGATTGAATACAAATTGGCGATTCTTGCTTATCGGTGTCTTCATGGTCTGGCGCCATCGTATCTGTCGGCTGGTTTCTGCAAGACTTCTGACATCAACTCGTCAACGATTGCGATCTGCGCCCAGTCTTACTCGTTGTTCCGTCTACACGCCACGTTACTATTGGTGACCGCATGTTTCCGGTAGCGGCTGCCAAAGTTTGGAATAGCCTGCCACCATCAACAACTATGGCAAAGACAATAGAAGCATTCAAACAAGAACATAAAACTGCTCTCTTTGTTCGTAGTTACCCAGAACATTGATCGTTGTAGGATATACTGTTTGTTTTTTTAGTTTTTTAGTTGTAAGGTGTTCTAGTAGTACTTGTACGATATGCCACCATAATCAGTTCATCGTTATTATTATTATTATTATTATTATTATTATTATTATTATTATTATTACCACCACACATTTTGCAGCCCTCTTAGTGCAAACAAAGCAATGGCTGCTTCTCATCGAAGGTATAGTATAGCCAAAGTTTTAGATAAATTAGATTTATCGAATGATGAGTATTTCATTGATGATGACATAGATCGAAGCAGCAACAATCAATTGGAGGATATAGAACCTGATAGCGATGGGGACAGTTCCATACCCAGACATATTATTAGGCCTAAGTGAAATAATAACAACTGTAGTGGTTTCTTACATTTTCAGAGTTACTATTCAAATAACCAATGACGATGCATTTATACTTTAACCATTAGATAATTGCCTAAGAATTTTACTTCTTTACTTTTTTATTCTGTGTTGACTTTTTTCGTGCACTTATTTCAATGGCTGCACGCTGATATTAACTGCTGCGCCCTGTTAATAAATGATGTTGAGGTCAAAGTGTTAATGCAACTTTTGTTTAGTTATGGTATTACAGTGTATTTATTTATTTGAATGTCAGTACCTTTTTGAAATAATTAAAGACACATAAAATCAAATATTGAGAAGGCCTCAGTTTGAGAACCTCTGTTCAATAAATTTGATTTTGGGACAAGACTAAGAAGACCCAATATTTCAAAAAATTAGTAGTGAGATGGTCTCGGAATGAAACCTGGTCTTGACATCCCATCACTACCATCATATAAAAATTATTGTGGAAATTTTTTATGCAGTTTGTTTTCAGTCTCTGTATTTGTGTGTTGTGTTTGTGTTCTTAGAAGTCCAACCTTCACAAGCACTGCTTATTTCAGCACTTGTGATCTTAACAATCCTTCTTGTAGTCCTGATCGGACTCTTGGGTTATTACTTCATTCGGAAAAGTCCAAGTCGAATGCAGTCAGTCAGACGAATTTCCAGCCGTCTTATGCATCCAAATGTAATTTTTGATGACTTACTGCATTCTTACATTTCTGTATCTGCTTTGATTAAGTAGCTTATAATTTAAATCAGTGTATCAAAAACTGTGGGTCACGACCCAAAAGTGGGTCGCAAGGCTTAGTCTAACAGGTTGCAGGGTAGCGCGAATTTAGATTCAAAAGCGTCATTTCTGAGTCCATAATATCATTAGCCTTGCAAAGTTGCAAGGAGGCTTAGTTTTAAGAAATTTTATACACCTATATACCGTATTTTCACGCCAAATTGCTGCGGCTTATAGATGATTTTACAAGAAGAGAATCTTTGATGCGGCCTATAATAGTAAGCGGCTTATACAAAAACATTTTTACAAATGGCAGGAGGCCCTCTAACATAAATGATTCTACCGGTAATTATAAATGAGATGCGGCAGAGAGAGAAAGAGAGAGAAATAGAGAGAGAGATATGGCAGAGAGAGAAAGATGGCAGAGAGAGAGACGAGAGACGACAGAGAGAGAGAGAGAGAGAGAGAGAGAGAGAGAGAGAGAGAGAGAGGAAGAGAGAGACATTGAGGGAGGGTTGTGAACCGGTCTCTCGGACCGTTTAATTAATCCAGCTACTAAGCAAGATTAGACAGTATTTTAAACATAATATTCAAGCAGTGGTAGCGCTGCATAATCTCGGTTCCTTATTAGAGTGACTACAATCTAATTAATCATCTGACTTAAAACTTTCCACTCTGACTAATACTACAAACAACCCTAGAACTGGCACTAAGCATAAACTAATCTTTCTATCCCTTATTACAAACTCTACTCGTAAATACTATACTTCTGTTTTGTTTAAATATAGCCTTATAAAATATATGCAGGCGTTTTATGCAGGAAATCAGCTTTGCTTTGCCAAGTTGGCCTTTTAAAAAACATTTACGGCATACTCGCTGTTGTAGATTCTAAATAACTCAACCCGCCAGTCATCCTTTGTAGTTTGATTTGAATTGTTATGTGAGGGGTTGATTTTGTCACTTTTTGACTCCCTCCCCCCTACGTAATGCGACATAGCAAAAAGCCAGACCCCCTCGAGTATGACGTAACAACGGGCCGAACCCCCCTTTTCGTCTTCCGAAAAGTCTTGACAAGCAACAAAAGGTCATTCATCCTTCTATTTTTCCCTCTCCAAACATACTGACAAGCAAAAAAGGTCATCCTTGTATTTTTCTCTCTCCAAATACCCTGACAAGCAAAAAAAGAAAAGGTCGTCACTTTAAAATTTTGTGTTGCGTTACGTCACATTTACGGAACCCCCCTCGTCACACTTCGTAACAAATGTCCGGACCCCCTCCCCAGGCGCGTTACGTCATTTGTGGATGAGCCCTAAGTCATCGAATAGTTCTTTTAACCGACTAAATGTAAGCCTATACTAAATGTCGTAGGGGTCCCTCTGTATAGTATGTACGCACTGAGATTTTGCATATGGCGAGGAGGAGGGTCTCAACTGATTGCTTTCGTATGCACACATTTATAAATAGCCTAGGTAACAATTAGAAAACCAAACCCCTAAGGTAGGAGACTTGTATATCTACACAAACATTAGATTTGAACACAATTACTTTCTCACAGTCAAACAAAGGGTCAAAAGTTTTGTTCCCACGGTTATTAAATAATTGGCCGGTGACTTGGCGGAGGGGAGCGTTTATGTGTGTGCAGTGCTGGGGAGTATTTCAAATACATGTATTTGAAATACGTATTTTAAATACTCCAAAGTATTTTGTATTTGTATTTGAAATACACCAAACTCGAAGTATTTTGTATTTGTATTTGAAATACTTTGAAAAAGTATTTTGTATTTCAAAATACAAAATACTACAGAATTTAAATTCAAACATTTTCCATACAGTATGTATGTATTTAAGTATTTGTATTTTAAATACTGTTCGAGAAAGGTATTTTGTATTTGTATTTCAAATACTTTTGTGAAATGTATTTTGTATTTAAATACTTTGAAAATGTATTTTACCCAGCACTGTGTGTGTGTGCATGTGTGTGTGTGTGTGCAGAATGCTCAAGCCTAGCAGCCTATTAAAATAGAAATATCCAGCAGCCAGATATATATATATATATATATATATATATATATATATATATATATATATATATATATATATATAGAGGAGGGTTGTGAACCGGCCTCTCGGACCGTTTAATAATAATTATTAATCCAGCTATTAAGCTAGATTAGACAGTAAATAATTCTGATCATTCGTTTAACGTATTTCAGACCTGGGCTATAAAAATACTTGATCTAAATTAAATTTCTTCTTTTGTCTTATGAATTCTTATAAGATAGAAGATTTATTTATGTCCGTCTCTCTCTTTCTCTGTCTCCCCCTCCCTCCCTCCATCTCCATCTATATTCCCTTCAGAATATCCAGTTATCATCCTCTACTCAATGCTTCTATTTCTCTACCCACCTTATTCCATTGCTTCACATATTGCCGCCTCATTGACTTACTTATAAACCTACTTTATTATAAGTTGACCATTAATCGGGATATCATTATCCCTTAGGTCAACTTTTTTCTACTCATTTTACCACTTTCTTACCTACTATACTTATTTGATTGACCCTCTATTATTTCAATTGTTTTTTATTACATTGTAACAAATTCAACATTATAATTAATGTTATACCTAATGAGTTTATAGTTTTCAATCGAAATTCCACTTATTAATTGTTTATTATGCTGTTATTCATATATTTTTAGCTAATATTTAATATTATATTGATCTGATGAACTCATCTACTATGTTATCAATGAACTCTCATACTATGTGTTACATTGTTACATTGTAAATTAGGGTCATATTATGTTACTTATTTAGTTGTACTAGTTCTGCATATTTATATGTACTTTGAGTTTGAGTTTGAAATAAATTATCTTCAATCAATCAATCAATCAATCAATCTCTGTCTGTCTCTCTCTCTCCATCTCTGTCTTCCTCCCTCCGTCTCTCCCTCCATCCCTCCTCTCTCTCCGTCTCTCTCTTTCTCCTTCTCTCTCCTTCTCTCTCCTCTCTCTCTGTCTCTCTTTCTCCGTCTCACTTTCTCTTTCTCCATCTCTCCTTCCTTCCCTACGTCTCTCTCTCTCTCTCTCTCTCTCTCTCTCTCTCTCTCTCTCTCTCTCTCTCTCTCTCTCTCTCTCTCTCCGTCTCTCTCGCCCTCCCAGTCTCTTTCTTTCTCCGTTGGGAATAACTGCACGTGTATATATAATGATACTGCAACATCAGGGCACGCGGCCTATATTCATGTGAGGCTTATCTATGAAAATACTTACATGCCACTGGATTTCTGCGGCCTGTAAATGTAGAGCAGCCTATAAATGTAAGCAGCGATTTGGTGTGAAAATGCGGTACCTGCAATCCAAACATGGCTTATATTGAAATGAATAGTGTTTTATCCACTTTTAGTTAACACTATGTTTATAGGGGTTGCGGCATGTTACAAAACCGCTGAAATGGGTTGTGATTCCAAAAAGTTTGGAAAACCCTGCTTTAAATAAAATAAAATGCCATACAATAAGCACTTGATATTTTCGCACATAAATATGTCCTATGGACATTCACAATCGTCATTCAATGAATTTATGATAGACTACTGGCTATGTAGTCAGGTAGTAGAATTTTCTGCTGGTTTTGGAATATTCTGTTATGAGTGATCCCCGTTTGATTGTAGAATGAAGTGAGATATTTCAAACAGCCATCTGTCTCCAGGTACTGTCCAAAGGTTTAACTTGAATCCAGGCTAATTATGGCTGGTGTAAAATACAAAATTTTGATTGTTTGTAAGTGAATTATTGCACAAACTGTTTGATACTGGCTTTGCTGAATGAAAATTGTAATAGTTTATTTGAAGCAGCTGCTTTTTAAACTGCATTGTATATTGAAATTATTGTCTCTCATTATGCATTTATGATGCCTGCAGAGGAAAAATTCATCCTATTTGGTTCTTATCATGTCTGTGATAATTTCGTGCTCGTGTCAGGTTGTTGCTGTGATTATTCTGTAAAATTTTGGTGTTTGCAGTTTATCTTTAAATGAGTCTTAATTGCAAAGCTGCCACTAGCTCTGGAGAGTTTATTGTTTATTTATTTGATTGCATGTTCATCTGTATGATGTATCAATTGAGTGATAGCTCATTAACTGATTTTGGTGACTTTATTTGCTATTATCACTCAAATGGTGTGTCATGTGATGATGCTCTGCTGCTGCAGTTGTTGATCAAATAAACTATTCACTCCTATAGCTAGTCACTCAGGTGATATGTCACTCTTGCAGCATGCCACTGAAGGGGTATCCTCTAAAATGAAATGTCATTTACCGTACTTGATTTGTCACTCAAACGATGCCTTGCTGCAGCCATTCACATGAATGAATTGCTGCAAAAATGAATTGTCACTCAAATAACATCGGTCTATTGAGTTGTCGCCTAACCAGCAGACAGACAAATACCATTCATCATCATGGTTGCACTTTATATGGAATTTATGTTGGAAGAAAAATGTGTTTGTTTTGTATTTTGCAGCAAGCCTGTTAAAATTTCCGAATTTGTGACATATCTGGAGAAGTTGGAAAAAGACAGTGGACTGAAGTTGACCGAGGAATATGAGGTTATTCATTCTGTTTATGACTCTTATTTAATAGCAATGATAGAGAATGCAGAGGATCAGGTCGGAAACTAAATTGTCAACAGCACTGTAGAATTTAAGTCTCATAATTGTTTGTTTAGATGAATATAATGTCATAATATGTTAAATTTACAGAATTATTAAGTATTTTTTCTTATATGGCATTTTAATTGCTAAAACATTTCAGCCAGAAACATTTTTATGCTCATACTATGTATTTTCTGGGCCCTTTCTATTTAAGAGTGTCAGTTGTAAATAAAAAGAAGTCTGTTACAGACTCGTAATCAAAAGTTTCATTATTAAATCTGTTAGACCTAATATGGAGACAATTCTGCAAAAGTTAACAAAGTTCTTATTCTTCTGCAAAAGCTAACAAAGTTCTTATTTAATGAATAAGCATCCCACAGTGACAGTAAAGTCTTAGTCTGGATTTTATACAATCTTTCCAATTGTTATATTATCATAATCCCCTATATATATAATCATAATTCCCTCTTCCTTGCCCTTTTGCCAGCCAGCCATTTTTCTTTTAACAGTAGTATTCAAATATTCAATGTTATAATGATATTATCATGTTATTTGACATAGCAATCAAAGTAACATTGTCGTATGTACTCGGATATGAATAGACAGGGGTATATATGTTGTATGTATATACAATAGATCTAGAAATATATGTTGAAGGGGATAGGAAATTATTAAGGGACGAGAAATTATATAAACCTTTGTAGGCTTTAACGTTGACTGGGATTTTTGACACACACTGTAAGTATTTGAATGATAAGCGAGAGTACTGTAATAAAATGCTGTTATCTATGAAATAGATATGGTATTTTTATGTGGTTTGTTAGGATTTGAAGTTCGTTGGAAGAAACCAAAGCAAGGATGATGCAGAACTACAATGCAATCGAGTGAAGAACAGATTCACAAACATATTGCCTTATGACATCTCACGGGTTAAACTCTTGGCAATGGAGGATGAGGATGGATCAGACTACATCAATGCCAGTTGGATACCTGTACGTTTCATTGATATTATTTCATCAATGATATTATTATCCATTTAGCTAATATTGTCATGTACTTTGATTAATTAAAAATTAAAGTAAATGTTTTGTCGTATTTTGTTCATTATGATGTGCATGTATGACAAAAAGAAAATAGACAGACAGGCAGTTCATATTTTTAGCAAAATTATTTTGAATAGCATGAAGCATCTGTTATTTATTTTCATTTTATTAATGGGAATTAATTTTGTCTCCGATGTTCATTGCGTAAAATTGATGAACCAGGACTTAATCAAGTTCTGCACTGAAGTTGTTCACTTCAATCAACTTAGGTTGCCTCTTCCTTTTGTCTCGATGCTATGTTTCATTAAGTGCACGAAATTCCTGAAATTTTTCAAAATAATTTTAGGGATTCCATTCCAAAAGAGAATTCATTGCCAGTCAAGGTCCACTGCCTTCAACAGTAAATGACTTCTGGCGAATGATCTGGGAAAACAATTGTCAGGCTATTGTTATGCTTACCTTATGCATCGAAAAAGGTCATGTAAGTAAGGGCTTTAAAAAACAACTTACTGAATTTGCACAAATATTTTAACTGTATTGCTCTAGAGGCCGATATGCAATTTTATTTGCTTTGACTCTAATTTTATTTATATAGTTTCTCTTCCTTTACTTGCAGGCAGTTTGTATTCATCTGTTTAATTGCGATTCACGGCTTCCTTAACAGTTTTCAATACAGAGCCTTCTTGTTTCAGCTGTTTGCAGGCTAATGTCCAATTGCTTCAATTTGTGTTATCAGATTAAGTGCGAGCAGTACTGGCCGGTGCAAAATGAACCAGTTTGTTACGGAGATGTCAAAGTAGAAATGCAGAATGAGGAAAAAAATGAAGAATGGCACACAAGGGAGTTCAAAATTTCAATGGTGAGTCGATTTGTACTACAGAAATTTTCTTGATTCTTCTTTATAGTTTTACTGCTGGAGCACTTGTTTTGCAGTCAAAGATTAGTTTTATTGCATGCATTTCACAAGATATTTTAAAAATCAAGTTATTCTATTGAATATCTAATGAAATTATCGTGAATAGCTAATTTTAACATCAGCAACTTTAGTACCTCCATTCTAAACAGAACAAGAGATTGTACTGATTGTATATTGTTTGCAGTTTTTGAATTTAAATGGTTTTTCAGTTTGTGTAAATTTTGTGGGTTTTTTGCAGTTTTATGTTAGAAGCTATCCAATACACTGGCATTTACCAGTAGTGAGATCAGATTTTGTGTTTGTTAATAACTAATTTATGTATTTTTGAGAATCAAAGTACTGTTTCAATGACAGGGCTCCCAGTCTCGTAAGCTTATTCACTTTCACTACGTGACTTGGCCAGACATGTATGTGCCGCAGAGGATGTCACTGATTGAGTTCGTTCGTGAAATTCGTGCTATTCTGAATAAGAACAATGGCAAGGGACCAATCGTTGTGCACTGCAGGTCAGAACTGGAAATTTATTTATAAATTTGCAAAATGATCTATCAGAATGGCAGGTGCAGTCCTTGATTTGACACAATGTTGATATTTTATGGCATTTCTACAAATCAATCTACCGGTACTTCTCTCCGCTCTTTTTTCTCATCCTTCTGGCTTTCTGCCATGTGTTTTCTTGTCCCAGCATTCCCAATTATCAACCTAAGATTTGGAATAACCTGCCAACAGAAGTCTGCCATTGCTGTAATCTTTTGGACTATTATCAAAATCAGTTGAGAAAAATATTTCATATATGGAAAATTTGAACTTTCTTTTAAATTAAGTTTTAATCACTTTTATTTGCTGTGTAAGTTTACTTACTTCTCACTACTTTTACTTTACAGTCATTAAAGCACATTGGCGAATAATCAGTTGAAATTTTTAATTTTCTTTTGTACTAATTTTGCACTTCAAATGCAGAGAGACATGCTGGCAGCAAATCCTCTTTATAGTGGCCTATGTATTTTCCTGCCATCACTAAACTAAGTCACCACTTGCACATTGCAATGATATAATATCCATTAGTGCACTGTAGAAGATTTCACCATATAACTACCTGTCACTTGTGTGTTAATAAGTGTGTTTAAAGAATGTTCCAAATTATCAGAGAGGCTCTACATTATCCATTTTTTTATTGTTGTGGAAAGTGCTGGAGTCGGGAGATCAGGAACCTTTATAGCACTTGATACACTTCTGCACCAAATTCTTGCTGATCATGATCTCGATGTTTATGGTGTAGTGTTCCAAATGAGAATGAATCGAGTGTTAATGGTTCAGACCGAGGTAAGCATCTCTTCCACAATATCTTTTTAAATGCAAGCTACGAAATTATGACTTATTAGTGAACTTCAGTTTGATAAGAATCTTAATTTTTTTTTCAATCAATCAATCAATTTATTTATCTCTCAAAACCAGCATCATAATTTGAGATATATAATGATGCAAAAAGAATACTTAACTAACTTATACTAGCAAAGGATAAAATTAAAATCAAAAACAAATTAATTAATTAATGAAATTTAAGCTTCTAATTAGGCACCAGCAATTAAGAATTTTTTAAATTGAATCTTATCTGATTAACGGTTCTCACACAGTGCAGATCCTACTGAACCACTCTAAAACCTGTTATCATCAGTGCTTTTTTTCTGGAAAAAAGATTCCGGATCTCATCTTTGTCTGTTATGTTATGGTAATTGGACAATTTATATAGCACTGTAGCATAGTTATGAGTTGTATATGATTTATCATAAGAAATGACACTTGAATCAGCCCCAAAACACTAGAAATTAGAAGATATGCAATTTAAAACACAAAGAAGTCTATTAAGTATGGAAGGCCTACTGTAAACTGTATGCATTCTAGACTTCTATAATTCTCTTATAATGCAATTCAATGGATGTGGTGAAAATATCCATGCATGGTGTAAATAAATGGTTTCCAAGGGTCTGTTTTCTGCTTCTGCTACTATTTTACAGCAGCCAGCTGGATGTGCAGCAGATTCCTTGTGATCAAAGCTCTTCTTTTGTAGCATGCCTGTTGTTTCTTTCTGTCTCCACCATAAGAAACTAATTGCTATCACTCCATTCCATAGATATTTTCATGCACATCTGAACTTCTGTGCCACGTGTTCTTACTTTTCAGCAGATATTTCGGTTTCATAACACATTAGCTCTGTGATCACTGCAGTGAAAGGGTTAAAGAAGTAGGCCTAAATTGAAAATGTGCATGGTCATTGCCATGATCCATAACACAACCGTAAATATAGATGTTGGCTGTATAGGAGGTGACTAACAATGTTGGATAATTGGTCAGTTGATGTTATATAGTTTTAAAACCACATCATCACTTTATAATTGAACAAAATTATGCTTTTTAATTAATTTTGAGTGTCTGAGCTTTGCCACTCATTTGATCTAATTGCATTATGCTATGATGTTCAAAATATGTATGAACTTTCAGAATTATAAATTTAGATGAATGAATTCTCATATCCTAAGAATTGCAGAAAAGAAAGTTGAATTTGATTTTAAAGTAATAGTTTGCCATTGATAGCATGGTTGCTTGCTATATGATAAGAAGTAATTAGCTGTTAAAATCAGGAAGCTTGTGCTCAAGTTTAATTGAAATGATTTATGTAGCTTATCACATGCTGAATCGAGCAATTCCTACAGATGATTTGTGTGATTTTAGGCACAGTACACATTCATTTATGAATGTTTGAAGCAGATTTTGGATGAAAAGAATGGACAGACAGCAATTGATGGTATTACTGATGTTTCTTCTTTTATTTTCAAGCAGAACACAGCATACTTAATCGTTTCACATGTTTCTATGAGTTTTGAGGCTGAAGTAAGGCTGAGGGAAATTCCAGGATTCAGTGTCCGTCCGAATATCCTAATACATTGCTTCCAACACAATAAACCAGAAAAATATCCCAAACTAAAATAGGCCAACTAAATATTCCAAAATAGTGGAATGCTTTCTAAAGAAAATGTGTGCTATATACCTGCAATAAATGAAAATCTGTTTTACAATGGCCTGCATAAACACGTATTTAGTCACTGAAGATCTAATAGACCAGGGGTTTTCAAACTGTGGCACGTGTACTCCCACGGGTAGGGCAGCAGTTTCCAAGGGGTACACAAGGAAAATATTTTTTAAAATATTTTATTTTTTAAAGGAAAACAGATAATATCCACAAGTTAGGTGCTCTCTCATCCTAGTTTTGATGTATTGTGTGGACCATTAGACAATCATAATTCCCTTTGACACCCGCCCCGCCTCCACTTCCCCCCGCCACCCTATGTTGAATGCTGCACACTGCAGATAATTAAAAGAATTCATATCTATCTCGGTTTGTAGGGAGACTTATATGGGATGTAGAATGTAGCAGAGGTGTAAACTGTAGAGCAGAGGTTTTCAAACTTTTACAAGCCACGGACCCCCTTGGCATGTTTGTTGCTATGTGGCAGACCCCCAACCTCAGAAACGAAACCAATTGACAATTCATGTATGGACTTAGAGCAAGTGTAGGCCCCTACTACCGGTACATTGATACCATACTGTAACTATATTGACTACATTCTAATCTAGTCAGAGTGCACTGCTGCATACACTGAGAAAAAGTAATTAGATAGGCTTAATGTAAAACTCAAAATAGTAACATCAAGTAATTATGACAGTTATTAAAACTGAGATCAACCTTTGGTCAGTGTGAAGGGCATGCCTGCTTCATGCCACAGAGTTTCTGCAAACATGGTGTATGTTCGACAAACATACACGAATATCAGCCTCTATGTTCAGTCGTGATCTGTATTTGGATTTTATGGCAGTGACTGCAGAAAAAGCTTATTTGCACAAGTAGGTGATTGCAAATGGTAGGGGGCTGTCCATTAATTATGTCTATGATTTTTGGTGCAATTTTTGACCCCTCCTCTTGTCAGCAATTGTCAAACTTTCAGTGACCCCTAAAATTATGTCAACAACTTTTGACCCCCCTAAGATCAGTGACAGGTCCCCCTAAAAAAATTAAAAGGTTATTATTTTTGTGGTGATGAGACCTTTTCCCCCTTTCTTGCTCATCAAGTGTCAAAATGTGGTGGTGATGACATTTTTTGCTAGTCAGGCTTTTTCCATTACAATAAATAATATTCCATGAAATTTCCTAATTATTTGTAAAAAATGAAATTGTTAATGTCAACTTCTCTTGACCCCCTCCCCTGTCAACAATGTCAAACTTTTCTAACCCCTCCCCTATTTTGTTGACTTAATTAATGGACAGCCCATAGCAGAAGATTGTCAGCTTTCTCAGACAACAGGGGATATTTCAGAGTTCAGCCAGTTCTTCTTGTTCCCGTCCAATTAAATCGGTCAACTGATATTCAAATGGACTTCGAACCCAGTCAAACATGCTTATGTCATAATGTCATCATCTCTGAAATACTTGTGGAAATTTTTGACAACTGCTGTTTATTCTTAGACGCTTAACCTCTCTTAAAATGGCCGTGAGAAAAGTGAATGACTTAAAAAATTAAAACTTTCTTTGGCATATTCGCGGACTTCTTGGCACCTCGCCACGGACCCCCTGGAGGTCAGCCGGACCACAGATTGAAAACCACTGCTGTAGAGGTTTGTGGAGTCATGTGAGGTTATATATCTTTCTGATGCTGAGAGAAGGGAGGTGGCATCAGACATCAAGGATGCTGATCCCATGGTTGTTTTTGCTGCTGGTGATGATAACAGCCCTAACCAATTACTGAACTGGGTGGGAGAGCTCATATAATTAAGCTAAGTTCTTTGTTATTATCACAGCTTATACACATTTAATACTGACTAGAGTACTAGACATGATTACTTTGAATATTACTAATTAATATAAACTAATAAACAACAGTTTTCAGCAAACACTTTATTAAAGAAATATTTTGAAAACTTAAAATGGGATAGATAAATTAGTAGTATTCTTCATTTCTTCACTTATATTTCTTATTAGAAAATATTGGAAAATTGTCAAAATTGTAAAACAAGTTGTTTTTTTATATACACATATATATAATATTTCTGAGGAGTGTTCTTTGTGGTAGTGGTATGCACAGTAATCACACTTTTGCATGGAGGTACAACAACAAAAATTTGGAACTGCTGTTATAGGTATCAATTAATGAAAATTTATGTATCTCAATTGGTGTGTTAGTCCAACTAATTTAGAAAGCAGATATTAAGTTAATTAATGCTAAATACCGGTAGTTAAGTTTTGAACTGGGGACTGATATAAACAGTTGCATTCAATGTTAATAATTGAGTTCTTGCTACAAACAACAAACAGCTATTTTCATGTTTAAATATTCCAACAATCTATTGCCTTTAACTTTCAATAAGGAGGAATTCTTCACATTTACTAATAAATTACATTCATACAATATAAGAAATCATATTAAATTTACCATTCCTTAATACTAGAATTTTCACTATTAAATGTTCTGGACCCAGAATCTGGAATAGCCTTCTCACTGTACTAAGAATTATATCAAACCTAAATTAATTTTTTTAAAGATTAATAAATTCATCATATCAGGTGAATATTAAGTCAAATCATTGACTACCTTAGCTTCTTATTTATATTTGTGTCTGTTATGATACCATTTCTATTTTTAATATAAATTTTCTACTACTTCCTAAGATACCTACTGGCGGGAATTTTTATTCCCTTCTGGTATCTTCGTATTTTCCTATGACTCATTATGTGAAATTTATGAGCTACTATGTTTGATTTTTTTACTTGTTACTTACATCATCAATTTAATTACTGATTTCATTACCTCCATTTTGTTCATATTAAATTGATTGTATGCACATGTTTTTGTCTTTAATTTTGTGCATTAATTCTGATAAATCAGTAAGGCTACAATCTCTGTACTCTTTTTCATTAATTAAGTGTTAATTTTCTATTATGTATCATGAACTTAGCCTTACTGACATTACTATTATGATGTTAATCATGCTATATATTACTATTATGATGTTATTATTACTACTATGACCTTAACATGAAATCACTATTATGATGTTATTATGCACTTATTTGGAAAATAATAAACTGTTATTGGATTATTTTAAAAAATATTTCATTATTATCATTTGTTGAATTAGGTGAACAGTACCTGACATTTCTTAGTAGTTTCTCAAGGAACCATCTAGTTCCTTGGATAGGAATCCTTATATGAGTTGATCCATAAGTGGATGTAGTGTATATGCTGTTGACTTGTTACTAACTGGAAATGAATGTTTAAATGGGTTGGAATCCCAGTAGTTTTATGAAGACACTGTGACAGAGCAACAGTCAGTTCATGATTTATAATAAAAACAGCATTAGCAGTATTGAAGTTTAGTCGTCTGTTTCTGAATTACTTTAGAGAATGCAGAACCTGAAAATTGCAGAGAAGGAGTAAAGAAAGAGGAGACTGAGGTTTCTGATTCCAAAGAAAAGCAATCTCAAACAGGATGCACAGCTGCTGAATCAAATCTTAATTCTGAAACCAAGGAAAAAGTGCAGGCCAAAGAGCCAGAGAGAAACAATGATGAAGCTCAAGATATCAGCAGCAGCAGCATCAAAGACGAGCCTAGTCCTAAAGAAAATGCTGCAAAGAGTGAATCAAAATCAAATTTGAATTCTGATGAAAGTTCAAGTAAAACTAACGGTGAAACTAAAAACCTTGAAATCTCAAGTCAAAGCTTAGGTACCGGTATGTAATTTATTTTGTCAAAGTATTTTGTTCTTAAACTTATATTTTATCTCTTCAAGAAGTCAAAAGGATGATGAGGAGAATAGAATATATGCTTCTGACAGATAGAAAGATTACAAGAACAAACTTATTTTATAGCTATCTACATATTCCTTTTTGCCTGTTACATACTTTGCTTCTACAGATTTTTCAAATATTTACAGTCTGCAAATCCAACATTCATTGCATTTGACTCTACGTCTTAGTAGATTAGCGTATTTGAAGCATTTATTTCAGGTTGTTTCTTCTTTAAGTTTAGTTAGATCATCAAATTTTTGGATTTAGATATTACTTTCAGGTTTTGATAAGAATGTTTGACAGCCATATTATAATATAATGACTGTTAATAAATTGAGTGTGACTTTTCAGTTGAGTCTGCAGCCAAAAAAGCTCTATAGCAACAGTGTTTAGAAGAGTTAAATCTATTAGTTTCATTTTAACCAATTTAGAAACTTTATCTTTTCAGGTGATGGTAAAAACAATGACAGGTGATTATTTGGCAACAGCACCTAAAATTGTTAAATTCTCATGCTATTTTATAATAAACATTTTATCTTTAACTCAGAGATCAGTGTAATAGATCTTAAATAGTCAGCTGTGACTCGATATTCAGAATAATTCAGAATAGAATATTAAGAAGTCTTCTGTTATTAATATATTTGAAAATTTGTAGCAACTGTCATTACTGTGCTTCTGCTAGCATGACTATTTTTTTTATCTCAACTAATTGGGATGGGAAGACAGAAGAGTAATAACATGTAGAGCCAACGGAAGCAAGTTTGAGACTTGCTGGAGCCCTGTGGTTGACTCAGCCTTCATTCAATCGCAGTGGTAAAATGCGTAGCAATGGCAACATTGCGAAGACAGCCATAGCTTCGACGGAATGACTGGCCGCCTTCTGCCAATGAATGGCTTAGCCGCCTACGGGGCTGATGGCCACAAAACCGAAGATCAGCACCGGACCCTACAGGCATTGGGTTTACAGGATGAACCTTTACCTTTTTACCTTAATTGTAGTTTAGAATGACAGTTTTGGTCAAGATAGATTCATACGAATGCTATAGCTTTATATAAAGTGAAGACATTAAATGATTGTCTAAAATCAAAGTAAAATCTTTATTACTTTTATATGAGTATTTGTAATTGGGCAAAATAACAGTGCATATCATGCCAGGGCTGTATTCTTTTTTCTGAAAAATAATATAGCAGAGGAGTTGTTGACAGATTGATTTACTGGTAAATATATTATGCAGAAAGCTCTTGTGTAAGCTTTTAATTAGTTCATGCAATAATAGTGTTATTTAAAATAAAATGTTCAATTTAGTTTTGATTAAGTTAGGTCTGCTTGGTGCAATTGTCTGTTAATTAAGTTATGCTGATGAGTTCCCTGCCCTAAGGCAGGTCTAATTGGCTTTCACTACCCGGAAATGAGGTGAGTCAGGTTTCCCATTGCCTTCCTGGCAGACAATTAGGGTTAACATCTTGCCAAAGGTGGCTCTGCAGTGCCTGGAATCAGATTCAAATCCCTCCACCCTCTGATTGTATGGCAGTAATCCTACCACTACTCCACCATGCTCCTTGTAATTAAATACATTTATTGATAAGACAATGTGAAATAATATATCTAGTTATAATCTGTGAAAGTTTGTATTTGCGGCTCGAGCATATATTATTTGTCAAAATTTCATGACTTAATGTCACATGTGCACACGCCTCGGCAGTCAACGCATATGTGTAGAATAAGTTATTATTGTAGTTGATGTAGTCAATTTGGTTTTATAGAAGGGACACGAGCATGGCACGATTTGTTATCCACTGATTTGATTTCCACTGCTCCAGGTCACAAATCGCACCCTGGACACAAGGTGAAAAACAATATCAGCAAGCAGTAACATATTCAGCATTTTAGAATATGATGAACATGGCTGTTGCATTACTGGTTGTATTATGTTGTAGCTAAAGCAATTAGTGTGCTTTGTCGATTTGTTCTTTATTTTGTGTTTCATAGCATCTCTGTCATGCCTCGCTCTTGATAATTTTTCATTTATTGCTATTCAACAGGAACTGCTATGACATTTCTTTGTTTAAAATAATAATGTTTTAATCGAGAAACGTAGGCCACCTGAGCATATTCTATTATTTGCTAATTTTTCTTGTATTAATAATTAATTTTATTACAGCAACTTGTGAAATTTTTCAATGAAGTGTTTCTTTGCTGTTGAGATATGGTTCGTGCACCATAATGCCTTGATTGTGCACTTAACTGCTATGACAATGTGTAGAATAAATGCTTTCATTTCCAAAATTATATTTTGAACTGTATTTGTAAATGAAATATTGTATCACAGAAATTTATTGCATTTGTAAATGGTTGTATTTAGTTCAGTTTCAGGTTTCAACAGCAGCAACACAATAATAATATAAGGAATTGCAATGATCAAGTTGAATGGCAGCAAGAACACATTGGCAAGAGGGGCATGGGTAGAGCAAAGTACAAAATCCTGAATTGTCAAATTTCTCTAATTGCAGATGAGTAATAGTGAGATTGCAGCAACCACAGTAGGCCTGCAATTTTTTCTGTAGAGTTAGTAATGGCAGCTGTTAATTTTTTGGCTGACACAACACAACGATAGTTATTAAAATCATATGGTAATTCACTATCTATTTTATAACTGTTGGCAACTTCAGTATTACATATTACACACACCACACCAAGTTTCTTGGTATAATGATGCAACATCATTTAAATTGGGGCCATTGTGTGACTGCTGACATGTTCCAAAAATATAATATCACGGCAGAAATGTCCCAAAACACTGGAGTGTATACGATCAGATGGCTACAGCGGGTCATAACAGCATTATGGAAAACCGAGAAAGCACCAATTAAATTGACTAGAGAAACCAATTATAATGCCACTACAAGAAAGGAGACAGAAAGGAATGCCACAGCACCAGAGGAATCAGCCTCTTAAGTGTACCAGGTAGAGTTTTCACCAAAGTCATGTTAAACATAATAAAGGATACAGTTAGATGAAACTCTCATGGAAAGCCAGTGTGGATTCAGCAAGGGAAGAGGATGTTCTGACAAGATCTTTGTGCTTCGACAACTCATTGAGAAAAAAACTAGAATTTAATGAAGATTTGCAGTGGCGTCAATCTGTAGCAAAAGTTGTGAGGGTCCACCTGTTGTTGTGCCTAACCCTAACCCGTTTAGCATAATTCTTATTTTTAATGTTCCAAAATACCATTTGCTGTTAATATCTACATGTATTATTATCTATCCAGCACAACAATTTATTAAATAATCGTGCAACGGTACAATATAGATTTATTCAGATTTATGTGATGGTCCAATGCCTTATAGACCTTCACAACCAAATTTTTGTGAGGGTCCGGACCCCAGGACCCTCACGGGATTGACGCCTATGAAGATTTGGTCATGTGCTTCATCGATTTTGCCCAAGCTTATGACTATATGGAGAGAAGGGCATGGGTGTAACAAAAATGTACGGTGTGCAACAGGGGGAGGGGTGAAAATATGACTTTGCGTACGTACTATATGGATGGCCCTAATTGAAATTTTATACAACACAGTTTAGCATGCATCAGAATTGACGGAGAAGAAACTGAGTGATTCAAAATCAAAACAGGATTTAGACAAGGATGTATTTTATCTAATATGCTTCGACATTATATTAGATTACATCATGAGACGGATTGAAAATACAAGTGAGTTGGGAACATCTCTAAAGCCAGGAAATATAGATAATGCAGAATTTGCTGATGATATATGTATATTAGCAGAATGACTCTCAAGGATTGTAGAATTAACATTGGCCGTAATAACAGAGAGTGGAAAATTTGGATTAAAAATAAACACTAATAAAACAAAATAAATGCCAATTACAAAGAAGGTTGGAGATTGGCCAATAGTAACACACAACGGAAAAGAAATTGAAATGATGAAGAAATTCGTTTACTTGGGTAGTGAATTGGATGCAGAGGGAGGTTCGGATTTGGAGATTAAAAGAAGAATAGCAATAGCACGATCTACATTCAACAGGCTACATAGGCCTACCAACATTTTCAAAAGACATGACATTGGGATGAAAACAAAATTAAGATTTCTCAACACTTGTGTAATACCAATACTATTGTATGGATGTGAATCTTGGACCATAAAAAAAGAATTTGAGAAAAAATAATAGCAACAGAAAATAAATGACTCAGAAGAATACTAAGGATTGGATACAAAGAACATAAAACAAATGAAGAAGTTAGAGAGAGAACACTGCAACCGAACATCATGGAAGTCATCAGAAAGAGAAAAATTAAATGGACCGGACACATACTCAGAAATTCAGAATGGATGAAGTAAGAAACCCAAAACGAATTTTCAACAACAAGCCAGAGGGGAAAAGATCTAAAGGAAGACCGAAAATATGATGGCAGGGTTTAATCTAGTCCGTTTCCGGAGAAATTGCCCTTTCCCCCCCCGGAAATTTCAAATTTCCCCCGGAAATTTTGGCATACTACATCAACTAACCGCTACCCTAACTACTAACTAACTAACTACCCTAGCCAGAGATATTTTTACACCCTCCTAACACCCCTCCCCCAACACCCCAATTTGAGGTCGACACCCTCCAAATTTGGTAATGCGACAATGGTATGTATACAAAATGCACAGGCCTACTAATTAGCTTAGAACACACCACCCCAAATGGAGGACACCCCTCCAACTTTAATATGTCTGATGACCTTTTTTTGCTTGTCAGAGGTTTTAGGAAACTTGATGACCTTTTTGCTTGTCAGCTTTTTTCGGACAGAGACTTAAAAATTCCAACAGCCCCCAGATTTCACAGACACCCCCAAATTCAAAATCCTAGAAATACCACTGCCCCTAGCTGACTTTCCCCGGCTTTGCCAGTTCCACCCCCTCAGAGTCCAGAGTCTAGATTAAACACTGGACGATGGGTGGACGGATTGGAAGAGGATCTACACGCGGCAGGACTGAATCTCAGCGGAAAAACTGACGGAAGACATCAAATGACTTTGGAAGAAATAGCAAAGGACAGAGAACTTTGGAGAGATGTTGTGGAGAAGTCGATAGTTGACACAGCTGGAGGACTAAGACCCTTATCAATTCAAACTGCAAAGTCAAAATAGACTAATGATGAACGTTATGTGATTTCGTGCATATAGAATTTAATATATTGCCGCCAAATTTAAACAATGGGCCAGTAATTACCCGTTTGGTTAACCTATCTCTGTCATCAGGTATCTTTCCATCAACCTATGCTAGTGCTCTAGTTCACCCTCTACTGAAAAAGCCAACACTCGATCCAAATGATTTTTCTAGCTATAGACCTATTTCAAATTTAAATTTTATATCTAAACTCGTTGAACGCATTGTGCTCAGTCGAATAAATGTACATCTTTCATCGCATAATCTTTTATTGCCTAAACAATCTGCATATAGAAAATTTCATTCAACTGAAACTGCTCTCCTAGCTGTTCATGATTATATTTTGTCTGCTATGGATAACGGCAAGGTAACTGCACTTATTTTACTAGATTTGTCTGCGGCTTTTGACACCATAGATCATGCAATCCTTCTCCACAGACTCGAACATTGGTTTGGCTTATCGGGTACTGTATTAGAGTGGTTCACATCCTATCTTAAACATCGCAGTCAATCTGTTTATTGTAACGGTGCACAGTCAGACTCAGCTAAATTAGATTCCGGTGTTCCCCAGGATCTGTTTTAGGCCCTCTCCTTTTCACCTTATATACAATGCCCCTTGGATCTCTTCTTACACAATTCTCTGCTGACTATCATTTCTATGCTGACGATACACAGTTATTCATTGCCTTCGACGATAAAACCTCCTCCATGTCACTAGAAAATCTGTCCCTTTGCCTGCAAAACGTTCAGTCTTGGATGTTTAATAATAAGCTTGCACTTAACCCTTCAAAAACTGAGTTTTTACTTCTTGGTACATCATTTAATCTAAGTAAATTTGAAGACATAAATTCATTTATATTTGACAACATTTCAGTTAATCTAAGTCAGTCTGTCCGCAACCTAGGGGTGATATTTGATAAGAACATGTCGTTTAACGATCATATAAATAAGGTCAGCAGAGCTGCTCATATGCAAAATCAGAGATATTCGACGAATTCGTGATCTTGTGCCCAAATCCGCTCTGATTCCTCTTGCAAACGCCCTTGTCAGCAGCAGACTTGATTATTGCAATTCTCTTTACAATGGTATGACCAGATCTAACATGCAAAAGCTTCAAAGGATTCAGAATTCTATTGCCCGAGCCATTACAAAAACTCGTAAGCATGATCATATTAAACCTGTTCTTCAAAAGTTACACTGGTTGCCAGTAGAACAGAGAATTCTATTCAAAACTAGTCTCCTGGTTTTTAAAACACTGCAGTCTGGCCAACCTCAATATTTAAAATCTATGTTGAATCACCCAAACCATCGTCATTCAACAAGGTATGCTGATTCATTGTTGAATGTACCTAGAACCAACACTGAAATTGGTAAGAGAGCTTTTTCTATTTCTGGGCCTAAAATCTGGAACTCTCTCCCTCCGGCTGTCAGATCTTCCAATTCACTGAGCATCTTCCGATCCAGACTTAAGACACATCTCTTTCAATTGGCGTTTCCTCCATAGTCCGTCTCTCTCTCCCTCTGACTGATCTCTGGAATGACCTGGATCTTTTGCGGATTGATTTTGAAGTACCATCGATTGATACCTTGGGTATTAGAACTGGTGCTATAGAAGTGCATAATTATTATTATTATTATTAATTGACACCATAAACCTAACTATAGGCAACAATCCAGGCCCGCCGGAACGAATTTTGGTCAGGGGGTGCAGATTTTTTCGAAGTGAAATTTTCTCTTTCAACTCTTTGACAAGCAAAAAAAGGTCTTCAACGCTAGAATTTACCTTCAAAATAGCTTGACAAGCAAAAAAGGTCGTCTGTACACTCCACCCCCTCTGCACCCCCTGTTTTTCAGGATTCAGGGGGTGCAGACCATCCTCTTTCCAGGGGGTGCATTGCACCACCTGAATTTTTCCAGGGGGTGCAGCTGCACCCCCACTTCGGGCGTGGCTGCAACAATCAGTCCAGTCCCGTAGGTAGTGGGGGTGCAGCTAGAGGGCGCGGCTGCACCTGAAAAAATTAGGGGTGCGCCGCACCTCCTGGAAGATTAGGCTGTTTTTCCCTGTCCGTATCAGAGACGTCATTTCACTGTTTTTCAGGGGAGGCAAAACACTTTCAGCCTGACAAGTTACAAGTTTGCGAAAAAGTTGACGACCTTTTTTTGCTGGGCAGCTGACCATGGGCTGTCCATAAATTACGTAAGAAATTTTTTTGGGCGAATTTTAATCCACCCCCTCTCCGCCTTATCAACAGTTGTCACACTTTTCAAACCCTTGCCTCTTTTGTTTACGTAATTTATGGACAGGCACTCGAAAAATATTTTTAAAAATTAACATGAGGATTTTAAACTGATCCCATTTCACGAGGCAACGCAATTGCTCAGCAGATGACTTTTAAAGAGTGAATCCATAGGCCCCTACCTTTGATCCGTTGCGTGCTGCCAATCAGGTTCACCAAATGGTGAGCTTTCTTTGCTCTGGTAACGACAATAGAAGCAATACGCAGCATCCTGCTGAACAGAATTAGCCAACCATGGAAATTCTGCAATAGCCTATAGTAACTTTGGAAACGACGTTTGGCTGATTTCTTGGCTCCAAAATATATCCATGGGTATGTATGCAATTTAGGCTACACTGTTATTTAGTTCTCTGGAACTGTCCTCTGGGCTCTTATTCAGAGGCTGAGAGTCCTGAGACTGTTTATTCTGTTCATTTCTACAGTAGAGTTCGCAACGACGCCGATATTTTAACTGTCTGGCAAGCGTCTGGCAAATGATGACTAGTTGCACTCGACGAATAGTTTGGCATACGTCATCTGATGTTTCTAAGCATAAGTCAGTTATGTTCTTTAGAATTCTTGAGAAATCCAAACGCAGGCAACTTTTACAATCCAGACGCTGTGTCCGTGAAACTATGCCTTTCAAAAATATGACTATACGCGAAATTGTGAGTAAAACAAAAAATTTACTCTTGGCGCGAACTGTAATAAGACTCAACTGACTCAACTCTTAAAGCAAACCCACCTGCTCTGATATTATACAGTACAAAGGAATTTTAGGAATGCTCTCTTAATGTCAATGTGCCTTAATTGTTGCCCAGTGCTGACCCTCCCGTTTCAGACCAAATACACAGGGAAATCGGAGTAACTCTCGGGTCAAAAAGGTCAAATCTCAAAGCAGCTGCCATTTTTCTCCTATAAGGCGGGTCGACCCGACCCGACCCGACGAGGGTCTTTCGAGCGCACAGGTCAAAGCTACTTCAGCTATCCCTGTTATCAGTCGCTAATCATAAATCTTCAGATCGCCAATTATCACATTACGCTGTAGATAGCGTTCACTTCGGTAGAGGAAGATGCATAGGAAATGAATGGTCCATAGGGACAGGCAATTACCACCATAACTGAAATTCGATATATCACGCAGATACATATACTTGCCAAACAAAATGACTGTAGTAATTACTGCACTTCTAACTGATACCTGTAACCTGTGAGACACGTATTCCAGATACTTTAGTTTTAGACTATTAGAATAGTATTGCAATGACGTACACGGCAGTGCAAAAGTAAGCAAATCCAAATAATAAAGACATAATTTTTATATTTTGTCAACCCGGCCAGAAAGCAAAGTAACCCGGGCATTGCCCGTAATTGCCTGGGCGTGGTTACGCCACTGGACTAGTTACTTCAGATTACTCGTTATCAAGCACTCCTTTAGAGCATGTAAAAACTAAATAACACAAACGCTGGCGAAAAATTTTTTCCATAAAAATCAGGGGGGCAAATGCCCCCTGCCCCCCAAATGACGTCACTGGTCCGTATTTTTAAAAAGAAAATAAAGGAAGGTGATTATCTTTTTGCTTATCTGGATTTTGAAAGAGTATAAAGGAAGGGTGATGATGACCTTTTTGCATGTCAGAACTTTTAAAAACTGCATCCTCTGCTTCGTTCCGACGCGCCTGAATCAGTCAGCTAGTTTTGAGAAAGCTCAAGCTTCAAACATGTAGGTCTAAGACAGGGTTGTCCAACTGGCGGGCCGGATCCGGCCCGCGGACCAGTTTCATCCGGCCCGCCACCGAGTTTGGAAAAATAACAATTTTTGCAATAGGACAGGTTATTACTGTTATTTTATAGGACTATACTTGGACTAGGAGGTTACTAAATTGCTTATTTATCCACGCCACATGTGACGGCGGTAATTAAACTTACGTATTTGCTACTTATTACTAACTTGCTTACATTTGTCATCTCGCTGCAAGTCTCATTCTCGCTCAGTTAAAATTTGACGCCGTTTTCAGCAGTTTGCTAATGTAAAAACACTCGTTTCTTGTATACGACTTGGCGCCACAAGCATTGACATTGGCATTGCTGGTATTGTTAGAGAAAATGTTCATCACCGCAAAAATAATAACCTTGTAATTGGGACCTGTCATTGATCTTGGGGGGGGGGGGAAGGGTCAAAAGTTTTTGACGTAATTATAGGGGGTAACTGAAAGTTGACAGTTGTTGACAAGGGGAGGGGGTCAAAAATTGTTGACATAATTAATGGACAGCCCCAAAACCAAAATCGAGCTGGAAACTTGTCATCATGTCGGCTGATAGCGTCGATTAATTAACCCCTTAACTGGGGATGCCGGATATATCCGTCCATTTTACATTGAGTTACAGTTAAATACACGGTTAAGGGGTTAATTAGTCGATTCGATGAGATGGTGAGAAAAACAAGAAATGTATTCAGCGCGAATGTCTAATAAGCGCCTATTCCTAAAGCACACCCGCCTGTACTCTGATGGTAGGCCTATTATACAAAAGAATTTTTGGAACGGCATGGAAACGGACCTCGACCTCTCGGGTCAAGGTCAAATCCGGCCTGAAGCAGCCGCCATATTATATCCTTCTACGAAATAGAGCCTACTTTTGTAAGACGGGTCGACCCGACAAAGGTCTTCCGAGCACATTCGTAGCACAGCTAGGCCTATACCTGCAATCAGTCACCAGTCATACATTTTCCGCGTCGGCGACGCTCGCAGAACATTAAAATGGCAATTGTCAATTACAAACAATCTTCCCATTAGAACTGGGTCGATTACGATTATTTTTTCCGATTACGATTATTTTCGATTATTTTTCAACACGGATATTTCTACACCCCTAACACCCCTCCAACACCCCAATTTGAGGTCGACACCCCCTAAAATTTGGTAATGTGACTGACAATGGTATGCATACAGAATGCATATTGATTAGCCCTGAACACCCTCAAACAGGCCCATTCAGAGGGGGGCCAGGAGGGCCATTCGGCCCGGGCCTCCATCATTTGGGGGCCTCCCTTTGTTTCCTTGTCTAGAATTCTGGGAGAGCTAGAAAGCTAGATAGTTACTACTAGAAGGGGCCTCACAATTTGGTGATGACCTTTTTTGCTTGTCGACAATTTTGGGATTTTGGGAAAGCTAGGAAGGTATTCTGCGGTCCTCAAAATTGGTGATGACCTTTTTGCTTGTCGACAATTTTGGGATTTTGGGAAAGCTAGGAAGGTATTCTGCGGACCTCAAAATTGGTGATTACCTTTTTTCGCTTGTCAAAATTATAATTGTTGGGAAGGCTAGGAGAGGCCTCGAAATTCCAACTGGCCTGGGCCTCCTTCAGCCTCTGAACGGACCTGCCCCCAAATGGAGAAATACGCCCCACAACTTTTATCCTCGGATGACTTTTTTTGCTTGTCAGACTTTTTGTGAGTCTCTATAAGGTTTTTTGCTTGTCAGCCTTTTTCGGTAGAGACTTCCAAATTTCGACACCCCAGATTTTCCCGACACCCCCAAATTCACAATCCTACAATCCTAAAAATAAACACACCCCAGATTTTTCCGACACCCCACCCCAATTCACAATCCTAGAAATAACTCTGGTCTTCAAAACCTTAAAGGATCGAGCCTGGGTGGCAATTAAGACCGATATCGTCAGCGTATCCAAACTTCCTACTTGATGGTATCCGGTAATGCGTGTGTAGGCCTATAAGCCTGCAAATTGAATAACATAGGTGCTAGAACTGAACACTGTGTTAGACCGTTTCGCTGACGTCTCCAGGAGCTGACATCTCCCAAGTGAACTAAGAACCGTCTGTCAGAGATGAGTAATTCCACAAGTTGACAGAACCAGGGTGGCAAATTGAGCGAGAGTTTGTACATTAAACCCGCATGCCACACCGCATCGAAAGCTGCTGTCAAATCCAGAAAGATGGTGCCTGTCTTTATACGCAGTTGAATCCATTTTCAATGAAAATCTGATAATCAACGGTAAATTGATCTTTCTTTGAATCGGAAATATTGTGTAATATAACTTACGGGAATAATCGAAAAATAATCGCGATTTCGATTATTTTTTCGACGATTATCGATTATTTCGATTTATTTAATAATCGTCTCGATTTCGATTTCGGTTTTTCCAAAAATCGCGATTTCGATTACGATTTCGATTAATCGACCCACCTCTATTACGGAGAGGCGATGACTGGCATAACTGAAATTTGATATGTCCATAGACCAGCCAAACACAAAGAACCAGTGGCGTAAATCTGGCGTCAACATGGAGGGGAGGGTTAAAATAACTTTTTAAAAGTTGACCCCAGAAATATAAAAATCCCCCTCCATTATGGGGGATATATCATATTATGGTGGGAACTTAAAATCGCCCATGAAATAAGTCTTGACAAGAAAAAGGTCATCCTGATATTTTTCTATTTTCCCAGATCTCCAAATTACCCTGACAAGCAACTTTTAGAAAAGAAAAGGTCATCCGAAATGAGAGAATGCGGATTTGGCGTAATTCTGGTATCAACATCATGGGGTAGGATAGAATTTTTTTTACCATATAGCCCAAAACATATGGGGGGTAATTGATACTCTGTCCCTGCCAACTAATTATTCGGGGGGACCGTCCCCGCCGTCTCCCGTGTTTTACGCCCATACATGCAAAGAACGTTGTACTTCTACCTGCTACTTTTGAACACGTTTACCAGAGAGTGTAGTTGACTGTTTAAATAGAAATATAACATTACTCTACAATAAGGTTTGCGCTATAGGTTTTGTGAGTGAGAGTGAGTATGTCAGTTTGATGATGTGTCTACTTCCGATGTTTTGTAAATAAAATCATTAATGTCTATGAATAAAATGGCTATTAATTTCTTTTGAGTGAGAATCTGTTGAGCAATGGCAGGAACGAGGCTGAAAGTGTTGACTCTGAATTGCTGGTAACATTCAGTTCAGATCTAAATTCTTTAATATTGAAACATTTGCTTGATTTTGCAGCATAAATTAGCTGGACACTCGGGTAAACGATCCCGTTGATTAAGGTTGTGTAAACTTGTAAAGTCCCTTGAGGAAGTACTAAAAGCCAGCCTTTGGTGTAAAAAGAAAATTGCTAAAAGCCATAAGAAAGCAACGGCTTGAATTTTTCGGACATCCAATGAGAAAAGACGGGTTGGAAAATTTAGCCACAGGCCCACAGCAGACTAAGAAAAAGAGAAAAGAAAAGGGGAAAGAGCAAGACATGAATATTTTTAAAATGTTATTCTCTGAATCTTTTTTTAATTTCTCAAATTTAAAAAAATGCAGAAAAGTCTGAAGGGCCGGCTGGCCGCATTGAACGTTCCCGCGGGCTGCCTTAGATGATGTAATGTTGCATCGCATAATAAAATAAATTAAATTTGTGTAAAGTGCCTTTGATTTTGATCTATGTCATGTTTACGGCGCTATAAAAATTGTCAAAAATAATAATAATAATACCATCATATGCACATCATCCAGAGTTTATTGCATCATTTTCTGATGAAATGCAGTACTACTGCTGTAAAGTACCATGTGGGAGTAAGATCTCAGCTGTATTGTAATGCTGTTTGCAATCCTCTCTGAATTCTCACAACTTGCCTCAATCGATTACCGTATCTACAGTGTTTGATAAAAGTAGATGGTGCAACTCAGGAGAAATGTATGCTTTGATGATGTGATATAAATAAAATGATTGTCACACAAGAGTGCCAGTTAATGTGAGACTTGAACTTCAGTTGTTGTCTGAATGCCATTGACCCTAACAAAGGGTTGATCAGCAGTATACTTAACTTAACAAATTTATAAGAATAAACTGTTAACTAAAGTACTGCTATTATTGATGTTGTGGAAGAGTGTTAGCAGAACCGCCAAGAGAGGGGAGGCCAGGGGGCAATTGCACAGGGGCCCGGCAGCCTGCAGGGGGCCCAGGCTTGGTGATGATGATGTATTAACAATAGCCTGAACCCTGAAAAAGACTGACAAACAAAAAGGTCATCTTCTCGTCATGAGCACAGGGGCCCGGCGAATGTCAGGTGTCCTGGGCCGATCATGTTAAGTAATCTCCTAAAAAGGATCAAGAAGCAAAAAAAGGTCATCAACACTTTTTCCCACTTGTGCTTGCTATGGGGACCTGGAATTCTGGTTTGAAAAAGACAAGCACAAAAAAGGTCATCAACTTTTTCACACACTTGTCAGGTCAGGGGTCCGTAACTATTTTTTGCACAAGGGCCCGGAAATTCTCTCGGTGACCCTGAGTGTGAGATCTTTACATTATATTATTTCAGCGAAGATTTGAAGTTCTTGAAAGAATTTTGCTCAAGGCTGTTAGATGAAACTTTTGTCATTTGATAAAAGTAGAGTGATAACTTCATGCAGATTTATGTTTCCCATTAATGACCATAAAGAATAAATCTATGTAGATGGCTATTTTGTGATCTAGGGGTGTTACCACAGTTCTTGCTTGTAAACTGCGCCCAGAGCGAATGCGAGCTATTGCTGAGGAATTATCAAAAGGAGAATATGATATTGTGATTCTACAGGAGGTTCGTTGACCTTTAAAATTTGTACTGTCTAGTGGAGTGTTAAAATGCACTTATTATCTGTAGTTGTTTGTATGATTAATGTATTTTCTAAAAATATTCCAGCATGACATGCTGGTTAGTTATTTTTATGCTGTTAGATGCTGTTAGTTATTTTTATAAATATCCTGTTTGAAGAAATGTCAGATTCTGTTAGATGTTTGGACAAAGTATGTCATGTAGTCCAGCCATCTAAAGAACAGCATTAAATATTTGCAAGTGGGCAACAGCATGAATTGATTGCTCACATTTTAATGCATGTAAAGGTACCTACCTCCTCATGATGACAGATTCTATTGAGATTATAACATAACTAAAATCTTTAAAAATTTCCAACAATATTTCACTTGCATGAAAAAGTTGATGAAAAACAGTTTTCATGCATATAACTACTTATTATACCAGAGGTGTGATTCTAATAATGGTTGACAACTGATTCATTGGTATGCACAGGCTTTTTGATGCATCAGTGGATAATGCATGTGTGTGTATGTATGTATGTATGTATGTATATATATATATTATATATACATACATTATGCACACACTTATATACATACACAGTGGCGTATTTACCATTGGGCCATGGCCCCCCCTTTGGTCTTGGCCTAGCCTGTCCCCAGACCCCCATCATAGGCTCACGCTTTGCGCTCGCCATGGGCAGGCCCCCCCTTACCAAAATTCTAAATACGCTACTGTACATATAAATGTATACATATGTGGAGTGTCAAAGCATCTGACACATATGTAAATATCTCCAATTTTTAAACACATTTAAAAGAAAGAAAAAGCTTTATAACCAAATAATGAAATGAAATACTAGTAAATAAACATACTCAATAGACTAACCAATAATTAGTATTTAAATTATCTTTTAGTCTGCCATTATTATTTTACCTATCATACAGTATCATTATTAACCCTTTTGCTACTAAACCCTTTGGCCCAAAGGGTTAAAAAACCTAGGGTGTCCAGGGCACAGCAATGGTATTTAGACACACTAATAGGTGGTTCTCAGTGATAATTTCACTTTACTATGCTGGTATGGGGGTAGGGTTGCCATAGTAACGAAAGGGTTGATTAATATTAATAAGATACCTACTAGCAGGAGCACCATTCCCTTCTGGTATCTTTTTTTCAACTCGTCAAGATTAAACTAATATCATGTGATAACTAATAATGCAAAATGACTTAAACATATTTTATTATTTTATTATTTAAATAACTATGAAGTATCTATTTTATTTTTATGTACAGCTATATTCTATTAACGATCACTGTTTTCTATATTTATTAATCTTCATTTCTATGATTAGTTATTTAAATGGTCAGTGACTCAATATATTTTACAATATGACTTTTATGTTTTTGTTTTGAGTTTTTGAGTTGAAAAATAAACTTCTGTTCTGTCCTGTTAAATGTGGAAAGTCATGTTTGTGTGGAAATGACAACAATTTTATTTGAGGAAACATTTGCAGTTGAATAACTACTGGTTAATTAATTGCTGCATGGCTGCTTTGATATAGGATGTGGCTTAACTTAAATCAAAGATGGATATTTGATCACACAAAATCTAATGGTCAAGTTCATGTTGATAATTTTAATGCATAATTATTTTTACCTCTTGTGACAGATTTGGGCTCAGGATGATTATGAGAAACTGTGTGCAAGGATTCTGTCAGCGCTACCTTACACCCATTATTTTCACAGGTATGTTCTACATTGTCAGTTGTTGGTCTGACTATTTTTTGTTGCTATCTAAATTTTGGTCGTCATTTGTATTTTCTGTAATATTTCTTCATGTGATATTCATAATGTAGAATCATTGAAAGTGATAAAGACAATGAAGGACAAGGATTTGAGAAATAATATATATATAGAGACACAGATTGTAGAATTTAAAATACACAGTCCAGACTTGTTAATGATGATTTGTAAGTAAGACAGTATTTGAAAGTTTTAAAATTCATAATAGACTTCATTATCTACATGTGCTGCCAACTGTCAACATTCAAGGATTCATGAAACATGATATTTAGTGCAGCTACAAAAGTTTTGAAAATAAGAATGGAGAGAACTGGCAGAATTTTTGTGGTTGTTTTAGCATAGTCTCAATATCCAGAACCTATTAACACTGAAGGAAGAAAGATTGTGTGACTTAATGTGTGTTAGTGTGAATTAGTTGTATGACAGCAATGAGTTGTCATATTATATAAGTGACTATAATCAGTAATAGTATAGTAAAGTTAATCAAACTCTGCTTGTTTTGCAATGCACGGTTTTAGCAGTGGCTTTTTGTAGTGGAAACTTTGGATGTGGCATTTGTATCTTCTCAAAGTATATGATTCTTGAGACTTTCCACTTTCGGTATACGCTGAATGGATATGCGCACAAGATTTTCCATGGAGACTGGTTTTGTGGCAAATCAATTTGCCTCGCCAAGATTCAGATTGGAGATTTACTTGCTAATGTCTATGGAACACATGTTAGTTGAGCACTCACCTTCACTACAATATTGAGAGAAGTGAATAGATAACTATAGATTAATCTACTGTAGATGCATGCTAGTTAAATTTTGAAATTCTCCATTATCAATGTTATTGTTATTAAGATATGTTGATTATAGTGTTTCTCTGATGTTCAACATATTATCTCGCTACAAATGGCATTTAACTCTGACTTAAAACTGCTGTTGGCTTCCATTCCCAACTGATGATTTGTTGCCAGTAGTACTAAGATTGACATTAAATTAAGAGATTTTGATGAGTTGTTGTTTTGAAAGACTTGTGAAATATTAAAAACTTTAATATTGTGCTTAAGGATATTTCTAGTTGGTGTTGGCCAGAATTACTAAATGAAATATTTTGGCCTTCAAATAAAAACTAATATGATATTGTGAACAGTAGAGTTGATGAATGGTAATCCAATAATTGGTTTTGCCCATTTGTATACTGACACTCAATATTTAAACATTTAATATATTGATTATTGCGTTAATTCCTGATGCAGAGTAGAATTTATTGATTCCATAAAGCGATCAATCTTCAACGTTTCAGAAAGACAATTGCTTCTTACCACAAGGGCTGTAATATTTATGATCCTAGTTTGTTAGTTTGCCTGTAACTGAAATCTTATAGAAGCTTTAACAATAATTGTAAAAAAATTAATACCATTTAAGCAAATTGTCAATAAATTTATCATTTCATTTTTATATGGCATTAATGATGGCTTGAATGTTGTTTAACTGCTTATAGCTGCATGCCCAGTACCATGAACCAGACAACTATGAGGCCCATCGAATTGCCCAGAGCTTTGAAATGAGTCAGTTCATCAGAAACACTAGCGAGTCATGTGATCTAGTCATTGTTGGTGGAGATTTCAATTTCCGCCCAGATCAGCTTGGCTACAATATTATTCGCTACAACGGGAATCTCTATGATTCATGGATTGAGCGTGTCAGTGGAATTTCATATGTCTAAATTTGTCAAAATCGTTTGAATGTCGATGCTTAATTTCTTTTATTGTCATCTTAAAGTCATAGAAATTATCACAGTGAATATGGTTTGTGCTGATCAATTTGTATTTGCTTGAAATATGTTCAATACTGTATTTACTCGATTATTGTTGCACATTTTATGTCTTGTCTTTAACTGTCTTCGCTCTGAAGACTAGCTGCATTGTGGACTGTCTTCTTCCATGTGCTACAGTCTTCTGCTCTTCATGTCGCCTGCTCTATAGCGAATCCTGTCCATTCGTTGATGTTGTCTTTCCACTTTTTCTTGGTCTGCCTCTTTTCATGGACCTAGCATTGTGCCTTGTATTCTTTCTTTCTCAAGACATCCTGTTTTGTTCGCACAAATTGTCCACAGTAATTCATCTTTCTTTTCTTAAACTGTTTTTTGTAGGATTCTTTGAACCCTTGCTTTATCCATTACCTATGCATTCGTTTACGTTTTATGTAGACTATAGAAATTGATAAAAACTCTATGCCTTTTGACTGTACAGTGTACAGTAATTGAATTTTGCTTATGCTGTAATCAATTGGCCGTGTATCACTATTTAATTCAATTTTGTTCATTCTGGAATGCTTTTAAGCCAGTGACAACACCCTTTGCAGTTATTTGTTTATTCAGAAAGAGAAGCCAGATGACGTGATGGCAGAGACAACAAGCGATCGACCTGACAATTCGTTCACACCAGCATTTGCGAAAGTCCTTTATCCAAAGGGAATTCGTATTGATTACCTTATGTACAGACCAAATAGCGGTTAGAACAAATCTTTGGCTGGAAAAACAGTATTTATTCTAGAAGTGTGTCAGTGGAATAAGCTAAAATGCATTAGGATTACAAGATTTTACAGGTTGATTTTTCATTTTCTGATTCTTCAATAGTTTTGTCTTGTGACATTGTTTCCCTTACATGAATTATGTACACAGATAATTATAAGCTTCCATATTTTGTAAATGACTATGACAGAGAAAGCTAAATCATATTTGAAACTCCAATATTAGATATTTGATTGTTTGCTTTTATCTGGACGAGTCTTCTCTTATTCAGGTGTTGATGTTGTCTGTGAGACATGTTACCTGACAATGAGAAAGGTTCCTGGCCAGGACTACAATTATTCTGATCATGAAGGAGTGGCTGCTGTGTTCACCGTTAAAAAGAACATCACTGGTGAGGCTTTTCTTATAGGAAGTTACAAAATTAGATGAGAGTTTATGATCAGTCCATTAAGGTTTGATTTTAAACAAGTATTGAATATATAATTGTTTCCAGTACACAAAAAATCTTCATAACATCAACAACTGTTAATGTCTTTCAGTGCAGCTAAACTTACACTTGTTTTCTTTAATGTATCTATTCTGAATTTAAACTTTATGCAAATACATTTATGTAAAATCAAGAGCAATGTATTTGCAGCAATGGGAAAGGCGAGAGAATTGCAGGAAATTGAGAAACATCTCAGTGATGCCATTGGCAGCTTGGATCACGGTGTACAATTAGTCAAGTCAAGCAGAGTTTTCTATTCGGTTCTGGTGCTGCTCTGTGTTGTTGCTATTTCATTTTCATCCGATTTCCAACTTCCATTTGTCCCCAACTTCATTTTTGCACTTTTTCACGTTGCACTGATAATTTTCCTCTGCTTCTGCATTTGGATGGCTCGTATCGGAAACGACCGTGAGATGAATGGCTTTAAGGCCGCTAAGAAAGACGTTAACAACTTGATCAAATCACTTCACATGAAATGAATAGAAATGTTGATTAATTCCAGTGGAATGAACTAGATTAGAATTTTCAACTTCTTTAAGCATTTTTGACTAATTTATTTTGCAATTTTTGTACAAGTAATGCTGATTTAAACATTGATTTGTTTGTGAATTGTGAATTAAATATCCTATGTGCAAAGAATATTTTATCTCTGTTGTCAGTGTTGTTTTCTCTTGCAAATGAAGTAAATGAATTAAAATAAGGAAATACACAGGTGGCCAATTTAAACTGTTGTTAAATTGTAACTGTCACCAGTTACTACCATTGCATGGCTGCAGCGATTGTCACTACTGTTGAAAACAGTGTACAAAATGAAAAAACCATGCGGCCCTCTGCATGTTTATCAAAATTTATAATGGCCCCGTTGTAACAAAAGGCTGGCCACTCCTGGTGTAATACGAAAGTATTTGAGATACGGGCCATATATGGTGTAACTGGCAATATGAATACTGTGGACACTGCATCTCAGCTCTTAGGGCTCATCCATATAGTACGTACGCAAAAAGTCGGATTTTCAACTCCCCCATTGCACACAGCATACATAGGAAAAATCTCCAAAATCCGACCTCCCCTCGGTGCATTCGCACTATATGGATGGACCCTTACTTGGAGCACTTACAGTTGACAGATGAATTTGACATGGTGTTCTTAAGATAATGTTGCAATACTGTAGTTTACTGGATGCAAATTCATTTGATAGTGAATATAAAATTGAAATCTTAGGTGATATCTACTTTGTGTATATTGACATACAGGATGCAACTATAGGAAAGACGAGAGAATTGCAGGAAATTGAGAAACATCTCAGTGGTGCCATTGGCAGCTTGGATCACGGTGTAGAATTAGTCAAGGCGAACAGAGCTTATTTTTCAACCCAAAACCTGCCAAAGTGAATTATTTAATGCCCTTATGTTACTTGACAAATCAGTGACTATGGTGTTTTAAAAGTTCTTTATTATCTTATATGGGCCTGTTGCATTCTTGCTTCATGAACCATTCACCATATCCCACAGTTGTCCCCTTTTACATAGACCACTTGCTCTATGCCCGTGTAGACATTATAAATTTATCTGGTGCTACTAAATTGGAAAGAAAAAGTAGTATAAATACAATCTGTCCACCCTTCCATATCACTAATCAAATAGAAAAACTCGTATATTTGATATATATAATATATTTTATATAATTTACATATGCAGCAAGAGCTAACAAAAATGAATACCAGTACATAGAATATTATATATCAACTAACAATAAACAAATTAGACTCAAAATCTCTTTTACAGTAAACAAATACAAACTGGCAACTTGGTAATGGAACTGTTATAGGACAATGATTTCTCCAGTGAAATTAAGCAAAGCCATAGTGTTGTCTATGGTTTGTATGTGAATGGATATGACAAATACCTAACAAAAACTACAGTGAGACACCCAGTCTTTATATAAGACACTAAAGGAGAAATCTCCTCGACAGCGTCCAGTATTGACAGTTAAGGACTAAGGTCAATGTAAGTTGTCAATACTGTATATGTCGTGCTCTTCTACAGATGACTTTACTGTTGGACATGTATACAGGCCAATAGCTGCCACTTAGGGCTAAATGTCAGATAAATTGCTATAGCAGCACTTATTTAACCATTTTCATTTTATCTAGTGACAAAAGGTTTTACTAACAGCACAACTACAATGTTTAGAAAGACAAAACAATAGCACTCATGAATGCAGAACTGGAATGAACAAAATGTTGCATCCAGGTAGAATTCAGCTTTGGGGTGTTTAATGTTTGGGTTAAGAAATCCAATTAATAAAAACTGGCATTTTAGATGTTTTTTTCTAAAAACTCCAACTTTCAAACACTAATAAAACTAGAAATTTAAAAAATCAGATGCCAAACTTTACTAAAAACATTAGTTAACAATATCTTTGCTTTTTACACTCAAACTAGCAACAATAAAGCAAATTCAAAATTGTAAAACTGTATAGAGAAGACATAGACATTTGAAAGGAGAACATACATTTGTTAACCCCTTTACCGTTTAACGTGAGCCAGACTCTGGTTACGTTATCGACGCTTAACCATTTATCCCGAGAGTGACTCATGTAGTACATTCGAAGCCAACAGCTAACTGTTGCACACGAGTCTTGCTCATTATAATATATATGCATTTAGTATCATTTATTCACCAGATGGTGCTTATTTTTTTAATATTTTTGCTGTTAGCTCTAGAAAATCACTTTTCCAACCCGACCGCTTGGACTTTGCCTCTAATGGCAGTGACTTGACAACAGATTTGTTGCTATGAGGTCATATTCCTTCAGAAAGTGGGGATACATCACCTTAAATCAAAAGCAAATCTAAATAGAATAAAAGCAAAGTGATAAAGGGATACTAAATCTGACCTTTATATCAATTTTTTAAGTCTCCTTAGCTTCTACACTTCAAAATCGGAAGTACAGTATTTAAAATATTTTGAAGTAATGTGTTGCTGTACTAAAATAAATGGCCGCCATGGTAGCGGATTCAAAAATTTTAATGAGCAGTATAGGAGGTTAAAAGCAGAAATGAAAAAAAACTGAAATGCATATGAATTCAAAAGAACAAGTCAATTTAAGAAAACAGACTACAACGGCAGCAGTTTAAACAGATTCTGTACTCCTTGGATTAGCTGAGTTGCTGCTGCATTGCATATAACAGCTTGCACAGCTGTGCAGAAGAGTTGAAATGGTTATTCAAGAAAGCAAGAATATACACATTACCAGGAAACTTCTTTATGGATATTTAAACACTTCAGGGTGCATATAGAATAATGTTGAACCAAAATTTGTGCAAAAATTTAAAAAATCTATCCTTCATAAGCATCTAACATTATCAACATGAATTCAAATCATGAATTCAAGAGTGAATATTATATAATCATAGCATTTTCTGATTACATATGATCAGTAGTATAGCAGATACCATATGTAGTACCTTTCTTTTTACATTATGCCTGAAGTATCATAGATCAAGTGATTCTTAAAGCCTGGGGTCTTGTCGCCATGATCAATAACATCATCACTAAAAAATAAAGTTATAAAGATTTGCATTAAGGAAAAGGCAACTGCTACATAGAGCATTTCACTTTTTCTCTCAAAATTTGAAATCTACTTAACTTTCAAATTGACTAAACAAACTGAAATGTTGAAACATTGAACTTTTGTCCACTGTAGCAGTATAGATTCCTACACATCTCTAAAATGCCTCACTTATATTCTGATAGCATATAAAAAGATGATAGCAGTTAATTAGTTGCCCTTTAAAGCTGATAATCTGTGGGTTTTACAATGCATGGAAAAAGACTTCTCAAACGTTTTAACTTTTAATATACAATTCAAAAAGCTGCATTGCCAAAGCATAGCACAATACAAGTAAAAATATTTTTTTAAACATCCACTTTGGTGCAGTACCATAAGTTAATGAGAACTGCATGGGAAGCAGTGAATTTAGCAATAGCAAAACATTGACAGTGGCAGCTGAAATAAATTAGACAACATAGACAAGAATGACCAACTCAACTGTGTAATAGGAGCTCAAAAAAGAGCAAAACCAGTAGCAACCAAATGAAGATATGAGACTTTAAAAATAGATGATATTGCAGATTCAGTTAGAAGACATTGAAAAGAATTGGCTTCCACATATCGAGCGGAAAAATTCAGAATGTAACTACACTGAGGAAAATGACTGGACATAAGCTGGATGGAAGTAACAAATAAATATATGAACAGACTTCTAATGGAGGCATCATATGCTCAAGATATAAAGCTATAAAGAAAGACAATAACTGATAACTGTTGACCTGTGGAAGCAAATGAGGAATGGGATCATCTACATTGCTCATTGGTCCCTAACAGCAATTGCATTCTGGGTATATGGTTGTGCATAATGTATTTTTTAATCTCAAAGAAAATTAATACTGTATTGCCATTAAGTAATTTAACAAATAAGCATCAGCATATACCGGTAATTCAAAATCTATGAATAGTCCAAGGATAGCAAAATAAGGTGGGAAACGTATTTTTGCTACTAAATACTTTCACAAAGACTGCTCCAAAAGCAATACTAGCAGCACCCCAAGTGGCGTTGATGCAAATTATGTGCAGACATAAGAAAGTGACTCGATTTTAAAATATCAATCTGAAAAAAAATTAATTCTCATCTGAAATCCTCAAATAATTTCAGAATCACCACACATTAATTAAGCCTATCTAAATTTCTCACAGTACTTAAAAATCTTGGGTTTGCTGATTCAAGAAGAGAAGTGACCCCTTTGAGAGCAATTGACATCTGACCTTTACAAGAATCATTATGAAATAGACTTGAAATAGAAAACGACATTCTCAGTCATGCCAAAAACAGCAGGTTGAGTTAAATATTTCAGGTTGATATTCAGACATTGACTGTCAGAAAAATGTCTCTTACCAGTGCAGAAGAGCGAGTTTCTCAGGCTAAAAATTCACACACATCAGCTCACAATGTTTTAATGTCCAAATCTCAGAAAACTATATTGTATTAAAGAACTGGTAAAACAAGATGAATTAAAACTAAACAGGAAAGTTTGAAAGTTCTGACAGCTGATTTTCATTTAAACAACGCAAGCGAGAAATATTTGAAAAAAAACACTATACAAAATACTAAAATGAGAATATAAGAAACTGAAATACAATATATATATATATATATATATATATATATATATATATATATATATATATACACACACACACACACATGCATTATAGAGGTGTAGTATGTATATAGTGTATATATATATATATATATATATATATATATATATATATATATATATATATATATATATATATATATGCATGCATTATCCCTTTCACATGCTACATTTCTGGTGTGCATTGCAGGCTTATGTAATCATAAGACATTTAAAACTATTTTCAAAAGAATAATAAAAATTAACGTTCAGAATATCATCATAGGTGTAGAGACAGCAGCTGATAAGACAATTTCACAATGTTCATCAATAATGCCAGTTCCACAATATCATTAAACTTATATAATATATTGGATTGAAAGATATCATGATGACTAGAACAGTCATTATGCTAAATATTTTATCAATTTCAGTTTTTTAAAAGCAAAAGCCACAATTGCAAATAATCTCAAAAGACATAATATAATATAATTAAATTAATTTTAATCCATTTTGCCCTCAAACAGCAAGGTGCTTTTGTTAAGAAAAGTAACTTCTGAATTCCAGATCCATAGTTCTGCAAGCAGCATCTATTTTGCCAATAGTACACGCATACAAATCGACTGGTGCTGGTTGTATTCAGTGCAATATTTATTATCACCATTATTGTTATATCACCATTATTGTTATTTTAAATAACTGAAAATGTATTACACACCTTAGAGCCTAATAACAAAAGCAAATATGAATTACAGTCAAGTTATGGGAAGAAATATATAAATAAAGCCCAAAATAACAGAAGGTGAAGTCCAAATTTAAATCTAATTGAAAACAAATTTAAATTAAGTTTCCTGTCTACCTGGGCTTCAGGACAGGTCGATCCTCAAACTTTTCTTGAACAATAGCAATGAATTATACAGTTTCAGACAAATTTAACCCTTAAAGTGGTGAAATATGTTAAACTTCTACAAAGTGCCAATTAAATGGCAAGCAGAGAAGTACATTGAGTAAATTTTAAAAAAAAACAGAGCAACAGCAATGGTCAACACTAAGATTAGGTTTAGATTTAGCATGAAATGTTGCATTGTAGGGTTACTATACAGTCAGGAGTTCTAAGTCCTAGTTTTGCACCATGATTAATTACTTTGGCTAGTCAGCTGCACACTCAACAGAGGCAAGAAGCTATTAAAGCTTATTACAATAAAATAACAGTATCGGAGGATACAGCAAAATATACTACATTGCTATCAGGTTAGATAAACACGATTTTCATTGCACTGCAGCAAATACACCTGCCCTAAGTCAACTCATAGATAAGTTGAGGGTAGAATTTTGCCTCAAACTGTAGAGAATCTTGAATAACCCATGGTTACATTCGAGGTTAAAACTAAACTTAAAGGTCGAACAATAATATTCACAATTCAACACTTTTAAATGGCAAAAATTCTGGAGCTGAAATTATTGTTTCATGAAAAGTCAAGTGTATAATAATCAATAGGCATCACTGGAAAAAAATTCACATAAAAAATGGACAAGTCAACCAGTTTCTTATGACAAACTGCTTTCACCTAAATCCTCATATAAAAGCCTCAACTTGCACACAAGAATATATGGTATGCTGCTGCAAACATACTTACATTATACATTATGAGACTCCGCTTGGTATCATTTATACTTTGACACTGAAAGGCTAAATGACAGAACAAAATGCACCAAGCTGCATCAACATATGCAACAGGAAGAACAAAAATTCCCATGCATCATCTAAATTATATAAATATCCTCCTAAATCTGTCAAGCACTGCTTCCAATAGTCAATTTACAGAAATTTCTGACCTACAGTAATCAACTAAACTCTCCGAAAACTGAAAGTAATGCACAGCGTGATGTAAAAGCAAAAAGAACCTTCACCAGGCCTGTGCTTAAACAAATTTTAACTTATCTATGCAGTAAGAGTCACAAATCAATGGTAACACAATTACAGCGATGAAATTGTTTACACAGAAGAAAATCATTTCACAAACTTCACGAAAATTATTCAGCGGTTGCCAGTAAAATACAGCCGAACAAATGCATAATCCAAACAACTTCTTACAACAGTTAGAACATCAGACATCTTATCTGTCTTTGATCTCACGTCGAATGCGCTTTGTCACACGGCCACAGAACAGTCCACCGATGAAAATAAGCCCAATGATTACAAGTATGACACCAATAAAATAGTTTCTTGCTGGAGAAATAACGATACTGTCGGCTATCTGCTGCAAGCTAATGACATCCTGAAACAGCCAATAACAGCATCATTATTGCTTACGTATGCCAACAACTGCTTCTCACTTCTCAATGGATCTGTGCTGACAAAACAACGTAAAAATTCTTTAAGAGCTGTGTCACCTATTTTTGTTATCAAAGTCTCCGTTAGGCAAATAATGCCACATATATAAGAAATTACATGAAAGTCACTCAAAGTCTAGACTCGGTTAATACAAAAAATCATCAAATTTCTGCTTTTACAATATGCACCTCTGCAAAATGTATACATATCCATAAGCTACATAGTTTAATTGCTCAACCAATCAAAAACATCCTTATATGTATAATAACGCATTTTGCATCAGTTGATAGTTGCTGAAGACTGAAAACACTGGCCAACAAATTTTATGCAAGTTTTTGTTTCCTCTACAAATTTTGGTGAAACTAATAGATTTTGACTTGCTGAACACAAATATGTAATTAGAATTTCTGTATCACGTAAGGTTTTTAAGAAATCGACAATTTAGCATTTAGTATTGTAACGTCTTCTGCAACATAATCCTACAGAAGGATCTAGGCAATAATGACAAGACATGAGGAAATTAGAAATGTTTTGCTGTAGATTTTCGTTTGTAGTCACTGTCCTGTGCTTCACGTATAAGTGACCAACAGTAGTCTCCGAGCATAGACGGACTCCACTTTCCCTGGTAGCGTTTCTCGATGCTGGCAATGTCTTTGTGAAATCTTTCACCATGTTCATCACTGACGGCGCCGAGATTGTCCGGGAATAAGTCCAAGTGAGAATGAAGGAAGTGTATCTTCAGTGACCTGTTGCATTTCATTGCCTTGTAAGCTTGTAGCAGATTTCCAACTTGTTCAACATACCGTAGTTTGGCGCCTTGTAGTTGCCCAGAAAGTTAGCAACAACATCCCTGAAGGCTGTCCAGGCAACATGCTCGGCACCCTGCAGAAGGCCCTCAAAGTGACTGTCCTTGAGCATCTCTCGAATCTGTGGGCCAACAAAAACGCCTTCTTTTATTTTAGCATCACTGGTGCGTGAAAACCTCTGTCGTAAGTATGTAAAGGCTTCACTTTCTTTGTTCATTGCTTTGACAAAGTTTTTCATTAGCCCAAGTTTGATGTGCAAAGGTGGGAGATAAATGTTCTTCGGATCAACGAGAGGATCATGTTTAACGTTCTTCTGTCCTGGAACCAAGTCCCTGCGAGGTGGCCAGACCTTTCTCACATAATGTGAATCTCTAGCTCGGCTGTCCCACTCGCAAAGAAAGCAGCAGTACTTGGTGTAGCCTAGCTGCAGACCGAGTAGAATTGCAACAACTTTAAGATCTAACATATATTCCAGTTGTATCTCGAGTATTCTATGTGTTTCAATAGCAGCTGCATGTTCTCATATGTTTCCTTCATGTAAGCAGCATGTCCAATGGGTACTGAAGGGTATGAATTGCCATTGTGCAGCAAAACAGCCTTTAAACTTAACAGCGAAGAGTCAACAAAAAGTCGCCATTCGGATGGATTGTGCTTACAGCCGAAAGCAATCCATCAATGTCAATGCAAAAAGTAAGACTGTCAATTTTTTTGAAGAATCGAGTCAAGTCTTCATGCCGTTTACGAAATACTGAAATTTTTGTACCTGGAAAGAGCAGATTCCATCCTTGCAACCTAGATCCAAGCAATTCTGCTTGATTTTTTGACAAATCTAAGTCTCTGACCAGATCATTGAGCTCTGCCTGAAAAATCAAATGAGGATTGCTGGATGTCGATGGCTCAAACTCTGGGTCTTCCGTAGCTGAATCATCAACTATCTGCAGCATTTCATCTGTCTCTGCATGCTCGTCCTCGTCCTCCAGTGTCCAAAACTCGGGGGGGTTGGAACAGGAAGACTCTCGTCGTGTGGAACTGGTCTCATTGCCGAGGCAAGGTTAGGATACTCAATAGACTTCCTATTCTTTGAATAAAATCCTGTAACATTCGTCATGCAGAAATAGCAATCCGTTACATGATTATTCTGTTCCCTCCATATCATTGGTATGGCGAATGGCATGGATGGACGCTTACCTGCAAGCCAAGCTCGCAGACTGGTAGCACAAGATGAACAACATATATGAGGTGCCCATACTTTGTCCTGGTCGCCAATTTTGCATCCAAAGTATAACTCATATCCTTTCTTTATGATTGCCGTCATACTCCGCTTCTGTGATTTCAACGTAAACTCTCCACAGATGTAGCAGAACGTGTCACTGCTATTGCGACATCGACGCGACATTTCACAAACTTTCATTAAATTAGTTAATATATTCAATTCACAGCCTTTAACTAAACAATTATATCTCATCAAATAGAAGACTGCAGCTGCTTCCTAGTGCTGCTTGGTATTTATATAGGACTGCGTAACCATAGCAACAATACATGCTAGGCATGTAGTCTTGAAGACAGGTTTGGGCGCGTCTGGGCATGTCTGGACATGCCTAATTATATTAATTTTCAAAATCCATGTAGTTAAGTGAGCCAGCAGTGCATATTACATCTGTTATGGCGGTCACATAAGATTCTTGCCTAACCTGAATACCCATAACTCAGATAACTCTCGAAAACCACGATTTTAAAATTCTTATAATTTTAAAATTTAAAATCAGCTTTTTCTCAAAAAACTTACGTGATAGGAAAATTTCAAAATTATTCCTGTAATCAGCATGACAAAATCGACCTGGAACACCAGAAATGGCACAGGAAACAAAAACCTTGTTGACCAGTGAAATCTTTAGCGGAATCACATCCATGGCAAGTCATAGGTCGGTCTGAAAGTGACTGGTTTTAATCATTAGAACACTGGTCTATTTGGCATTTGCCATTTGGGTAAAATCAGTCAAATGGCAGAGAACAAACATTTAGAAGGAACTTACAACACTATGCTTGTATTCAAACAAATGTTTTCAGATATACTAAAAACATCCAAAGAAAGCCATCAAAAAAGGCAGCTTTCCTTCTTCAGACACACAATGAGGAAGGAAGGCAGGCCTGGAGCATTTGGCAATAACCCGAAAAGTGGAGGAAAAAAGAGCAAGAGGAAGGCAGAGAAACACCTATGTAGACTGCCTACGAGATGGATCAACTCAGTAACAATTCCTTGCCCTGCACTACCAGATATAGTTAAAGAGACTACATCTGCTTTGGAAATGTGCTCAACAAGCACTTTATATGTTCAGATACAGTATGATAAATCATAAACTATGTACATAATTCTGCATGCTGGTTTATGTAACCACAGTTTACACACAGCCATCTAAACATGAAAAGCATCACAATGGGTAATTAATTTATAAAGGAGGCATCACAAAAGAACATTGTCACAGCAGAAAAATTTGAAGTACAGTATGCGCTGTTTAAATATAATTTCTGACACTTGAAAATATCTAGAATCAATCAGTCATAATATGTTGGTCTGTTTGTCATATTTTTGACAGGTAACCTTGGCATGTTGAATCACACAAGTACTTAAGTCCAGTGGAAGCAACCGAGTTTACAGCAAGTTTTCATGCTATAAATCACATAATGAATCCTTTATGACAGCATCATATATGTTATATTATGTGCACACAAGCTTTATATATAGATAGGAATACATCTGATATATATTATAGGGATGGAACAATGGATGCTGATTAGAGGCACAAAATAGAGTATCAATTATAATTATTAATAGATGCAAGTAAACAATAGTAAATAACAAATATAATAGTAAATAAACAGTAATAGCTAATATAATAAAAATTAAACAATAATTAATTAATTATAGTTATCAAACCTCTGGTGCAACTTTGTGCCAGAGCGAAAGCCGCTGCGACAAAGTCTTGTTACATTTCTCGTCCAGTGGAATTTTTTTGCCATTGAATATCGCAACAAGGCAAGCCATTTCTACAGAAAAACAAGCATAAACATATGCTACAGATTGACTTAAAATTACAAATATCTTGATAACATTCAAAATTTATTTATTTTATTTATAATGCAAGTATATTATTATCAGAATGAATGAAATTTTAAAGCGGATTTATTCCAACCATTCATAGAAAATGTAATAATTCTCAAATTCACAATACACTGTAAATTCAGCAATTACAAATTAAGGAGGAAACAAGAAGTTCTAAGTGCCACTGTTATTTCAACAGTTACAGTATATGCATACATATACACAATATTATTTTTTTATTGCCTTGATACTTCAATTCAGAGGGACTTACGATAAAAAGGTGTCTGGAGACAGAAAAATTGAGAGGTTACCGGTAACTCTCATACAGTTTTAAGGTGAAAGTTCTTCAGAATGTGATGGCATTGACGTGTATCATTACAGATAGTCGTTGAAACAGATAACTCCCTTCTATGTTGTCTTTGGATTGATGGGTGATAAGATGACTCAGACCACTGATGAAACAGAGGGCATCCATATGAACCTAATGTTTCAAATGCCAGCAGCAGCAGCAGCAGCAGCAGCAGCAGGAAGACGTGAGTTGACAGGCTTAGATATTTGGATGGTTTTTTGACAGTTTCAGCAGTGGCTCATACCGCAAACAAAGTGATGGGCAAATATGTGGGGGCAACAGGCCCTTTGAGAGGGAGGGGGCATAGGAGGCAAATGCCAGAGGCCTGGCGATCTGTAGGGGTCCGGGCAGGTCTGTAAAATGTTAAGTCTGACAAATAAATAAAAGTCATCACCACTTTTTCACACTTCATCTGCACATTGTTTACATGTTTTGAAAACTCTTTGAGGACAACCTTTGACTTTCTAGGGACCCGTGACTGCTCTGCCCAGGGGCCAGGAATTTCTCTCGATGGGCCTGAGGGGCAATGGTGTTCGCTAGTTGCATTCCCACATTGGGCTTCAGCTGGCTTGCCAAGGGATCAGGGTCACACTGTCTGGTCTTTTCCCATCAGATCTGCAGAGACTGGATAGCTTGTAGATGGACAGGACTCCAGTCTCAACCAACTCTACTTGTGAAAGTTCTTGTCCTAGCCCAAGAATTACTTGTAAAACAAATAATATTATAAAGGTAGTCTAACTAAAATGTTCTACATAAAATCTAATTATAATTCCAGGAAAATTAAGATGTAATGAAAGTTTCAACCAACGCCTTCCATCTCCTCTTGGAATGTCACTGCAATGTTGCTTCAGGTCAACTGAACATGCTTTAAATAGTCGTACATCAGCGTGAATGTCAGCCTGGCTCTCTTCAATAATACGGACAACTTCCTAAAACACAGAAACAATACATTAATGTTTGGAAAAATGACAAAATTGAACATTCTTCTGCTAATATCTGCCCAAAATAAACCCAACACAACCTTTAATAACAAAGCCACTTTCCAATAAACCACTCCAGCATTGATGTCCTTGATCACCTTTTTGTGTTTTTCCTGCCATCTTTCCCACTAGTTGACTTTTTAGGACAATGAACAGAATTTTCAAAATTTTTTCCAAACATTCACCCTGGTTGGCATCAACCCACGCTACGCCACTGCTATGACCCACAGTGATTCATTTGCATTCACATCCACATCCACTTGTAGGTCAACAATCCCTTCCCTCCATCAAGGTGAATCAGTTAATGCCACTTTTATGTAAAAGTTAAAGGTACTAGGTAGTCCCATACTCGAGCAAGCTTTACGCAGCAATAGAATAAAATGCAATCATAAAAATCTCTACACACAAACACGTGACCATGAAACTACAGCAAGTGACATTGGCACAACACTTACAGTATAACACTTTGACTTCTTGATCTCTTTCTTCTCAAATAAATCTTTCAAACAGTCTTCCACTCTTCCTCCGTCAATTCCTTTACTGTCATACCCTAATTCAGCGCAGTACTGATTTATCTGTCATATCAAACAACAGAAAAAGCACATAAAGTACTCTCAAAATTTCAACTACACTCATAATTCTTGATTTAAAATTCTAATATTAAACATCAAAGTATCAGTCAATATCATAAATTCAAATTGATCATGCCCATATCTAGGCATAATAGTATATCTGCAAAAATATACAATAAAACATCTTTAGCTCACCACCTTTTGTCCGATGTCAAAGTTTGGCGAGAGGCGAATTGGCAGCTTAACGAATAAAATGCTCACTACTGAAACTAGCCCAGTCCCCCCACAAACAGTTAAAGTGCCTACCTTTATCAGTACAGTAATAAAGATTTCGCTCTCTAAACAAATACTATTAAAATGTTCTAGCATACATAGTTACTAGTCCAAACTTCTAAAGAGTATTTTAAAACGTTTGGCAAAATCATTAATTTCTTTGGTAAAAGTCCCTAATGGCAGTCTGCTTCTGTGAAGATTGATGGAAATAATCCCTACAGAGTTTAATTATTGACAGATGCTGGAGTGAAACACAAGCCGTTTCACTGGATTCATAACATAGATCAGTTTCTTCTTCACTGTTGCCCTCCTCATCACTACTTGCCGTGTCATCTGATATCGCTGCCACAATCTCTTCATCACTCATTACTCACAGGTTGATAGCTGATTGTTAACATCGACATATTCATGGGGGGGAGTAATCAATAATTGCGTAACTGGTGCATCGAAAGCTTGGCGAAAACGATCAAACAGGTTACCAATTTCGCTTCACAGGTTTTAGACTAAATAGCTGATGATGAAGCAACTGACTAGTTTTCATCTGGCAGAATTCCTGTGTAATGCCAGCAGCTTTTAATTGTTTCTAGCAATACTTGATCTCGAGATGGCTTAGTAGAGATGATTGGTATCTGTGTTTAATCAGTTTAACAGGTGTTCCCACCAACATTTACTGGAGTTAGTAATGAGAAGAAATAAATATGGTGAGCTTAAAGGTAAAAATACATAGGCACGGAATTCTAAAAGCTGCGGCAAGGGTGAGAAGCGAGTCTGGCGGCTTAATGAGGTAAATTACATGGGTGGGAATCCGTTCTTAATCCATTCAAGGCAAGAGGGGCGTTTGGTGAGCTAAAGAGGGGGGAGCCAAAGAGGTTTAACTGTATATCAGAAAAGAAACTGAGGTCCAGAACAAAAAACCTCTTCTGCACAAGCTTTTGCCAATTCCAGATCCTGGTGGAAATCTTTTGCAGATTCAACGATCACCTCTCGCATATGTTCCTCACACGTGTCAGATAGTTGCTGTAAACAAATGCAAAAATTCATTCACGAGAAACAAGAAACAATTCAAAACCCCATATAACCTTAGAAGCAAACAATGCATTTAAAGTGAATCGATAAGAAACAGATTCAAGTTGTTGCCCAAAAATGACTCACATCAAAACAGGACCCAATCACAGTCACTGCACAGATTATGAAGTCAATGTGCCCAAGATCATATACTGGAGCTAAATAAACTTTAAGAAATTACTAATTACAAAAAAGGTTAAACAATGGCACATGACAATTGCATCAATAGCACATCTTCAAAGGTCACTAACCCTTTTAGCAAAACTTTTCCTGAGACAATGCAATATACGACCATCATCTTCTTTGTCCATAGGTTGATCTTGGAGCTCAGCATGGCAATGTTTCTTGACATCATCAGAGCATCGCTTCTCCAGAATGGGATTCAGTCGAATATCTGCACAAATGTTTTCGTACAAAAGATTGAATGAATTTTAAAGACCATCTGCTGAATGAACAAATGTTCACAATATTTGGTGACATATTCAAAGGGCAATATAGAAATACACTAATTCAGCTCTGCAACTGACTGTTCATTCTCACTCAATATAGTTTTCGCCTGTATGTACAAAATCTGTATAAATATAACACCTGCATCAATGCCCTTAATTACTGGTATTTTCACTGATGATGATGTTGAAGAAAATGATGATAACAAATTCTCTCCTCCAAGGAAGGTTCAATTAACTTTATAAGACCAGGGCATGAGTTGCATGATGAAGTTTACCACTGCCTTCATCACAGCAATTAAGGCATAAACAATATACCCCAAGTTGCAACATAGATTTGAACCTGTGATCCTCTGACTGCATGGCACAAACCTCTACCAGTACTCCACACCCTTTCAGTAAATTGCTTAAAAATAACAAACCTATAACAAAACCACAAACATAAAACACTAAGAGGTACCGGGTATATGAACCATCAATGCAATGACCTCGTGCCACAATAGATGCCACACTGAGCAGCCATGAATATTGCATGGACAATGGCCACATAAGGGGTCGTCCATAAATGATGTAATGTGATTTTTTTTGGCACTTTTTTACCCCTCCCCATACGTAACGCAACATAACAAAAAGTCAGACCCATAAAGTATGACGTAACCTTCCAAAAAGTCTTGACAAACAAAAAAGGTCATACATCCTTCTATTTTTCCCTCTCCAAACATAATGACAAGCAAAAAAGGTCATCATTGTATTTTTCCCTCTCCAAATACCCTGACAAGCAAAAAGAGAGAAAAGGTCGTCACTTAAAAATTTTGTGTTGCGTTACGTCACATTTACGAAACGCCCTCGTCACACTTCGTAATAAATGTCCGGACCTCTCCCCCTAGGCGAGTTACGTCATTTGTGGACGAGCCCTAAATAAAAACAGTAGCTATTCACTATACTTCCAACACTCAAACTGTTGCAAAGACTACTAAAGGAACCAAAATTTTAGGTTATTAAAAATCCAAATGAAAAGAACCTTTAGCCTTCAGTTCTTCCCGTTGAATTATTGCGTCAAAACAACCTTTGTCAAATTTGCTATCTTCTTTGTTTCGTTGCAAGCATTCAAATATTGTAATTGGCGAGGACATTTCCTCCACACAATGACGCTACAAAAATCACAAAACCACAGACACATCTGATGGTTTAATAAGAATAATTTTCCTAATAACTGTATTAGCTTCATTTAAAATGGTCTATATCGGTGGTTCTCAAACTGGGGTCTGCGGCCCCATAGTGTGACCGCCAAGCGGTTTCAGGGGGACCGCAAAGAGATTACTTTCTCAAGATATCTCACCAACACCTCAGAACACAAATCACACGGATGGCTCTAAGAGTTCTGATTCATTTAAATTTAAATCTGATGACTAATATTTGTAATTTTCCCATTAAATAATTTTTTGATTAAACAAGCGGCCTATGTGTTAATTAGTCAATTTAAAATTCAAAGGTCATAAGGTCCGCTAGTCAATAGTCATCACAAGAATTTCTAAGAGACCACTACGCAAGAAATCCTAAAAAGTCTGAGAATCACTAGTCTACACGTAACTGGAATCAATGCAAATTTCTCTACAATATTGTATTAGGGGGTGCAGATATTTTGTAAAAGTCATTATCAACCCTTCGACTTGTAAGATAATCGTTCTTTAGATCGGCCTATGTCAAATTTTGAATTTGCTGTTTATTTACTTTCATAGTGATATGTTAATTGCTGATAATGACACGATTGTTGGAATTTTCTGTTTCAGTATGCAAAATCATAAATAATAAAAAAGAACAATCATAATAGAGATGACCAGGGACGGTTTCACCATGGGATGATTGGGGAACCCCTCCCCACCCCAATAGCCACGAGCATGATTTAAAAGGTAAAACGGAAAATCCTTCTAATAACTTTTTGTTTCAAAATTTAGTCAGTAAAATGGAAAAATTCTGCTATTGACCTTCTTTTGCTTGTCAACCTTTTTCGTGATTTATTCATTAACCTTACTCTCTACAAGTCGTACCTTATTAGTATATTTTATTATTATTACTATTATTCGCAGTAGTAGTAGTAGTAGGGGGTGCAGATATTTTGTAAAAGTCATTATATGTCATTAGTAAGATTTTTTTTGGTTGCTCCCATCCCAATAGACACTTAAACAACCCTTCGACTTGTAAGATAATCGTTCTTTAGATCGGCCTATGTCAAATTTTGAATTTGCTGTTTATTTAATAGTGATATGTTAATTGCTGATAATGACACGATTGTTGGAATTTTCTGTTTCAGTATGCAAAATCATAAATAATAAAAAGAACAATCATAATAGAGATGACCAGGGGACGGTTTCACCATGGGATGATTGGGGATGCACCCTCCCCCACCCCAATAGCCTTTTTCGAGCATGATTTAAAAGGTAAAACGGAAAATCCTTGCTAATAACTTTTTGTTTGACAGACTTTTCAAGCAAAATTTAGTCAGTAAAATGGAAAAATTCTGCTATTTCAAATTTACTCTCTAAGTCGCACCTCAATTACAGTAAGTAGTAGCAAAAGTGGTAGTAGTAGCAATAGCAGTAGTAGTAGTAATAGTAGCAGGGTTTGACGGGGTTGGGGGGGTTGAACCTCCCGCTAACTTTGCAACCCTCCCAAAAATTGCATATCTGGTAACATGCAGTTTCTGTCATGCATTGAATTTCAGTCTTCAACCCCAGCTCAATTTCACAACCCAATACTGAGTAGTAAGTAGTAGCACAGTAGTAGTAGTAGTAGTAGTAAAAGTAGTTAGTAGAAGTAGTAGAAGTAGTATAGTAGTCAGCAGTTAGTAGTAGTAGTAGTAGTATAGTAGTAGTAGTAGTAATTTACCGGTAGTAATGAGAGACAAGGGGTGAGTCAGCCAAGAATTTGGGGTGGGGTAAGTCTTAGGAATTGTGCTGAGCCTTAGCCATAGTAGTTGAAAATTTGTCTTACCATTGCCACTAATGCTCCTGTCCATAACTTAGGCATGGAAAATTTGTGTGGTTTAGTCGGTCACAGAACAGCAGAGAACAGGAACTTAGAGGCAAGCAGCCGAGCAATTGTCATGCAAGGCACCACAGAGCTTCGAGATACATTTGTGACAATTTCGAGACTATGCGCAATCAGTTCACAGAGTGAAAAATATCAAACCTGAGTGGTCAAAAATCAAGACACTGTAGCTGGAAAAAATTGGGAAGAAGCTAGCTCAAAATTTGAAATTTGATGGAAGACTTCTTAAACAACTCGAGCAGTTGAAGAGTTACAGTGAACTCTTTACCTCGTGTGATGAAAATGATGAGTACCTGTAGCGATAAGCCTTATCTGACCAAGTAAAGAAGACAAGGATGAAGATGGAAGTGCAATACAGTCGTGATGGCTGCCTGTCAGTGCCCAGTAATAATCCAGTGTTCCAAATTTGACATAAGAAAGGCAAGGAACTGGCAGCAGAAGAATTTGGAAAAACGCGAACTTCTGATTGCTAAGAAGAGTTTTGAGTCCAGAAGAGCTGTATCAATATCTGCTTTTGTGTCTGCCATTGACTGAATAACTATTGCACTATAACATTTCAATTATATTCTCCAAATAAAACTGATAAATACTTCTTTAAATAAGAAAATGTGTTTAGTCTGTAGTAAACGTCGGACAAATAAAAGTAATGCAACAAGAGGGTGGGCTTTTCAAAATGCCCTCCGGGCGATCTAAGAAATGATCATGAGTTCGATCCAACCGTGTTTTCTTCCTCTATACATGTAGGAGCAATGAAAAAAATATTACACCCAAATTTTTAAATTATCTGCACCCCTAATTGTATATCAGTGTCTATAAACTTTTACCTCATGGCACACTAAACAGAACAAATTTTTTCACGGCACATTCTTCATAAAATTACAAAACCAACCAACAATTTATTAAATTGAGTGTTCTTTATTAAGGAACTGCCGGGTCTGCAGTCACATATAATGATATGTAGATGTAACAAACGCGAAAGTAACGTTCATAGACTGTAGATTTCTGTTGTTTTCCTTAGTGTCGTTTTCACCTTGCATTTTCTCAGATCTTGCCAAAAATTTATCCATTTCAAATTTCATAGGGCTAAATCTCGGTAAAAGCATCAAATTCAACTGTTACTATACTTATAGTTACCCTACTATTGCAACATCTCAACACATGCAATGTAATAATTTCAAAACGGTAATTGGGTCAAATGTATCCTTGCGCTCAGACGCTGTTGTTTTTACATTGTAAAGGTTAAAGGACGGTGACGTCAACGAAAGACGTTAATTTCTGGCAGTTGTATCGCTTGCGCGCAACGTTATATAAAAAAATGGATGTCCGATATATTGTATTGTAGGCTGTGCCGCAGGCTGGTGTGAGGTTCTATATATGACGCCATTTTTACACTTGCTCATCCGGCAAAATTTTTAGGAAGGGAACAAAAAAATTAAAATAATAGTAAAATTCTGAAATTCTTTCACGGCACAGCTGGAATCTCTAGCGGCACACTAGTGTGCCGCGGCACACAGTTTGCGAGACACTGTTGTATATCATAGTTCAATTTATTTGTCATCTCCACAAATCATCTGGCAAAACCTATTAGTAATATTTCTTCTAATATACTAAAACACAAATACTGAGCTGTAAATTAAGTACAATAATTTTCTATTTAACAACAATAAAACAATCAAAAAATTTTTCCCCAAATCAGCTATAAGCAATAACAAATTTAGTGATGGCGACAATATAAAATGTCATTATTAATTAAATCATGAATCAAATGCAAATGAAGTTTGTGCCATGGGTAATGAAGGTCTGCACGGGGGCAAGAATCCTCCCCCGCCCGCCCCGGTCAACCCCACTCCTGCCCTGTGATGGCCAATCACGTTCCCGCCAGATGCTTTAGCCTCCAACTCCCACCCATCACCGTGAATGCTAGGGTGGGCAATGCGGGCATGGGCAATGCGAGGGCATGGGCTTTCTGATTCAAATCTTATAGGATATATATTTTTGGCGGGCTATAGATGGGTGCGGACTATCCGTGGGTGCGGGCAATGAGAGCGAAAATACGTTAAGTTGAATTGCTAATTATGTTTCATAGGAAACTTGGTTATTAAACTCAATAACAGTCTCAGCAAGAGACTCTGCTGCAATAATCTGTAATTACCTTATGATTAACAGAAAGACAACTCTCAAATCTTCCCATCACATTTCACTGCTTTAAATACAGTGGAAATTATGGCAATGCTACATAAGTAAGTGAAGCAAGTGAATAAATACTTAAAAATCAATAGCTAAACGATTATAATTCTGAAAAACATTCTATAATTAATAAAATCACTTGATAATTTCTACAAATCATGTAATCAATGATATGAAAGTAACTGGTTGGTTAACCTTAATCATTGATTTACACTTTGACATCAGGTAGTAATCGGTCAACGGATTCTGAGCCTCTTCTTGCTGTCAAACAAATTGCAGCTCTCATCAACACAACTGCAGCTTACAAAGTTAAAAACAAACCAAAAGAGATTCACACGCATATTCATATGCAACTACATAAACTTAATACAAATGATTGGAAATGATCAGTATGTCAACAAAGGCACGAGTTCCTAACATGAAATTCAATAGCTGAATATTCTAGAAGTCAAAAATTTCTCTCTCCTTAGAATCAAGAAAAGACTGAGGAAGAAATGCAATAGCAAAACTGAGCAGACCAATATGCTATAAAAAAAGACAGATAAGACCACAGCTTGATGTAATTTAATATCGTTAATATACAATTCTTTCACACAAACCTCTCTCTTAAATATCATTTTGTGACATTTTGTGGAAAGGTCTTTCTGGTTCTTCCGAAGACAAGCAATAACCTAGATGCAAGTAAAGAATTAAGATGCCAATCTACACATACAGATGAAGGCAATTCTTAAGCTAAACCACACAAATTTCTTTAATTCAAATCAGCGCCTCTTCAATTCTGTACAATGCAAGACATTCGGGAAAATGACAAATGCCTTCAATGACTATGCACTAGAGAGTGACACGGTAACCGTTACCACGGTAATGGGGACAAATATTAAATAAATAGCGTTTTACAGCAGTAACGGTTCCCAAAGTCATGGTATTACCACGGTAATGGTACAAAATTCCACGGTATTACCATGGTAATGGTGTTATACTATTAAAAAGAATTTCCTTTTAAAGCATATTGGGTATTCTTGGGCTTATCATTGTCAGAACTTCTGTTTTTAATTTTGCGAGAGTGGTAACACGCCCTCGATTGCAATCCATGGCGCCAGTTAACACTGGCCGTTGGAACTGGGTAACATAGAATTATAATATTATAATTCAGTAGAGGTCCTTTGTCTTAGGGTGTGCCACGTGGCACGTGCGTTTAAAAGTAAAAGTAAAGTACACATTAGGATAAAACAAATATGGAGCATTGTGAAATTGAAAAACTTCTTACAGCAAACGCATTAAAATCGAAAAGTGTTCTGGAAAAAGCATTGTATGGCCGAACTTCATGAAAGTTTTAATCGATGGGGAGTATTCTTCGTATGTAAAGCATGCAATGGGAATCTCACCATGGCATCAGCGGTCTAACAGCTTTATGCAGCATGAGTCAACAAAGGGCAAAAGTTAAATGACCATTTCTGAAACAAACGGTAATGATGCGGTAACGGGTACAAAGTTGGCCAGTGGCCGCGGTAACGGGATAGGGATGGCGACAGACAATGCGGGGATGGGGTGGGAACGGAGAAACCAAAATGATTTCGGGGTGGTTATGGGGACAAATTTCTGTCCCCGTGTCACTCTCTACTATGTACAGTCACAAGTTATTCTGCTATACAAGAGTATGCATGAAATGTAAATATCTACATATTGCATTCTAGCAAAAGAAACAACATCAGTACAATTGAATAAAACTTGCTGTCACATTTCATAGAATCTGAATGCAACATTCATCAACATATTTTAACATAAGAAGAGGCAGTTGCTTACAGCACCACGACCGGGGCTAACATTTGGACATTTCTTCTCAACATCATCTTTACAAGCACTCTCCAGGTCAGGATCCAATTTAATGCTGCTACTCTGAAATGGCCAAATACACAAAACATGTTTAACACAAGATCAGCATTCCCCTACATTTTCAAGCACACAATTAACATGCTATACACTTTATAATAAACAAAACATTGCCTCTACTACTATAAATCCTACACGTTTGCCAGTGGCCGGTCTTTTAATCCTAGTCAATTAATCCCAGTGCAGATAATCCCATGTCTTTTAATCCCATTGCCTGTACACATAATCGAATGACACTCAAAGATGTAAAAAACCTATTTAAGAAATGTTTGTGTTATACAAACATAGTTAAACATGGTTACAGAATAAAAACTAATAGGGTTAGGGTTAGTGTTAGGGTGAGGGTTAAGTTTAAGTTTCAGGATTAAGTGACTGGGATTAAATGGCTAGGATTAAATGACTTTGAGATTAAGTGACCGGGATTAAGTGACTGGGATTAAATGGCTAGGATTAAATGACTTTGAGATTAAGTGACCGGGATTAAGTGACTGGGATTAAATGGATAGGATTAAATGACAGGGAACCACATTTGCCATATATCATATACAGATTAGGGCCATCCTGGGTGCATGCTATATGGGTGAAAATACAGTAACACCCAATGTCAAAGTTTTATTATTGCTATAATAAAATCCGTGAAATAAGTCTTCACAAATATATGAATAATGTAGCAATCTTGAAAATAGGATTATAACAGGACAGCTCACAAAAATATATAAAAATAGGACATATATAATTCAGATCTGATTTACTAATTTATTAGTTCATAGCATTTGGTCTATTATTTTGAATAGCTTACTTTTAATCCAGAAAATGTTTAACTGCTCATTGTCTGAGACACTTGATAAAAACCTTCAACATGCCTCCTTAAAAGACTGCATCAGCCACAGACTTTCTTAACCCCTTTGCAACAGCAATCCGTATAACCAAAATGGTACATGGACGATTGACCACAGGACAATTGACGGTAGGACGATTGACCGACATGACCATAGGACGATTGACCACAGCAGACAATTGACCGTACTAATGAGATTGTGACTTTATGCTGCTCACATTGATTTACTAACTGTGTTTTGCGCTATGTCCTCCTTCAAGTGTTTTTTATTAAAAAATCTTGGAATTTAAAACGTTCTATGGTCAATGGTCCTATGGTCAATCGTCTGCTGTGGTCAATCGTCCGCTGTGGTCAATCGTCCGCTGTGGTCAGTCGTCCGTTGGTCAATCGTCCTAGAACCAACCAAAATGAGTTAGAAAGCCAAGACATTGGCCTTTCAGGGCCAAAGGGTTAAATCATAGACACGTAAAAGAAATTTGAAGCAGGTTCTACCTTGTGATATAACAGTTATCTAAGTTCAGTACAAAAGATCATGCCTTCATAAGTTCATATTCTGCAAGTCATCTACTCACAAAGCCAAGAATCCATACACATGTTCAACTACAAGTACCATAAAACAGCATCTGGAATTTCCAGCCAAAAGACTTTTTGTGGAGTGCAAACAAAATGACTGGTCTATGCCAACTGCAATTACAAGGAGAAAAGGGGTATCATAGATAAAACAGTATGTACAATAAAACAATTAAATCTTACTCGCTGAAGCAATTCAGACTTAAGCTGTTTTCGGCAGGCCCTCGAAATGCGATGTTTCACCTCCAGGAAAGTATCGTTCCGTACAAATTCACTCAAACACTGCACAACCAAGGTTCTAGGCAACAAGAAACAAAATTCAGACTAATAAGTAATATACAATGTGGAAATGATGAAAATAAAAATCAATAAAATTACAATATTTCTTGGCATAAAAGTGCCACTGAATATATGATGTTGAGGGCTTGTGGCGCAATGTTGTATTAAAGATACGATTTTCGTTTATTTAAAATAAAATATAGGTAATCTCAGAACATCCATTAAGCTCAACATCAAACCAGAAGAGGAAGATAACAATGAAAGACTACAAACCCACATAGCAAAGTAAGTAAGTAAATCAGTACAATCCAGAACCAATAGAGCATCTCATAACAATGTGAAATTACATATCAGTCAGGTGAGGTTAAGTCCTCGTACTCCAGCTGTGTCCATCTATCGAATTCTCTATGACATCTCTTCAAAGTTCTCTGTCCTTTGCTATTTCTTCCAAGGTCATTCAGTGTCATCGGTCAATTTTTCCATTGAGATTCAGACCTGCCAAGTTCAGATCCTCCTCCAATCCTCCACCCATCGTCTTTTTGGTCTTCATTTAATCTTCTCCCTTCTGGTTCGTAGTTGAAAATTAGTTTTGGGTTTCTTATTTCACCCATTCTGAGTACGCGTACGGTCCATTTCATTCTTCTTTCTTATTACTTTAATGATGCTAGGTTGCAGTGTTCTCTCTCTAGTTTCTTCATTTGTTAGATGTTCTTTATATCTAATCCTTAGTATCCTTCTAAGCCATTTATTTTCTGTTGCTATTATTTTTCCTCCAATTCTTTTTTGTGGCCCAAGATTGACATCCATACATAAGTTGCAAAACACTACTGACTGATATTTATTTACCACTTTCCTAAATCTATTGTTTGCTTTTCATCATAAACTAAAATATGTTGAAGTACTTAACAAAAGCAATTTGCAAATTTCATCTGAAATATTTTGAAAATTTTGAAAAATTTCATCAGAAATGTTCTGTAGTTGCATTCCTCTATATTATCGGTATTTATTCTGGAAAAAAAACTGGAGAAAAGCAATTACAATACCAATACACAAGAAAGTAGACAGAAAGGAATGCAACAATGCCAGAGGAATCAGCCTCCTAAGTGTACCAGGGAAAGTTTTCACTAGAGTCATGCTAAACAGAATAAAGGATACAGTGGATGAAACTATCAGGGAAAACCAGTGAACTTTCAGGAAGGGAAGATTTACTCTGACCAAATCTTCGTCCTTCAACAACTCATTGAGAAAAAAACTAAAATTTAATGAAGACTTAGTCATGTACTTAATCGATTTTGCCCAAGCTTATGACTCTATCTTGAGAAAAGGGACATGAAAACTGGAGAAATATGGCATTCATGCCAAAATAATCAGGCTAATTTAAAATTTATACAGCACAGTTTTAGCAATTAACAGAATTGATGGAGAAGAAACTGAATGATTCAAAATCAAAACAGGATTTAGACAAGGATGTATTCTATCTCCAATACACTTCAACATTATATTAGATTACATTACGAGACAGATTGAAAACACGAATGGGTTGTGAACATCTCTAAAGCCAGGAAATATAGATGATGCAAAATTTGCTGATGATACTTGTCTATTAGCAGAATGCCTTCAAGGATTGTAGAATTAACATTGGCCTTAATAGCAGAGTGGAAAATCCAGATTAAAAATAAACACCAATAAAACAAAAATAATGCCAATTACAAAGAAAGTAGGAGATTGGCCAATAGTAACACACAATGGAAAAGACATTGAAATGGTGAAGAAATTCGTTTACTTGGGAAATGAATTTGGATGCAGAGGGAGGTTCAGACTTGGAGATTAAAAGAAGAATAGCAATGGCAGGATCTACATTCAACAGGCTACATAACAACATTTTCAAAAGACATGACATTGGGATGAAAACAAACTTAAGAATTCTTAACACTTGTGTAATACCAATACTAATATATGGATGTGACTCTTGGACCATAAAAAAGAATTGGAAAAAATATTAGCAACAGAAAATAAATGGCTTACAAGAACACTAAGGATTGGATACAAAGAACATATAACAAATGAAGAAGTTAGAGAGAGAAAACACTGCAACCTAGCATCACAGAAGTATAATCAGAAAGAGAAGAATGAAATGGACTGGACACATACTCAGAATAAAAGAAATAAGAAACCGAAAACGAATTTTCAACTACAAACCAGAGGAGAGACGATCTAAACAAAGACCAAAAAGACAATGGGTGGACGGATTGGAAGAGGATCTGAACATGGCAGGGCTGAATCTCAATGGAAAAATCTCAATGGAAAAACTGACAGAAGACACTGAATGACTTTGGAAGGACAGAGAATTTTGGAGAGATGTCATGGAGAAGTTGATAGTTGGACACAGCCGGAGGATGAAAACCTGACCGGACCAGATTTATTCTCAAAGGCAATTTTAAAATAGCAAAATTATGACAATAAAATACTTTCCGGCAAGAAAACTTTTTAAAATGTCACAATACAATACATGAGCATGACCAATAATCATATCATTCAACATACAGTGATTACCAAAGTGCCATCGACTTTTGTTGTCATTGAGGTTATGGCAATAAGTTGCAATGCCTAATATAACTTGGATGCTAGTATCATTATGCACAAAATTTTCATTATTAAACTACATGCATAGCAAAATCAAAAGAAACAACAAAAAATAAGCTCACTTTGTTGGGTCAATTTTTTTTGCACTGCAGTGGTCATTTATGTCATCTTCACAAGCTTCCGTGAAACGTGCTGATAGCATATAGTTCTTTGCAGTAATCTAAAATTAGAAAAATTAAAGCAATAGAATATCCTTAACACAAAAACAAATGCCTGTATCATACAATAAAATATCTGTGAGACACTTAAAATAAGAAGATAAGAAGTTCAAATTAGCACTAATAAACCCTCCAAGAATTTCGATAAAATGCAAAATTCTGCAGGCAAACTTACAAAGCTTGCATGAAATCCAAACCACAAACAAGTGCAATTCATTATTATCTTTATTAATTTCATGGTCTTTTGTAAACATTGTGATTACTATCATCCACTTAAACAAACACGAGGGAATAGTGATATATTACGGAAATCAATCAAATTTGAGATACTGAAGCACACAAATGACCAGCATATATGGCAAAATAATGAAACACTACAGCCTCTGCCCCACTGTTTCCACAACTGGTCCAAACATCAAAAGTCAGATTGGATAACAATAACTCATATCATCCAAGATTCATCGGAATTTTCTTGAACATTTAAATTTTTATTGGAGAATATTCACTAAAGCATATTCTAATTGTTCCTATTGAGGGGTCTGCGGTTGCATTTCTTAGTATACTGATGAAAAACTGTCATTTGGATGCAACAACATGCTGTGGACTGAACACATGTGCAATCATAAAGACACATGTGTAATCATCAAAAACAAACCTACCTACCGACTGAGCTTGCATGGTTTGGCTCACATGCTAACATGCTTAAGCTGTCTAACACCGATTGTAGTATGGCACTTCAGGGCACCATCGTCTGCCCTTCTTCCGTCGTCAGAGATCTCGGAGTACTGTTTGACAACGAATTGACCATGAAGCAACATGTTGGACAGTTAGCCAAGAGCTGCTTCTATCACATACGATGTATCCGTCAGATTTGTCGAATCACTGGCAAAGAAGTCGCCTCGCAACTGGTTTCTGCGTTTGTTCTGTCCAGACTAGACTATTGTAATTCCGTTCTTGCCGGCCTTCCAAAGTCTACACTGGCCAACCTGCAGCGCATACAAAATGCTGCTGCACGTCTGGTGCTGGACCTGAAACCTCGAGACCACGTCACTCCGGCGCTTCGCGAACTTCATCGGCTTCCAGTCCAGTCACGGATACAACACAAACTATGCACGCTGATGTTCTGTGCACAGAATGGCCTTTGTCCGACCTATCTGGCCGATCTGCTCCAGCCAACATCTACCGCCATTGGTATACCAGGCCTACGATCAGCCTCTACCAGTCAATACCAGAAACCTCGTCTTCGGACAGTCATGGGGCAACGAGCCTTCTCGTACGCTGGACCCCATGCCTGGAACGCCCTTCCACCAGCGCTACGGAACATAAAGTCGCCCGTCGCTTTCCGTAAACATTTGAAGACACATCTGTTTAATTGTGCATATAATAATTGACATAATTGACATTAATTGTAATGCGCTTGCTAACATTGATTGATTAGGCGCAATATAAATAGCTAATTACATTACACTACATTACATTTTGAAATCGTCTAATACACAATTATTACATGAAATTCCTAATTAAAACCCAAAGTAAACTCTGTTTCCTTGCTGTGCGATGAAAAATAAACACATAGCCTAAGGAATGTATTGAACTGGACTTCGGCATTTGTCCGTAGTAACCGTCCAATAACCTAAACGCAAATATTTGCTTCCGTTTCAAACCCAGAGTATTTATGGTCACTGAAATATCTTGTTATCAATTTGGCCAGCACAAAAAAGAAAGTCCAACTGTCTGAACTGACCAACTGGTGGTGCTCTATTCCAGCTCTACACTTGTCGTCCATTGAAGGGTGGTACTTGTATCGAATAAGACAGGACATCAGGTCCTCTCCAATGGAGTCATCTTTCTCTTCATCATCACTGTCACGATCATCGGCATCTTCATTGCTAGCATTATCACGCTTCAATTTATTGTCATCATCCGCATCATCAGTATCTCCTTTCTTCTTTTTCCACTCATTCTGTATTGCATGCTAATAAATAACAGGAAACAAAGCAGCGCAAATGTCTTTATTTTAAACCTCCATTAATTCCAATGCAGCACTATTTACACAGCCGCACTGTAACAAGCTACAAAAATACAAGTCAAGAGAACCTGTCACAAATCATTATACACCTGTCACAAATCTGGCTATTTCGGGGGCTAATTATCTATACAACCAAACACTATATTCAACCAATTTAGCAATAATATCATAAAATTTTAAAATACAATAAAGAAAGAAACATAATGAAAAGTTACATATTACAACCACCACGATTGTAACTAATTCATGAAATATGTCTATTCCTGTCTGACTTGTCAGATTCACAGACAATTCAGACCAAAATCCAACTCTGATTTACAAGTCAATTGGAAATCAAGACTGCAAGATAGATTAATGCACTCTGGTGAAAGTGAAAATTAATCGTATCCTCTTATAGTAATGTCAATCACGCAGAAAAATAATTATAATTAGAAACTAAATAACTCCATTAAGCAGATTATTCTACAACCTGCACAGAAAACTAAACATCAAAATCATTTCAAAGATAAAAAAATTACTACCTAGATATTTTAAAATACGATGGCAACTTACTGCACAGTACTTATCCCAGAACGGAGCACATGACATCTGAAAGATGTCGTTTAATTCTGGAGCCACATCAGCAGCCTCTGCATACTCCCGAATGGCTTTTTTACAGTCTTTGCTCAGTAAGTTCATGTTATCTTCTAAACATTCCATCTCCTAATAAACATTTAAATTCTCACCCGAAGCAATCTAACGCCTGAATGAACACTGAAGCCACAAAGTACAATCTCCATTTTGAATATCAACAAATTATATCACAGGTGAGAAACAACAATTTTAAATTGCATCGTGCCATCACCTGCATCACTTCATAATAACTGCTGACTTGCAATTTCAGTCTTGAACATTTCTGCTTTCATCAATAAAGTACTGCCATCGAGAATCAAATGTATAAATAAAATATCAAAATTAATAATTTCAAACCAGCTTAATACAGCATTTGTGAACAGTTCAATTACTGTACATGACATTCAAATACAGGAAATTAATATTTAATTAAAATTGAATGAATGAAATAATTAATCGAACCATGACATGGTGCAAAATTAGATTAAACCACTCAATGAAAACACACTTCATCAAAGAATCATTTGGTTTAATTCTACCTCAGACTTGAGGGTCTTATCAGAGCAGTACTGTCCAAGATCAGGCAGACAGTGAGCTTCAACCTCAGGATCAAGATCAACGCTAAGTGCACGTTCCCTCATCACTCGTTTCACTTCACTGCTACAATGTCTTGAGAGTGGCTAGAATAAAAACATTTAACACATCACTTGTTCTGTTATAACTTGGTATAACTGCACAAAATAAAAACCCAGTACAACGCACATTTTGATACATTTCTCCTTCGAAGCACCTAATAATAAAAATAATAATATTTATGACTATTATTATTACTGCAAGAATTATTAAGGTGCAAGCACTGATCTGAAAGCCAGTTACCTTATAATCTGGATCTGAAGTGACTGGAACAAGATGCCTGTAGAGACAAGCAAATACAAGCTGTCTCATTTGAGGTCGAAATTCACCGCCACCCCCCGCCGATGCCATGTGCCATGCATCCGGTGCACTGCATATCTCCTTGGCATCTTGTCGACAGAGTTTGTACAGACGAGTGTCCAGTCTATACAGAAAAAACATATGTACAATAAAATCCAATGACATGACTGAATAGCTGTCTTACTCATTTTCCTTTATTGCAGTCATATAGTCATATCCGTTACTCTCTCTCTCTCTCTCTCTCTCTCTCTCTCTCTCTCTCTCTCTCTCTCTCTCTCTCTCTCTCTCTCTCTCTCTCTCTCTCTCTCTCTCTCTCTCTCTCTCTCTCTCTCTCTCTCTCTCTCTCTCTCTCTCTCCACAATTCAAATCATTCGCAGAACAATTCAAACCACTAACAGCACAATTTGGATTTCTAATAGCCAATGTCAATTAAGTATAAAAGAAATACCTGAAATCCCGAGTGATAAAGTAATAAATTTCCATAAGTCGCTCTCGGCAGACTGAAGTCATGTGAGGTTTGTCAAGTGATTCAAATAGACAGTTCATCACTCTACAGAAAACACACTTTAAAGCCGTTTTTAAGAAGTCAACGCACAAACTATAAGCAATTATTCAAAATCAAGTATACACCTAGACCTAGTAATGTGCAAATATCCCAACCAATAGACATCATAATAATGCTACCATCCAAATCCTTACATCTAAAACTAAACAGTTCACTGCAAATAAGAAGTCCATCTAACTTGCAAATTTTAGTGCTGCAGATTTCTTTTGCATAAGCAAAATTAATCGAGATTAAGTCAAGAAGCAAGTATGCAAATAAACATATTATGCAGAGAAATTACTCAAAACCAAAAATTTCAAACAAGTCAAACTCAACTTCTATGCCTAAAAGTGAAATATGCTGCTAATTGATCAACAAATAAATGGAATTGATCACATGGATGATTAACAAAAACAACATTAAGACATTTTAACTTCCTGTCTGTAAAGAAAAGTAATGTAGTATTTGTATAGCACTTCTATCTCAACTCAGAAGCGCATTGCACTGAGTGAAAAAGTAAGAAGTGAGGCCCAAATGGCTGGAGTCCTCACATTCCAGAAAGAGGGTAAGTCACTCAAAAGACAAAGCTTTTCATAATCTTGTAATAATGTAATAATAAGATAATTTAATTAATACAGCCAAATAAAAAACCACTGCATTTCAAATACTGAACAATGGTTTTAAACTCACAGACATCAACATGAAATTAGTAATCAAAGTGCTTTCAGCATGATATCAGTTGAATCTATGTTTATAAATGCAAAAATGATTTCTGTCAGACTCAAACCCTTTGGATGCGTATATACTATATAGCCTAATCGCCTGGGAAGCTAGGGTTCAAATGGTTAACCAATGAGAAAGCCGAGACAAAATGCAGTGAAAAACCTCGTTCACACAGAGTCCTAATTCAGCCATAATTTTTACTGATTGAAAAATGATTTCCACCTTTAAGCTTTCCTGATTCTTGAAAATCTACCAAAGATGAGGCTTTCATAATCAGTAAGAATAATTGTGCCATTAGACAAGTATCTAAGTTCATCAGAATGCCCACTGAAAATAAGGTATTCAAACAGAATTTTTCCTTACTAACTAATACTCCACAGCAACAGAGCAAGAGACATAAAATGCTTCTGGGGGTCAGGTGCAACTTGGGGTCTCAGGCTATATAGAGCTCATCTCTAGTTATGAAGCTAAGGTAAAGTCGCTTGCCTTCCTTCACCAGGTTGAACATCTCTGCACAGTAGCTTAACGACTGGTTCACAGTCTTCTTCAATTGCGGGATCGACTTCATAACTGTCGCCCACATCGGCCTGCTCCAAGACGTCCTCCAACTTCAACCAAGCATTTTAAAATAATACAAAGCCAGAATCAACAGTACTCATTTTTGAATAACATAAATAGAGTTCATTATTCATAATAGCTTAATATTATAAATATTCAAGCTACAAAGTGTGCAATGAAGCAGAAACACAGCTTATGATTAAGAGGAATGATATTCTTTAATGACACCGAGATCTCAGATATATGTTTGCTCCATAATGGTTAGCATTAAGATATATAGGTGTAACATCCGCCATTGAATCCCTGCCACTTTATTCATGTGTACTGCTTCATTTCCAAATTCACTTTTACCATACAAAAAGGTCCCAATTAATTTAATTTAGATACAAATCAATAAATTCCCTTACATTTGGCAAACTTACGGCAAAATATCTTTATACAGACCCATTAAAATTGCGAGATCCATTCAAACACTACCATATTTTCGCACATATAAGACGTGGCTTATACGAATTTTTACACAATTAGCCCCCTTGCCACCTTGGTGCGTCTTATACTCGGGTGCGTCTTACATAAATTTTTTGGAACATGAATAACTGCCATCTAAGTCATCATCAATAAATAAATTCAAGACTGCAGTAGATGCAAGTAGAATTGGTGGAGGGAAATCCTTCCAATTCAAGGCAATCTCTGTGTCTGTCAGTATCTCTCTGTCTGTCTCTCTCACTCTCTCTCTCTCTGCCGGCAGTGACATTTAAGTGAATGAGGATTGTGATTCATCAGAATTCTGAATAGATTCCACAATAGACAGTTAAGCACCTTATGTGTAGACATTATATGACAGTCGACAACAGTGGAGGGAAGCCCTTCCAATTCAAGGTTATCTCTGTCTCTGTCTGTCTGTGTTTGTCTCTCCCTCTGTCTGTCTGTCTTCTGTCTCTCAGCCGGCAGCAACATGGAAATGAAAGATGATTGTAATTGGTCAGATTACTGAATAAAGATTTAGAGTTGGATGATTAAATTATTGATGTAGGTCTATTTTAAAATTATGACAGTTGACGGAACCCCTTCCAATTCAAGGCAATCTCTCTCTCCTAGCCTGCCTCCTTTCTCCCCCTCTCTCCTATCTCTTGCTCTCTACGGGCAGCCACATTCAGGTGAGATAGAATTGTAATTAACCAGGTAGCTGAATAGAGACTCAGTATTTGACTTTTTTGGTGCGTCTTATATACGGGTGCATCTTATACATAATTTTTTAAACACAAATCATCAAAACCTGTGTCTTATACGTGGGTGCGTCTTATACGCGGGTGCGTCTTATATGCACGAAAATACGGTACATGTCTAGGCATCCGTATGGTATTATTATATAAATGAAGTAGCCCCATTAAAAGTTTAAAATATCAGTACAATTGTAAGTGAAAAGTCAGATTCCAGAAGGAGAGTTCCACAGATGTTTTATCCTGTCTCACATCCTTGTATCTTCTTAATTGTAAGATGTATGTTAAAAGAGTGATTCTAGATAACTGCAATTACCGCTCGAGCACACTTGTCTGATATGTGTCTCTTCCACTGCAGCTGCTGCTCATCCTTTCGAGGCCTTGCTAGATCCATAAGACAGTGGATGGTCCTTCCATCGCGATGAAGTCCACCTCCGCAACTCTTGTGAATTTCATTTGAACAGTCTCGCACAAGAACTGGACTAATCTGATAGTCCTCCATCAGGCTTCTTCTCACCTCTTTCAGCTCCGAAATACAATCAGGATTTACTTCCTTTCCTAATATAATAAAAAAAAGTCAAAATCAAAATCCTACCTGAAAAACCTTGAATACTGTTCTAAAGATTGTTATGCTAGCACACTAACTGAGTTAAACCATATAAAGAAAGGAGGACAGTCAGAAGCAGATGACAACATTAAAGCAATTTACAGTAGAATCCAATTTACAATAGCATAATCGATGTTATTCGAAATTATCATCTAAATTTTCATTTCTACGCAGACGATATCCAGCTGTACTGTTCACACAGTACTGAAGCCACGGTAGCGGTTGCTGATATGATTACTGCTTGCACACTGGACATTGAAAAATGGCTCCGTACTAACTTACTCATGCTAAATCCACAGAAATCTGAATTAATATGTTTTGGAAGAAAATCGCATCTTGATAAGTTAAATTTTACCAGCATCAATATAGGATCAGTGCAAATTTTCAGATCGAAGCAAATCCGAAACCTTGGTGTCATTTTGGATGAAAGTCTAACAATGACACACCATGTTTCTCACCTTGTTTCAACATGTTTCTACGAATTACGAAATTTAAAAACAGTGATTTCTTCATTGTCAATGGAAACGGCGGAAATATTGGTTCATGCATGGATCAGCACTAGACTGGATTATTGTAACAGTCTGCTTGTTCAAACCACTGAAGCACAACTAAAGCATCTCCAAATGGTCCAGAACTCGGCAGCTAGACTACTTACTGGAACCGGACGACAGCAACATATCACTCCAATCTTGCGCGATCTACATTGGCTTCCGATAAAGAAGAGGATAAATTACAAACTCATCTCTATTGTCGATAAGTGCCTACGTCAAGAAGCCCCGAAATATTTAATCGAAGACTGCACCCTCCTCCGCATGACGAACCGCTGCTCACGGTTGAGGTCTGATGACACAAGTATGCTGGTCTCTAAGCGGACTTTCACCAAGATGGGAGATCGGTCGTTTAGAATGGCCGGACCGAACTTGTGGAACTCTCTTCCGTCATTTCTTCGTGACTCACAAGTATCCAGAACTGTTTTTCTATCAAAGCTAAAGACATTTATGTTTGACTGAATCTGTAGCGGCGCTTTGGTGTCACAAAGCGCCACAGAAAATTTAACCTATGTATGTATGTATGTATAATGGAATTTTGGCCATAACGTCGCAGGCACTAATACCTTACACCTATAAAGAGACAGAAAGAGGACATGAATATGTACATAAAGCATTAAAATTGAAACAAAATTACCATCTTTCATTGCTCCTTCGAGGCAGAGCAGAATGGCAGAGAGACGTGCATTTTTAAATGCAGCCACTTTGTCTACTTCGTTGAGACATCTATGATTGACAATGTCATTCTGACATGACCTTGCTAACTTCATGTTAACCTTGTAGTCTTCCTGCTGAAGCTGCTGGCGAATTGTCAACATTTGTAAGCACTGAAGGAAAAGACACCAACAATTACCTTATTTACAAATACCTACACCTGTACAAGTTTTTGGGTAATAAAATAATAAATAGAACTTTCAAATAAGCAAAGTCGCAATGTCAAATGGACAAATTGTGAATATTCAGTAAGTAACACAATTTTCCAAAACAATTCAAAACAAAAAAAACTTGTATTCAGAAGGATTTTAAATTCAAGTGAGTAGTGACTAAAGCTTCAAAAGGCATTCAAAGGAAGTAATCATTTATTAAGTACTTACAGAAAATAATTACTTAAATTGATAGCTGTGCTGTGGACTTCACAGAGTATATTAGAAAGAATAAATCAACCATGTTTCATTCCAATAGAAATGAACAATCATGACTATGCTTTCTTATTTAACTACTCCTTATAATTAATTTTATTTTAAAAATCATCTGATTTTTCAAAACTATTGTAGCGAATTTTATAGGCACCTCATGTAATGTACAGAGATAGGTATTTTAAAGCATTAATGTAAATAGTTTCGAATCATTCACTAGAGGCGCTTATGTCAGTAGAGAATTATAAGTAAAACATTAGTATACTTAAATAAGTAATATTCCTAGAACAAATAAGTATTAATGAATATCAGTAAAAGAAAGGTAATTATTCTAAATAGAGGCATAAAGTTATTTGTTAGATAGCGCAAATAATGTAGGTTTCCCAGTAAGGTTAAAGATGTGACTTAAGCACACCACCGTTAAGGAGGGTCCAAGGGGATTAAATAAGGCATTAGCAATAGGAAGCAAAAAAGGACAGAGTGAGCACACGTAACAGTGAGCACACGTGAGAGTGAGCTTCTAGAGAGTGAGCTGGTGGTGGATAGTCATCAGGGTAAGCCTTGATGGACTGTGTTAGAATAAGCAATTCCTTTATACAGAATAGCTGATTTACTGCGAAAGCAGGACCCAAGGGCAGGGTTGTGCCCGTCAAAAGTAAAATCTTTGCGATGTGTTCCATGTTGATTATGGAGGATACACTTCAGAAGGGTGTGAGAAAGGAACGAGCAGCACTAGAAAGGGTGCACTGAAGCTAGAAAGGAGATACAGGAAGGGTGCTAGAAGTATAGTTAAGGGTGCAAGAAGTTAGCTAATTCAGGTGACCTAGCCAAAAAGCTAGGGACCCAATACGTGCCAAGAACACCCCGATAGTGTTTGGACGTGGCATCCTGAAGAAAGGTCCAATAAACACTATTATTGTTGAAAGACCCGTAGGCTGGTTGAGAGTAAAACTTTGGCAAGAACAGGCCAGTCGCCGGGTCGCTACATATTTGATCCCAGAAGTGGGATTTCGTTACACTATGCAAACATAAGACATCTACAATAATGTTACTATAGCTCCACTAATTACACTGCTCTAAAATAACAGAATGCTCTTTTTAACCCCAACTGTGGATTCATCCTCACCAGTGAAGATTAACCTTCCCAAACCCTCTGCAAAACAAACTATGCAAGTACCTACTAAGGAGTGTACAAGTATTAGTAAAGCGACTCAAAAAGCAACATGTTCACAATAGAATTAGAATTATATTCTAACATGAAGAACATGGCAATGGAGAAAATCAAAGAATTAGAAATCAATGCAAGGACTTATACAGTATGTGCTAGCTATATGCAGACATAATTTAGACAAACAAGGGAAAGTCTTACTCCATTGCTCATTTCTGGATGAAATTTGTGTTTATAGAGGCACTTGTAGACTCTTCCATCTCCAGCTTTCACCTTGTGACAGAAATTCTCGCGGTCCTCACGGCAAGCGTAGTACAGCTGACGATCTTTGTGATAGTCATCAGCTTGCAGTTCGGCCACTCGAAGCAGTTCGTGCTTACATTCGTCGTCCAGCTTATCCAAGTTTTGGGCCAGACAAGTCAGAGTCTTCCCTTGATTATGCAGCAGCTAAGTGAACAAAGCACTTTAAAATAACATACAAGAAAGCCAAACCTCAGCTGCAACTTAAGACAAAATACTCAAAGGATAAAAATTATACATAATGGTTCATACACAGGCTAATGCTTCCAAAACACGTTATTATATTATTACAATTATCGTTATATAGTATGAAATTCAAATTGCAACCTATGGCAAGCACCTGCTGAGATAAGCTGCATAATATCTGTGGATGGGATCTCTTAGTGACAGCTTGGCAACAGGTGTTCTAAGAGCAAGTCTAGACAATTTTTAAATGTCAAATGACAGTATGATCTATTTACTTGCAACTCAACTGAAATAAACTGTGACAATGTGCCATTTGAATACTGAAATAGAAATGTAATAATGAGTCAATTCTTAAAGTGACATATTCAAGATCTCTTGTGTTTAAATGACTGAACAAAGACATTAATACATAAAACAATCAAGCAACTCTAATTTTAATTGGAACTATAATATAAATATAGCTAAGAATATGAGAAAAAAGAAAAATTAATATATAGAAATAATGTTCAGAAGAGCCTGGCAAACAATGCCATGGAGAAACTCAAAGGTTATTTAAGATCAAAGAGTGACAGTTAGCTAATGACTAGAAAAGGAAGACAGGAAGTAAGAAGGTTCTATTTTGAGGATACTGGTTAAAGAAAAGCAAAATTCAAAAATTCAAAACGGGTATGAATACAGCAAGTAAAGCATCCCACATCTAAAGTTTAGTTTTATTTACAAACCGATAAGAAACTGTCAGCCAGACTCTGTAAATAAACTGTAATGTGCAAAATTACTAAGGCCAAGTGGATATCTAGGTGAACTCAAAGAAAATGCAAACTGTAAAATCCCCGAAACAGTGGCGGTTCCAAGAACTCTTGGTGGGGGATGCAATGAATTTCTAGGGAGCTGGTGGGGGATGCAATGAATTTCTAGGAAGATCCCACCAATTGTCAAAGAAATTATATGTAAACGGTTTAGAAGAAATCTGTAGATTTGACTTATAAATTATAATGTTCAGAACCGCTCCTGCTCCAAAAGATATGCCAGATCTCAAGACTGCTCAGCCATTACCACCACTAACAAATAATTTTAATAAGGTGGGAAGCTCAGCAGGTAAATAAGGACTGCAGCCTCAGGCTTTCTACAAATAATATGTATTCTCCAATAATTGTGCAAAAATGACGCTAATTCTCAGGAAGATATTTTTTGTCTATCATAATTTACAGGAAAGCCCAATTTTTCATTGTGTAGTCAGGAACAAAGTTTATAAGCAAAACGAATCCAATAGAATGACTATCATCAATAAGCAAGAAAGATCCAGAGTAGAGGGCGACGTGGTAACGGTTTACCGCAAGAAACCCGGGGTAGCCACGGTAATTGGGAACATTTGGCCAAAAAGTTTGGTATTATCACAGTAATACTGCAGGGACAGGGTAAGTTACTACTGTGTTATTGTAGTAACGGTATCAATATTATCATGTTGATAATAATAATATTGATGACACTGTGTTCTTGTTTTTTCTGTTTGTAGAGTATTTAGCAACCCAGTAGGTTATTTGTTAAGTAGGTATGGGTGCAATTAATACATGGCACTAGAGCAGCTGACTGACTTAGCAATGTGCCCAGAAGTATTGCTTAGATTAGAATTTCCATTTCCTGTGCCCCTTTTAACTTCTATTGCTATGGGCACAAGTCTTGTTATTTTACATCATTCAAAGTTATAAATGGAAAAAATGTGGCATCGACAGTGTTTTAAAATAAAAGTGATTGAATATCTTTCCAAAAGTATAATGGAGTAAGTGACAGGTGGTCACACTACAAGAAGGTTGTACAGCGGAGGGACGTCGTACTCAGCTGAAGGCTGATGCTGTTGTCAATCTTTTTTGTTCATGGACCTAAACTTTAATTATATTACCATTTAACAGTTGAAAACATGTTATAATTTAGAAGCAAAAACGCAGTAGTGTTTTTCTTCATGGATGCTAACAGCTTACTACAGAAATGATGAGGGAATGGAAAAGGCTGGTGTTATGACGGGAAGAGGAAGGGGACAAATGATACGGTGATGGGGCAGGGACTGGGTGAAGCAATGCAGGGATGGGGTGGAGACTGGGAGAAATGTTACAACAACCGGGAAATGAGTCAAATGAAAAGCAGAACACTTCAAAGAATCACCAGTTTATAGCTACATTTTAAAAATTATCTCAAACTAGCAGATAATTCAATATAAATAAATAAGAAATCCTTAAAACTCATTTGCTGCCAAAAAACTAAAGAACACATCATTAAGAACACAGCACTAACAAGTGGTAGAGTGGAACTCACTGAACTGTCATCAGCAGTGGACAGACGACCGCACTTCTGCTCACCAATGTCAGCTCTGCACTTTTCAGCAAATTTGTAAATGAGTCTGTAGTCACTGAAGACAATGCTTTCCATTCGCTTAAGGAATGCCTTGCAATTGTTGTTTGTAACGCTGTCGATATTCTCGATCAGGCATGGTATGACCATGCCCTGACCATTTGCAAAACCTTTGCACTCGGGGACCTATAAGAAAGATTAAATTATATAAAGACAACCTGATTCTAACAGACAATTCAATGGTCAAATGGTGGTAACTGAATCACTGGAAAAAGCTTACCATCTAATATATTTTACATAGTTTTGGAACACTGCACTCTTATACGATGATTCAGCAAAATCAAGATACAATACCTATTATACATGTAATATAAAATTATATATATATATATATATATATATATATATATATATATATATATATACACACACACACACACACACACAATTTCATAGCCTACTCTAAATCGGAAGCATTGATTGCATTCAGCTCTTTACAATATTTTATCACTTTCCTCGCTCGCTGATCATGCATTCCAGTGGTAAAACTTGAATTTATATGCACACATATATATCTGTGGGAATGAGTGTGGACATCATGCCAGGTGTATATTATGCAGCCTATTACCACAGTAAGCAGGTACTGTGCATCTGTTAGGGGGTCATTACTTATTGCCATAAGCACAGCCAACCAGGACAGGTAATGGTAACCATATGCAAAAACTCACAACTCTGTGTACATATTAGTCTGAATGACCTGATCACAATGTATATCAACAAAAATAACAATGCCAACATTTTGCCAATCATGCCCAATAACATTGCCATTAGTCATTGCAGTTGAGTGCTTACCATGCTGATGGACTCTTGCTGACAACCAAGTAGGGCAAATTAGATATTTGAAAGAAACTTAATTTAACAACAGAAGTGCAACAAAGAAGGAAAGAGGAAAGACCACGATGTCCCAATTGTTGTTTAGATGTCGAAAGATTTTCAGTCCAGTCTTCGAACATGAAAGCAGTTGAAGTGTTGCATGCTGTGGAAAATTTTGACAGAGTTAATAACAAGAGTTAATGACTTTCAACTCTGGTCGAAGCATGGAGGTTGATGGAAATTGTAGATTAATGAAAAATTGAAAAATGCAAGTAGTGTAATAAAATGTGTTTGCAATGCACAACATCCTGACTCAGAAAAATAGAATGTGTATGTGTGTGTGAGTAATAATTAGCAATCGTTTAAGCTGAGTTGAGTATGCAGTCTAATGGTAACGATCGAATCAAATGAACCTAAATGATGCGAAGGTTAAGCCTCGTCCTGCGGGAGGAAGTCACAAATGTCGTCAGAATAAGACTTTAAGCTCAAATTCTCAAGCAAAATAAGCATGATTAATTAGCTGAATAAAGTTATAACACAAAATAAAAAAACTAAAGATATAAACAAAATTCTTCAAGAGAATTTGCCAATGAAACTTGACCTGCTCAAGAGTTCTTTCACAAATCTCAGAAGCAGCAGAATCAAATCGAAAATCCACAGTTAGGTTATGCTTGTAGCTCCAGATCAACTGAATACAAGAAACAGTAACTGCATTTAAATCAGAATTCTTCGTAACATTCATTCATTCATTCCTAGGTATTTATAGTGCGCCTGTGCCAAATAAATAATGTTTGCAGGTGCATTACAAAAGTCAATCGCGGTAGGCACTGTTAAAGAGGTAGGTCTTCAGCCGTTTCCGGAAAGTCGTAATTGTCGGTAGAGTCTGGATTTCCTGTGGTAGAGCATTCCAAGCAAGCGGGCAAGCGGTCCTGAATAAGAGAATGCCCTTCTTCCCATTGTTGTACGGAGGCGAGGCAAGCTGTATCGACTAGAATCTGCTGACCGTAGGCCTTTTCTTCTGCTTGCTGCCGCTTGTGATATGATGAGGTCTGACAAGTACGTCGGACTGAGACCATTTCGTGCTCCATACATGAGCACGGACAGTTTATACTGAATCCGAAACTGTATAGGGAGCCAGTGACATCCAACAACCACATCTACCGTACTTACATCTTTACGTGGAAACACTCGAGATTCCTAAATTGCACAACAGAAGAAGACTACAAATGTTCTATATGCAATCTCAAAGACTGCTTTAGAACAATTTATTAAATGGTCTACGTGAGCATTAATGCAGTCATAACAAGGTTTGCAGTGGCAGGCTTCCAGCTCCCAAACACGTTTGCACATGCCTCGAATACTTGCCATCTTCACAGTTTTACCTGCATCCTGTGCTTGTTTTTTGTGCTGAACATGGGGACTGGGGTTCACTCATCACTTTTTGAAAAGTTGGAACCATTCTCTGCTTTGTCTCAGTGTCGTGCTTGAGGTTTTCACTCATTCGCTGTAAACACGTCTGGTCTGCCATCATGTTCACCATTTCACCAAGCTAGTCAGACTTACAACACTGAACAGTTGAACAGTCTTTACTTGGAGTTCATTTTTCTTCAGATCTGCCAAGTTCAGCTATGAATATTATTCTCTCGTGGAAGACTGCCACTCAGGAATTTGCCGTTTGATTTTGCCAGCATGGAGAATTCCTTTCACCATCCGGATGGACCTTCACCAAACATTTCTTTCAGAGCTTCAGTGACTTGTCACTTTGTGAAAGTATTTTCTTGTAGAACACTTTCACATGATTCATCACTGGATTTTGCAAAGGCAGAACACTTCTTGGCATTACCTGTGCAGAGTTTCAAAACTGACATCTTCCATTACTCAATAACATGTCAATGTTGTCAATAGCACCTTTGAGTTTGGCCTTTCACTATGTTTACGGCACTATAAAAGCTGTGTTAGATGAATAAATGAACAAAAATATGGTCAATAATATAGACTATTTACAATGAATGCCTAGCAAATTCAGTCAGGCTGATTTCCTTTCAGAATATTTCATACTTAATCATAAATAAAGTAAAACTGTCCCTTTAAACATTTCCCAGATTAGTCCATATAAGAAACTTTAATCTAGAAAACTTTTAAAACAAATTTACAATCATGGCAAAAGAAATACTCACATGCTGACAAGCGTCACTGACTTCTTCATCCTTCTACACACAAATATTCCAAAAGCATAAAAATCATTTATATAAACAGATCTCTTAAGTTCCATAAAAGAGGAATTCTACATTATAAACAAATAGTTATTTTATAGGGAAATATGGATTGTGTGTGCTAATACACTCAATGCCTGCTTTTATCCAGATGTTTATGGAGAGAAACTAACTCATAATTAAAATATGAAGAACTATTTTAATAGCAAAAAGTCAATCATTCAGATGCATTCAGTTTCCCTCTAAATCCTGGTGATCAGATTTCAAACATGTTAAACCCTTTCAAGGGTGAAGCACCAGACAGGAGTTCACTATTCTGGGGTGAAGTCTTCTGGGGTGAAGTGCCAGAAAGGTCATTTTCAAGTAGTGAGGGTTATGGCTATGGTTAGGGTTATGGCAAAGGTTAGAGCTAGGGTTAGGGTTACAGCGAAGGTTAGGGCTAGGTCTAGGGTCAGGGCTGGGGCTAGGTGGCGATGATGTGGCCCTTGAATGGTTCATGAGGTCAAACAAACTGTGCAGACTGCAATGTTGGTCTTTGGTTAGCTGGTTAACAGGTCCTAAGAGCAAGAACCAGTCCTTCTGACCTTGACCAGTTAACTGTAATTTCACTTTGACCTATAAATGATGCCAACTCCAGCGCTGGCAACATCAAAGCACTTTGATGTAGGCAGCACAAGACCCCGGCAAGTGGAGTTACTAGAGTTGCTTCAGTAAGTATAAAGGCTGTTAAAACCACTGGTTTTAAAGGACCGGTTAACTGCTCAAAAAGGGACCGGTTAACCGGTCATTAGCAGCAGCCTGGTGTCTTTCCCATGACTAGCCTTGAAGTAGGCCTACAACTCTATGAATTCAACGCCAGATTTCGTCATGGCGGTGATCTCCTTTTGCCATCGGCCATCCGAGTGGATTTTAAAGAGGGTTTAAGCGCTGGAGCGGTAGGCTGATGGAGCGGGTTCAAGCCCCGTTAACGCGCCTAGTGGCTTTCACGAAGGTAGTAGACAAATGCCTAATAAGCCACTTTAAATCACACTAGGTTTACGGGTAAGTTTAAGATCCGCAGAGGCGCCAACGCTGTCAACAGTGTTTCTGGTGTTGACTGCCATGTCAACAGCACCAACCACAGCAAGAGCTAATCTGAGTGACTTTTAATTAAGACTGAAGAAGCACTGTATAAAAACTACATTACATTGTAAAGCTAAGAAAATCAAAGACTGTGAATACACAAAGAGCTACAAGTAAAATTCAATATCATGGGAAAAATTTATAACCTATTCAAATAGACATAGTATAGCCACCATTTAAATAATGATTCGTGTAGTAATTTGTAATGATTTACGGAAATGAATTGTTCAAATAAAAGAATACGATTTATTGTTCATATTGTTTCTTAATTAAGTAAATTAATCATTCTCGGTATTGTAGTCGCTCGTATCAGGCGCAGAGAATCCTTCAAAATCAGTCATAGTTATCGTTAAACATATCGGTAATTTTCTGCAGCTGCTCGTCCGTTATTTCGGAAGCAGTTTCACTTTCACTGCTTTCAGTGTTGTCATCGTCGTCATCGTTGTCTGTAGTTTCCTCCTGTTCATATACAATTCCTGCTTTCTTGAAGCCATTGAGGATTGTTTCAATTGTTACCTTTTGCCAAGCTGAATCAATCCATTTGCAGACTTCAGCAAATGAACCCCTCCCCCTTGCACATAGCGTGCATAGGAAAATCTCCAAAATCCGATCCCCAACCCCCTCAGTGCGTATGTACTATTTGGATGGACCCTATGAGAATTGTGCATTTAACTCAAAATAGTATTATTAGATAGTTTTGATGTATCGCTAAGCGACAGGCCTACCCTTATCTAGGTTTGATCAACAGCTGATTAAATTATTACAAATGATTCGGAGTTGTAGTACAAATGCATTAATATTCTATGTGTATGGTCTTGCATGTATCACTTGTTTGTAACGTTAGGGCTAGTGCTAGAAGAGCTGGGGTTAGTTTCTTTTGCTCATAATTGCTGTGATGTTCAAGTAGACTAATTGTATGAATTTGGTATTTAGGGATTAAGCCAGTGATTCTCAACCTTTTCTCCCCACACCCTACTGGTTGTGTACCAAAGAAGCGTACGCCCCACCAAGGACCTCTCACTATGTTTGTAACGCACTGCAGAGTACCAGTAATTCTATTCTTAACACGTTGAACGCTAGGGACGTCAACTGACGTCCTTATTTTGGTTTCTCAGGGCGCTAGGGACGTCATATGACGTCCTTAGTTCAGTGCCAAATATCTTAGCTTATACGGATCTTGGATTCATTTTTCTGCTTCCTCTAGCTACTAGAATGAGTGACCGATCAAGACAAGCAAATTTTATAGAAAATGTATGGATATTTGTCCTATAAACACCTGTTCAAAAAACCACAATATACTCATTCTCCGCCGCCTCAATAACGAAGCTCAATTCGCTCCATACTAATTACAATAGAAGTCTTGGTTTCACTTGAGATTGGCGCGCCGTCTATTGTTGCAGGTGGACTAAATGACCAATCGGAAGCGCCACATTCTACTGAAGAACGTCGATTGGCCTTCTAAATGACCCACCTTCTAAACCCCACGCCTCAGCTTCAATATAAATACCCCAAATAACTTGTATCACCATAGACGTAATGCCGTCAGCGTTTTTGGACCAGATAATTGAGGTCCTTACTAAGGTCCTGGAATTTATATCGGCTATAGCGTCCACTTTGCCACAATAATTGCCATTTTTATTGCTTTGCATTCTTGACCCGTGACATTGATTGTTTTATCCAATCGCCATTGTTGAGATAACTACTAGTCCCTGACAAGGTCTACATAGCGCGGTTATGGAGCACATTACAGACCACCTGCACTTTTTCGTATGAATTGGTGCATACCTGAGGAAAGAGAAAGTCATTCTAGTAACAGGTGGCTCTAGCCTCTAAACATTTGCATCTGTTTCAAGATATTTTCCTCTGTAGGCGTCTAACGTGATCGGGCCTTGGGAATAATCTAACGGCTGTCACTCACTTCACGCATGATCGCACGCATTTTGTATAGGAACTGGAAAGCCACGGAGGTCGTAGACTCAATAGTCAATAGTATCCGCGTCTCAGTTATTTAATAGGCCGCAGTCAACGTGTTAATAGTGAATTTTGTCCAACTTAGTGGGCAGGTCTGCTGAAAGGAGGAATAGGGCAAATGCCCAGTGTCCGGGGATCTGTACAGGGACCTGCAATAAATTTTAAACTTAAATTATAACGAATATGATAGTGCTGTGGGAGGGGGTTAGAATAGTAGAATAGAAAAAGCTGATACTGCTTGAAAAGTCCTGACAGGCAAAAAAATTCGTCACTTGATGTTTATGAGGAAAGCTTATTGCTTTTACCATAAAATGAAGAAAATATAGAAAATTCTAAACGTTTTGCAAAAGTTTTCCTCAAATATAAAGATTGTTTAAGGGCCCGTGACTGCTCTGAACTGAACTGGCTGAACTTTCACATCCCACCTAATACTGTATATGCCCCATGTTGGGAAACAGTGTATTAAGCAATCCAAACTCATTGGGTACCAGTAGTGATCCAGCTGCAGAGGTGTAGTGAGGGAGTGGCAGGGGGCATATGCCCAGGGGCGCGGAAGTGAGGGGCACCAAAATTGGGCTTTGGGGTTAGTTAGTTACAGTAAATAGATAGAAGCAATTGCGAAGACCTTTCTTTGCACAGGAGCACAGGGTGAGGGGAGCCATAGAGAGTTGACGCCCCAAGAGAACACAGGCTGATGACCTTTTTTGCTTATTGGCAGTTTGACAGATGTTGTGTTGTTGAGGGGGCGCCAACACCAACACCTTGCCCTCTCCCCCCGGATACCCTCGCTACACCTTTGTCCAGATGGAAAGGTCCTTTTACCTGTTGAAACTTATACCTGCAAAAAAGCTTTTACCTATTAATCTTTAGTAACTCACATGAGCCTGTCATGACAGCAGCACATAGGCCTACAGCTCTATACAATTGCCTCTAAGCAATAGCTCAACAGTTTTAATGGAACCACTGGACATGCCAGCGGTCAGTTGTGCGGTCAGCTGGAACATAGGAATGCAAAGAAAACAGCCTATGCACATAAACTCACACCCATACATACAAACGTACATACAAACTTACACAGACCTCAAGAATGCCAAGTCATTCCATAAACAACAACACACACACACATACTCACACACATACAGGCAAACATACAACATACAATTACAACATACAATTACGTACAAGCACAAAACAGAACCACAAATTCAAACAATTGCTGGACTAAAATCCAGGCACATAGATGCACACCACCAACCACACAGATACACAATGACACACACCACAAGCAAACACTCAGACAGAGCTGACAGACACACAATGCCACAGCAGAGTAACATAACAGGATACAAACATAAGCAAAACAGACAGACAGGTAGCAAGTCCAACCCGGCTGGCAAGCAAAGTACCGGTTACACAGAGGAAGAATTTAAGAATATTACTGGAAAATGCGCAATTACCATATATAGAGGAGCATTAGAAGTCATTCTAGGTCTGGAGCCACTTTTTACCAAACTTTTGTGATATTCATAGGAGTGCTTAGCACTTTCTAGCCCATGATAAATTCCTTTCATGCACATGACATATCAGTTAGGTCATGTGTGCCATGAGCGTTATATACATGCACACGCTATATACGTATATGCACTATATACGTGCGCACGCTATATGCGTGTGCGCGCTATATGCGTGTGCACGCTATATGCGTGTGCGCGATATACAACTTTTTAAAAACATAAATTACCCAAAACCGCGCGTTATATGTGTGCGCGTGGTATACACGTGTGTGCGGTATATGCGTGAAAATACATTAATTTTAATAGGACAATGCAGACATTTATCTTTACTAATTCTTAAACAACTAGAAAATTGTTTTAAAGCACTGCTAAACATAAAAATTGAAGCAACAAAGTCTGAATATCATTAAATTTTAACTAAAATTTGACACTCAAATATTAGCATTTGCCAGCAGCATACATAATTTCCTACACACAAATCATAAATTCAAATAATAGTTTCCTACTTTTATCATAATTTAATCATTTCAGTAAGTTTTAATCAATAGCATTCTTGAATAATTCTCTCCTGAATTGATAATTATTCCTGATGTGCAATCTGCATTTATGTAAATTCTCATATCAGTATTATCTGCACCTACAATCATCTCACCTGAAGACTTAACCCTGTCGCAAACTTTCAGCGTTCAGGAATAGATTGATTACAACATTGCATTTCAAGCACAGTTACATAATTTTTCACTCTCTAGACACAGTGCCAGCATCTCAGAAACTGACATTAGCTAAGCCCAATCTAACATATGAAGGCCTGGACTGACCTGAGTTGTCCAGCAACCATTTCAAAATGTCCATTCAGAACTAAGTTCCAGTGATGAAATGAAGTAAACAAATCAGTGTACTATTCCTATGTACCCCAGTCCCTACATCGGCACACATTACGCAACTTAGATACACCTTTTACATGCAATCACTTCAATTTGTAGGGAATTCCAAGATGTCGAGGGTCAAATTTCATTGCCTAGTTTAATAAAACCTAAGAACAGTTGAATCTAATATTACATGTACCGTATTTTCGCGCGTACTGCCCGCGGGCTATGCAATTTTTTACAAACAAAAATTCCAGGTGCGGGCAATGCATGGGTGCGGGCAATCTGATTCAAATTCTACAGAATTTGTGTCAACAGAATGCAGCTCTTTCCAATTCATCTCCTCATACCCTTCCCACCCATTTCCATTTCCTTACTTTTCACCAATTACCTCTGCCCATGGTGTTTAACGGCCAAATGAACTCAATAGGGCATTGTTGTATCTCCCAATACAGCAATTTCATGCATGGCTGATTCTCTTTGGTGGAAGCAAGTCCCAACAAAGCCCAACAAAGCCCCGGGCGAAGGCAGGTGGGTTGTGATAGATGACCTGTTCACCTCTGATGGTGACCAACCCCGGGCAGCTGACACTGTCTAGAGATACACTGATGGCATTTCAGTATATAAAGAAAGTACCAGGTACAGAAATGACAGACACTTAAGGCTACCATGATTGGTAGTAGAGGTCTGCACGGGGACAAGACTCTCCCCCGCCCCGCCCGGGTCAACCCTCTCCCACCCCGTGAGTGAGGCGGATCTCTTGTCCTTACCACAACGCTTTTGTCTCCAAACCCATCTGTCACCGCGAAATGAGAATATGCAGGCAATTGGAGGGTGCGGGTAATGGGAGGGTGCAAAGAATGCGAGGGTGCGGGCTTTGTGATTCATATTTTACAGGATATGTATTTTTGCGGGCTATCCGTGGGTGCGGACTATCCGCAAGGTGCGGGCAGTACGTGCGAAAATACGGTAGATATCCTTTTGTGTGCATAATCACCAGAAAATGGCTTTAAAAAAAAACCGCTACAAAATTTGGCCCCTTGTGTGAAAAGTTGTGGACCACTGTGCTACACAGAACTTTATGAACAGTCAAAAAGCTTGATGAAGGCAGTAGACGTGTACAGTAAAGTACTGATGTAACATGGTGGTTGGAAGATAAAACACTGATCGATAGACCATGTTAAAACTATGTGTGTTAAAATAATGTGGTGATGTCACTTATGAATATCCAAAGCAGATCACACATTACACATAATATTTAGTATACTTACTGTGTATATACTAAATTTTACAATGTTTTCACAATTTGAAGAATTAAGCAATTTTATGTTGCTATGCTCAACAGTTTTAGTGTTTCATTTACAAATAAAAATAATATAAATAAATATATATATAATTATATATATATATAATTATATATATATTTTTTTATGCCCTCGGTACTTCATTCCCGAGGGTCTTATGAGAGAAAAAATTGTCCGGAGACAGAAATTAATGTGTGTTAACTCGTCAGGTTCTTCGAGGTCGGCCACGAAAAAGTTCCTCGAAACGATATGGCGTTGAAGCGCTGTATGGCCATGGACAAACGCTGAAAAAGAAAGCTTCCTTCCCTTTTGTCTCCGGAAGACTCTGAAATACACGACCTAATTGTCTGATGAAAATCTGTGCGTCGAGACTTATTGGGCCGAAGGACTCAAAGGCCAATGGCAAGAAATTGTAATCTGTTGTCAGATCTGCGTATTTGGTATTTTTACGAACTGCTGCTGCCTCAGCAGCCGCACCTGCCAACAAAGACGTGATGGGTAGATGGGTGGCAGCAACTGTGTCTGCCACGGTTACGTCCCAAATCAGACTACGGCCGGCGTGCCACGGGATTAGAGTGAGGCCGTCCGGTCTTCTACCGTCAGAACGCGAGAGATCGGGTGGTTCTTTGACAGATGGAATGCCCGCTCGAAGAAGCGCCCGGTAGATCACGTCATTAATCATTGTGTGGCGTGGAACGCGGCCAGGGCCGAGTGAGCAAGACAGGCCATGAGAGCCGACTTCCAGCACCTGTTCCCCACAAGGGCAGATGTGCCGTTCACAGATGTTGGCACCGAGGCGGAGGCCGACGACGATTCTGACTGCCTCGTCGTCCATGCGCAGTCCACAGGAAGCGATGGGCAGCCCATAAAGCCAGTCCCTGGCATGCTCCGATGAAACGGCCCTAAGACGTGCCTGATGGTATTGCCGTTGGTCAGATTGGGACAGGTGGTTATACTCCCTGAGAATCAGAGGCCGATCCCAAGTGGACTGCTTGTGGAGAGGGCCCGAACCCGGATTATCCATTTGGCTCATTTCCCTCCACTGGGCGATGATCTCGGTCTCACGTGGGTCCGTAGGCAGACTTGCCTTCAGAAGAATGGACGACTGGAGATCTTGGGTGCTCGCAGCTGAAGCCAAGAAGGCAGACGGTGCAAGCGCAGACACCCGGCGAATCCCCAGTCCCCCATCTCTGATTGGGAGCGTAGCCTGTACCCATTGACTGTCTGACAGACGCAGATTAAGGATTTGGTTCAGTCCCTCACGCATAGCGTCGTCAAAGTTTTCTAATAGTGGATGGCCTGTGCATGGTGTGCAACGTAAAAGGTGCAAAAGTTTAGAATGGGTGAGCGACATTCTAAGCAAAATTAGGGCGTCCTGTTTAGCGATCAGCGTCAAGCGGTTCAGTGCCATGTTTGGCTCGTTAGAGCGGTGTGACATAAGGGACCCAAAGGCCTGAGTGATGGAAAGAGGGGCCCCAAGGAGGATAGCGTCTTGGGGCTCTATGCGTTGAAAAATGTCAAGCGAAGTGTTAGTAGCTGGGATTGGGCCTTTGGATATAATCTCGCATTTGCGATGGTTCAGAGATAGGCCCAGCTCTTTACATTCCCGCTCAATAACTGCGACATCGCTTGCGACGCTGTTTGCGTCCCCGCCCAAGGTGACGTCGTCGAGATAACCCAGAATAAGCTCGGCTGTTAGCTTTCTCAGGATGGGCTGCCGCGGCAGGCAAAAAAGCAGTGGGCCCAAAGGGTCGCCTTGTTGGGGGCCCATTTGCGAGGACAGCCGAAATTTTAGAAGACTTGGACTTCCGTAGGACAGAAGACCGTACTTCGAGAGTTCTGGCAGAATGTTCGTTAGTGCGGTAAGCATTCTGTCTCTCTGCACGCTATTGAAAGCATTACTGAAGTCCAGTTTTACGATAACGTTGTCATCTGGCATTGCGTCCAAGAAACGTCTGGTTGCGTGCACTGCCGCTTCGCAGCCCCCTGGGCATCCAACCCCGACCTGTAGGGGGGCCAGATAGTCCGACACCCTGGACAGTGCAAAGTTTGCAGCACATTTGGAGGCTAGGCGACGCCAAAAATAGCCTATTGCGATTGGGCGCAATCCCCCGGCTTTTTTCCTGAGGGCCAGGAGGGTTCCCCCAAAGAGGATGGGCCTGACCTGATCAGGACATGTGCCAGAAAGTAAAAGGTTAATTAGGCCCGTTATAGCAGAGACCAGTCTGCTGCCAGCCTCTGGACTGGTGATAAGCTCGGCCACAATTTGTGGCCTCAGTCCATCTGGGTCTCCGGATGATCCAGCTGGAAAGGAGCGAATTCTGGCCCTAACGTCCTCTTCAGACACCCGGAGTGGAGCGCAATCACTGGCTGGTGGCATGTGGACCCGGTCTTCCGGTGGTGAAGGATGCTTCCCAAGCAGCTCTTGGTAGGTCTGAGGGTCGGGGGTAACCGGTTCTTCATCTGACATTAGGATCCTGACCGCGGCCCTTATATTCCCGTCCTCTAGTTTGGATGACACTGAGGCTGCCAGCATCTGGTCTCTGCTTTTCCTCGTCGCTGTTTTGCTAGAGGCAGTTTGGCTGGCGTCTGAGAGGATCTCAATGTTCTCGTGTAGCTCCGCATAAAAATTCTGCGTGCGTTTTTTAAACGCTGAAGCCTGGTTATGCCTCTTTCCCCCTCTAGCCATTTGCTTCAGAATTATGGGGGCGAAGCAGATTAAATCCCGCCAGTGGTCAATGATGGAGGGGTTAGCTAGAATTTTATTTATAATGTCGATTAGCAACTGACAAACGGTGGTTCTAGCCGACTTAGGTACATGTTTTGCTATTGCGCTTGTTATTGTGGGGTGAGAAACAAAGCACCCAGGGTGATCGTCACCGACGTTGCTGTTTGCTGTTGCCTCTAAAGAAGACGATGTCGGTGCGCTAAGGTCGCGTTGATTTGAGCCAACATTAGAAACGGGAGCGGTCGGTTGGCTGCCCGAGTGCAATGGTGGTTGATTGGAGCCGGGGCAGGGGTTGGAGTGGGGCCCGTGGAGGTACACTTTGCCGTCACCGCAGTGGAGCCGCCGAACCGTCCTGCATACAGCGCAGAGCCCCGAGCGCTTCTGGGAAAGTTGGCTAGGCCCTGGCTCCATCAGAGCGTGACCGCGTAAACAGTGCAAAATCTATGCGTTCGCTCAGGTGCGTGCAAGCGGGGTTTCTAAAACCAAATGGGGTGGGGCATGGAACTAAACTAAACATACCCGAAAACGGAATCAAAACATCGAAAAACGCGCAAAATCCGACAGAAGTGAAGACAGAAATATTAAAATCAGATGCACCAGGCCTAATCCATGCAGAAAACCAACAACTGGGTGGAAGCACCATGGAAGAACGACAAAAATGCAAAATATCGCCCTGCTGAAGAAAACGGACTTCCAACCCTGACGAGAGTCGTACACACACGTACACACACACACACACACACACACACATATATATATATATATATATATATATATATATTTGAATGCTGTTGGAAGTCTAAGGCAGTCACAGCAGTGTCAGGCAACTGGTGTGCTGCGGCACCCTGGGGTGCCACAAGAGATTTCAAGGATGCTGCGAAACATTTTGGAATTTAAAATGAGAAGCTGCATGCTGTTTTCTGCTATGGAGGAGTGTTGATTTTGCATCACAACTACAAATCATCAAAATGGTGAAAAAATCTAACTGAATTCCAGGAAATCAATAATAATTGTATTGAAAATGAGACAAATGGCAACGTTTAACAGTTTACAGCATGTAGAGTGTTTGTCCAAGGAACTCCATTAGAACAAGTGAAAGTATTTATGTACCTGGAATCAGATATCACTGAAAATGGTAATTGTGAAATGGAAATTCGATTGAGATTAAGTAAAGATCAAGCAAGGACAACTAAAAACAACAGCAAACAATTAAATTGCAATGACCTCATACTAGCTGCAATTGCACTATATCACTAATTTCATTGTGTCAATGTTCCAGCATTGCCATTTCATTACTGTATATTTAGCATGATTATCATTGTTTTGTTTGAATTTAATTAAACGTTTCATCGTTTTGCACTTAATGATCATGATTACAATGCAGAAACAACAATTTCTCACAAGAAAACACTAATCAAGCCTTCTGCATCCACTGTTTACAAATTTGCTATTCATAAAAACTACATAAACACTGCAAGAACAGAACCAATTTCACTCTTCACAAGAACATAAAATTAAACCAGCTACTTGTCTTATTATTAATCTGGCGTAAATGATTTCATCCATTTTTATTTATTTAAACGTCTTTTTGTGGCAAGATATCAGAATATATTGTGATCTGCTTTGGATATAAACAGGTTATATCAGTGCATTGTTTTAACACACTTCATTTTAAATAATGTGGTAATTCAAAGTCTGTCTCTCAGCAGCCTGTGCATTATGAAAACACTGGGCAGTAAAAAAAAGAAGCAACTCATCTGCTCAACTTTTTCGAGTCTTCTATGAATAGGACCATCTTTCTGTACGAATCGATGAATTGCTGATGTAAAACGCTCTCGACTTTAGCCTTAGCAATGCTATAGCGTTTCATAAATTATCTATGTAATAATAATAGTAATAATAATAGTAATAATAATAACTAATTACTGCAATTTAACAAATTTAAAAGTTCCAATTTTGACAATTTAATATAAAAATATAGAACAACTTAGCGATTACACAAGCTGAAACTAGAATTTCATTGCCTTGACTTAGACAGACTTAGCACTATCGTTTGCAGTTTCTGCAATTAAGCTCAAATAAAATTAAAACTTATACCAAAATCAATGAAATTTCACATCAAGATTACATGTCTGCTAAATAAAGCTTCCCTTCCACCATAATATAAAAATGCACACTAAATAATTTATTAACACAATAGAACATTTGAGTATTAGCCTTTTAAAAATTAAGGATCTGACAGCTGCACGGCTCCAAGGCCACTTTCGGCCTCCGCATAATGACCCACAGCCTGCTAAATATCCCACAACCACGAGGTCTACCTCTTTATTTCAGAAATGATATTCTGTCAGTCGATTCTTCTGAAATGTTCTGTCCCAATCAGAAGTAAGTCTGCCATCACTGACTATATGCATACTCTTTATGACATGCCTGAAAACATACCTTTTCTCTCCTCTCACAGTAGTTGCAATTAAGGTTGCTAACGGTTAACTGGTCCTAAGAGCAAGGACAGGTCCTTTTAATCTTGACCAGTTAACTGTAATTTCAATTTGAAAACTTAAAAACGCTTTGATGTAGGCCGCAGGATGCCGGCCTAGGCGCCGGCAACATCATAGCGCTTTCATGTAGCCGCGCAGGACACCAGCTCCAACACTGGCAACATCAAAGCGCTTTGAAGAAGCCACGCAGAAAGCCGGCCCCAGCGCCAGCAACATCAAAGCTTTTTGATGTAGGCATGACACCAGGCTGCCACTAATGACCGGTTAACAGGTCTTTTTTGGAACAGTTAACCGGTCCTTTAAAACCAGCGGTTTCAACAACCTTAGTTGCAATGAATACTTTTTGACAACTATGCTCTGCATAGCATAACCCTGAATACTGGCACACATCATGATTTAATGCCTATGCCCACTGAAAATCATGAGACAGTAAATTCCTACAAAACATTGTCATCCCTCAATATAATTAATCGATTACTAAGTGTATGTTTCGGTAGACATGAGCGAGAACGACATAACCGAAAGTAGTCCGTAAACACTGAAAGAACTTTCGTTGAAAGGGTTAGGGTTATGCTTAGGGTTATTTTCTAGGGTTAACTCTATAACTCTGACCATAACTCAAAAATGTATGTGCTTTGGTTTGTGTGCTGCAGTCATCTCAATGATACAGTGATACGTCGGTCTTAGCCTGCATACTGATACATTACGCCATTCTCGCTCTCGTCTACCTATGTTTCTTATACTGCCAAAATATATAGCAACGGCTACATGGATATGATTCAATTTTAAGATAGGGAGTGAATGGAACATTGAGCGAATCGCGCATAATGAGGTGCAGCTTCTTTATAGTGAAATGAACTGGGATGAAAAGACCTTTTGAGATTAAAATAATGGCGCTATAGAAATCGAAGTGAATGTTCGCAGTTCTGCTTGCCTTGAGATCGTTCTGGAGACAGTCGATGACGGCGAAATTGTTCTGTGCCGCGACCTTTCCGCAGACCCTATTGATGTCCGCCGCACAGACAGGGTTGTCGGCCAGCTTCATTGCCCGTTCTGTCTCTATTCCTCCCGCTCCTCCTCTTCCTTCTCCTCCTCCTCCTCCTCCGGCGACGTTCCCCTTCAGGCCCGGCGACGGAGCGCTGGAAACTCCGAACATCAGAGAGAACGAGAGGGCGACGAAGACGACGAGGCGCTGATGAGACCGGCGCCCGAGGGTCAGTCGCCCCTGTCGCCTCTTAATCCACGGACCAGCTGCTGCTGCTGCTGCTGCCATTTTGAAGACTCCACGGAGGATGACCAGGACAAACGACGATTCGGAGGAAACGATGACGACGACGATCTGAAAATTCCGGTAGAATCTCAGTCTACTTGAGAATAAATTCGCCGATTTCTGCGAGAAACTCTCACCCTTAAAACGAATAAAACGGTAGACGAATACGAGCGAAACTACAACGCCGGATTATCTAGACGACCGTCTGAAGCACTGCACTCAATGCGATTGTGGCGGATTGTCCGCAAAATCGGTCGGTGCTCTGATGCCGAAACCGAGTTGGCAATAGGGCTGCGCCTGCGCCGAGTAACTCGAGAAACGCGAGTACTCGACTACAAATTGGAGTCGAGTAATTTTTGGAGTCGAGTATTCGCATAGAATAGCTAAATTAAGAATAACCAAAATATTAATTAAAATATGGCCTTCCATATGGCCTTCTTGGACACTTTCAAAAAATAAAATCTTCTGAGACCTCATTTCCTATAATTCCTGCATTATCTCCTCAAGTCTTTAGGTCTAAGCTTAATAAATCCTTCCTTTTTCTTAAATCATTTCCTCCATAGCTGTAACAACCTAGCCTCACAGCCCTTTGGATGTTGACTATTGCCTGGCTGATCTTATAAAGTAAAGTAAAATCTCGTGGATTTATATAGCGTCTTGGCCAGCAGCACAAAGGTAGGTGCTTATTCTTAGAATAAGAATAAGCAGACTAAGAATAAGATGTTTCTCTATAGTCTCTTAAAATAGTCATGGGAAAGGTATGAGATCAGTCAGGCATAGTTAACTTCCGAAGGGCAGTGAGGCTAGGTTGTTACAGCAATAGAGGAAATGATTTCAGAAAAAGAAGGATTTAAGCTTAGACCTGAAGACTTGAGGATATAATGCAGGAATTATAGGAAATAGGGAATCAGATTATATTGTTTGAAAGTGTTCAAGTGTGCGGAGAGAAGCTGGGATCGAGTTCCAAAGTTCAGGTGCAACGTATGAGAAGGCACGGTTGCAAATTTTCAGGGATGACTGATTCAGCGGGTGTGAAAGAGTGAGATGCAGGGTTATTTCTAGGATTGTGAATTTGGAAGGTGTCGGGAAAATCTAGGGGGTGTGGTTATTTTTTAAGATTGTACGATTGTGAATTTGGGGGTGTCGGGGAAATCTGGCGGAGGGGTGTCGGAGTTTGAGAGTCTCTTCCGAAAAAGTCTGACAAGCAAAAAACGTTTTCAAGTCTCAAAAAATGTGACGAGCAAAAAAGGTATTAGCGTCGCCACGGAAAGGAGGCAAATGGGGCAACTGCCGCCCACCTGCCCCAGACCACCTACCAGATTCGCGCAAATCTGATGAGAAAGTTTTCTGTGGAGGGGGGGGGTGAGAGGTGGGTAAGGAATATGAGACGCTAGCCTCTTTTGCCCCCCAACCAAAAATTCCTGGCGACGCCACTGAAAAAAGGCCATCCCGGGATAAAAGTTGGGGTTGTCCTTCTCCATTTGAAAAAAGTCATCTCAGGATAAAAGTTGGTGTGTCCTTCTTCATTTGGGGGTGTTCAGGACTAATTATATGCATTTTGTATGCATACCGGTCATTGTCACATTACCAAATTTTGAGGGTGTCAACCTCAAATTGGGGAAGGGGTGTTGGGGAGTGATAGGGGGTGTAAAAATATTCCTGATGAGATGAGATGACGAACGTGTGGGTCGAGGAGGATGAGGGGTTTTATAGCGATCTAAGGTAGACAGGTTTTGATGACTGAAGTGAGCTATATGTAAGTGCAGGGGCGATTTGTAGAGGGGAATTAAGGAGGGATTTTCCCTCCCACTGCCACGACTTCTCCCCACTGATGAGGCTGACATCCCAGCCAGGGAAGTCAATTCCCCCACTGTGACTGCGACAGAAAAATGCATTCACCGTCAGCAGACTGAGCAGAGGGAGAACATTTTTCGGCGCTTCGTGCCGAGCATGAGTAAAAGAATGAAACTTGATGTTCGGTGGTAACTCACCGTAACTGCATGAGGACAGAATTATCTTATTCTTTGAAAAAATTTACCTGTGCTGGTGATTAAACCATTTATATATACTTCGTCGTGGCCAGACAATAAAATTGACAGATCATTATTTGGTGACAGAGCAATAGTTTACCTAGCAGAACTGTGCGAAGTAGATCCGTCACTATAGCCTTGGATCAGTTCCGACAGTAAAAGAACAATGTGAAAGTAATCGGCAATGTGCTTGCTTCATTAATCAGTAGAATTCAAATTCTGCCTATGCAGCCTATCTCTTCAGCTGTATGTGGGCGGGGTTTCTTGTGCGTGAATATAAATGATAGATAGAGGGCGCTGAACCAGCAGCCCGCGGGTGGTTTTGCACCTGCAAACTATCGCGTCGTTTTCTCGGTCTTTCGTTCCGGTTTTTGGCAGCGTTTCTCTTTCAAACTGCCTCGTCGTCTGAGTGAACGCGCTGGACAGCTGCACAAACGTCGAGAGGCGTCGTTTTCGACTCAAAAAATAAGGGTCGTGGTGGGCGTTCCCAGTCGTCATAGGGGACAGCGAGAGGGCCGTCGAACAACAACGTCGAACAACAACAACAACAACAACAACGTTGGTTTTGTGTCCTCTCGGATTGTCCTCCTTCCAACCGTCTCGTTCGTCCGTGGGAACGACCCAGGTCATTGCGCCGACGAGTCGCCGTCCTCGACTCCAAAAAGTCGGTCTATTGACTCCATCGTTCGTCCGCAGGGGGAAACTTGGTTGGACCTGAAGTATCTGTATCGCAACGACATCCTGGACATGATCGAGCAGAGCCGCGACTGGTACCACGGCAAGATCTTGCTCAGTCCACCCCCGCAATCGGCAAAGAGAAGCGGGAGCAGTGGCGGCGGCGGCGGCCTGATGACGATGGACACTGTCGCACGGATTTCTATTTATAACTGGATAGCGCTTGGCCTATAGCCGCCGCACGCAGCAGTGAGGTCAGCGCGCCAGCCAGAGCGGCCATATTGTTACTCGTATTCATCAGCTGACACTGCTATACTAGGAAGGTGGCGAGGCCAGTGGCGGCTCCACAGCAGTGGCGGCTCTACAGAGGGTGGGTGGGGGGATAAGGGGGGAAGGGGTCCGTGCCCCTATTGAGTGCCTGCCCCCCAGTTGGGACCTATACTTAATGCTACATACATTAAACAACAAATGGTTGGCCCCCATGATTAGAAGTTGCCACCCCAACGGCCCCCCTACTTGCCAAATCCTAGAGCCGCCACTGCTCCACAGGGGGGCCCGTGCCCCCTATTGAGTGTCTGGCCCCCCTGTTGGGACCCTATACTTAATACTGCATACATAACAACAAATGGTTGGCTACCATGATTAGAAGTTGCCACCCCAACACCCCCCCACTTGCCAAATCCTGGAGCCGTCACTGGGCGAGGCTGGACTGATATTCTAGGGTCGTTCCTGGCACTATATTCAATTCATTTGTCAATAATTGTATCACTCATTTACATTCATTTTCTTTCACACTGCTCTTTTATCTGGAAGGCCTAAGGCATCTTTCATTGATGAATAGCATGCAGTTGGATGTTAAGCCTTTTTACCCCCATCAGACAAACATCTCTTGACAAATGTACCACATTGTGCAGTATGCCTAAGCCTAGATGCAGGGTTATTTCTAGGATTGTGAATTTGGGGGTGTTGGGAAAATCTGGGGCGGGTGGTTATTTTTAGGATTGTAGGATTGTGAATTTGGGGTTGTCGGGAAAATCTGGAGGTGTCGGAATTTGGAAGTCTCTACCCAGTGTTTAATCTAGACTCCTGGATTCCGGGGGGAACTGAAAAAGCCATGGGGAACTGACAAAAGCCTTCATTCTTCTCTTTTGACTCGATTGTCGTTTAGAGAGGTATTTTCATCCTGTGCTAAATCTATCTCTGTCCTGATATATGTTGGCCTTTTCAGACAGAGACTAACACTTCTAAAACAAACATCATTACAATATATTTCCAAAAATCCTTTATTATAATATAAAAACCAAACTTAAATATTGTTTCTTTAGCCAAACAAGAAACATTGTAACATTATTTTCCATAGCAAATGTTTTAGTCTGTGACCGAAAAACTAACTGTTTTAAAATTTCACAGCCCCAAGAGTTTAATTGACAAATAATTGATTGTTGATAACTGAAAGCAAAACCTAATGGTACAATTATGAAGACACCCAAAGAAGGATCATCTGTCAGGACCTAATGATTAGCAATTCTTACTAATTAAAATCTTTTATGTATACATAACAAGATTACAAAGCCATTGGAGTTTTAGATAAATACAGTAACTGAAAACTACTGACTTATATAAACTCAGCAACACATGGTCTCCAAGTACAATTATGAAGACACCCAAAGAAGGATCATCTGTCAGGACCTAATGATTAGCAATTCTTACTAATTAAAATCTTTTATGTATACATAACAAGATTACAAAGCCATTGGAGTTTTAGATAAATACAGTAACTGAAAACTACTGACTTATATAAACTCAGCAACACATGGTCTCCAAGTGCAAATGCAAATGCATTGACAAAGGACCTAACTATAAGAATGACCAAAGATTTTAACAGAAATGGTCGATTTCTTCCTAAACTGGTTCAAAATTTCAAATTCAGTCGCTTCTGAACAACTGTTGCCTGGTGAATTATGGCATCCATATTTCTTTTCATAGCCTTCAGACTGTCTTTGGTCACATAGGCATGGTCAGCTTCGGCTGTCGATGTAGACTGAACAGGTGATGACAAATTAACGTCAGCACAGGTTCTCGGGATGTCGATGACATCAACATCGTCAATCAATTGAAGTCTCGGCTTTGGCAGCTTTTGTGACTTGGTGACCTATAAGCAAAAGCACAACAATATGCAATCATAATAATCATCATCGTTTCAATCTAGAGACGTCTTAAAGGACTCCAAACCCTAGACGTCCACATCGTCCATGTATGCACGGGTCGGATGGGTCCCATATAAACAATCACCCCAACCCAGAGACGTGTCAAAAATACACCAAAAATCGCCTACTGTAATGTAGAATTCAACAAATAATTTACGGCAGAGCTATCCCAGACATCCACAATATTTTCATTGAAACACTACATAATGTTGTCATCCCCAACTTCACACAGTGTTACCAATCGCATGACATGTGGCACAGTTCATTAACATATTTTACTTAAATTCAGACTAAATATTTCACATGACCCAACCCATTTCAATTACGTACAGACCGTAGCAGCCCCAATTACGACCGGCCCCTGGCGTATCTAGTAATTCAAATTTTACATATTCTCAACATAATAGTCAGACATTGATTGGTTTTAATTTACTGTACAATTTGTGAACATTCTGAACATGGTCCGGTCTGCAGCCTTTGGGTCTTGTATTCATCCCCTTTTTGGTCCTAAAGTTCACCAACAGCTTATTTCTCACAAGCTTTGTTAGAAGTATTCCACTAGGCTAGATACAATGTGCTACTTGGCTTCATCTAATCCTGAATGCAATGAAAATGAACGTGAAAAATGTATGTAACCCTATGGCTGAGAGGACCATACAAAATGCTAGTTGAGAACAAAGAAGATACAGCACATTGCTAAAAAACGAGATCAAACATATAAGCTGACCTTAACAAGATGCTGAGCACTATAGCTCTATAGAAGCAGATCTGACCACTAGACGTCTACCGGGTATATCTCCGCTGATCTGACCCTCCCTCTCCCGGCCGCTGATCGGATCACTAAGCGTCTATATCAAATTGAGATCAGCGGATCATCTTAGCTCAGCGGATCAGCTCAGATCAACGGATTATTATTACCCGCCACTTCGGTGCTAATTTTGAAAGCGCTATAGAAATTAACGAGATTTCACATTACATTTCGTCACATTAAATTTCAGAGTGAATAGACAGACATAGAAACCTTTACTTACGCGTGAAATGATTGCTTTGCTCCTTTAAATTGTTGTTTCGAACAGTTAATCGCCGCACAACTCGGCATCTTCCACGATTGACTATGATTAGTTCACAACACTACGAGCTACAAGATGGTGGCTAGTTGACCTCAGGCTGTAAGCTAGTATCCTACATCCAGGTCTATAAATAGAAATCCGTGCACTGTCGGCGTGAATCTCTGTGGATCTACGCCATTGATCTACGCTCGTGAAAGAATTGGACGAGAAACTAGATGACGAGGATGAAGACGACGATAAGTAAGTAAAATCTTGTTAATTTCTAAAGCGCTTTCAAAAGATGCACCGAAGTAGCTCCTTATTCCTATGCGCTCAATCTCAAATGAAGTAGCTATAGCCAAAGGTGGGTCATTCATGCCGGGTCATTTAATCAAAAGGGCGAGTGGGCAGGACGCTATAGCTATGGAGGAAATGATTTTATAAAGAGAAATGATTTTAGTTTAGAAAGAAAAACATGAGGAGATGTTGCAAGAAGGGGAGAAAATTGTGACTCAGAGTTTGTTATTTGGCTTTGATGTTGACAACGAAGGGATATTGGAATTGAGTTCCAAAGCTCAGGTGCCGCATATGAAAAAGCACGATTGCAAATTTTGAGAGATGATTGATTCAGAGGTCGAAGGAGAGTTACATGAGAAGAGGATCTAGTAGATCCAGGTTGTTGTGGAATTATCAGATTTCTTAGGTAGACTGGTTTTGATGTATGGAGTGAGTTATAAGTCATCGATATTATTTTATATTCAATGCGTTCTGTTATTTTGAGCCAGTGGAGAGATTTGAGTAATGGTGTAATGTGGCAAACTTTAGGCGATTTAGTTACTGCACGAGCTAAGGCATTTTGAATCGATTGGAGTTTACATATGGAAGCCTTTGGAAGATTGTGAAACAGTGAGTTGCAGTAGTCTAACTTAGAGTGAACTATTGAAGTGGCAATAGTGGAAGCAGTTTTAATATCAAGGTAGGGGCGAAGGCGACGTAGATCACGAATGTGAGCATAACAGGTTTTTGATAGTTGAGATATGTGAGCTTCAAAATTTAAGGAGTCAAAAGTAAATCCAAGATTTTTTGCAGTTGGAACAGGGGTTATTATTGTATCTGGGGCTAAAATCAGTGTGGGATTTTCAATTTTTTCAGTTGTTGTGGCAGTCCAAATAAGAGAAATTCTGTTTTGGAGGGATTGAGGGCAAGGAGATTAGCTGACATCCACGATGAGATTGACAAAAATGCTGATTCTAGTTGACGATAAATAACTTTCTAAAGCGCTTTTACCATCCAGCTTAATTAATTTGTGTAAAGCGCCTTTGACTTTGACCTATAATCCTATATCATGCATACGTCGCTGTATAAATTGTCTAGTATAATAATAATAATAATAATAATAATAATAATAATAATAATAATAATAATAATAATAATAAATGATAAACCAGTTAGAAATTAACTCAGTGTTCATACACTGTCACTTCTTGTTTTCTAAGGTTAATGGGCCATCACCAGCACTGTTCACAGGGCCGCCGAGAGGGGGACGGGGGCGGGGGTTAATGCACAGGGGCCCGGCGGTCTGGAGGAGGCCCGGGCCGATGATAAATATGCATAATTAACAACAGTACCAATAATAACACTAAAGAAAGGGGGCCCGGCGAGTAAAAAGGGGCCCGGACCTGAGGGCATCAAAAGGAACAGTGTGAACAGGGGCGTCATTTGGGGGAGGGGCAGGCGGGCCTTCCCCCAAGGAAAATGAAGAAATAATGTATTAAGTAAATAAATAAATGTGCAAAAAAATCGATCGCCAAAATTGTCCAAAATTTTTCACATTTGCCAAAATTGGTCCAAAAATTGCCAAAAATTTGCCTATGATTGCCCATAATTTGCCAAAATTTGGCCAAAAAATTATCTCGCCTCCAAGAAAAGTGTGAAATAACGCTACTGCTACTGAATGTGAAAAAGAGCGACAAGAAAAAAAAGGTCATCACTAGTTTTCAATAGTTGCAACATGACATTGTGTCGATTACGGTAATTTGGGTTAAACCAATGGAAAGCAAAAAAAGGGTCGTCAGCAATTTTTTAAATTTTTGTGTGTTTAGTGCAGTGCTAAATTTTCCTTTTAAAAGGCTATGGTTAAATGATAGTTGCTTGAATCTAGTTGGAGATTTTTAATTAATGCAACTTGCAGCTGTGCTATTACCGTACATTTATGGTTTCAATATATCTGGTGTGTGACAATTTATAGAAATAATATTGAAAATTAGAGCAAAGTAATATGCATTAAGCCATGCATTTTCATGTCTCCTCCCCCCCCCACTGCTTGTCATATCCCCCGAATGTTCCCCCCACTGCTCCAGGTAACAAATCGCACCCTGTGTAAGTGTTATTATCTTATATTGGATACGTTCTGTTATTTTAAGCCAATGTAATGATTTCAATATGGGTGAAATATGGGAGAATTTAGGTGACTTAGTAACAGCACGAGCCAATGCATTTTGTATTGGTTGCAATTTGTTGATGGAGGCTCTGGGAAGGTTATAATAGACTAGTAGAGGTAATTACAGTAATCTAATTTGGAGTGGACTATTGAGATGGCGATTGTGGAGGCAGTTTTGATATCGAGGCAAGCACGTAGGCGATGAAGGTCACGAATATGAACAAAGCAGGCTTTTGAAAGTTGGGAGATTTGTGATTCAAAGTTTAGAAAAGAATCAAATTTGAATCTCAGATTTCTTGCAGTTAGAACCTTTCCCGTAGCTATTTTAAGAAAGGCTGAGCGCCTAAGAATAAGCAGCAACTACTGTGCTGCTTACCAAGGCGCTATATAAATCCACAAGATTTTACTTTACTTTAAGTTATTCGTAATCGTTACGAATGATTGTGAATTTGTGATTGATCAACCCTTTTAGAAAATCAGCTTTGGTTTTCAGCAGATCCCTAAGTTTACTCTCAATGGTCATGTGCTATAACTGAACTGACGTCACTGATGATGCACAGCACCTTTACAAAACAAGTTTGATTTGTAATTACTAATTTGGGGCTGTCCATTAATTATGTCAACAATTTTTGGGCAATTTTTGACCCCCTCCCCCTTGTCAACAACTGTCAACTTTCACTTACCCCCCCCCATAATTACGTCAAAAACTTTTGACCCCCCTCCCGAGATCAATGACAGGTCCCAATAACAAGATTATTATTTTGTGTTGTGATGACCATTTTTTCACTTTTTTGCTCATCGAGTGTCAAAATGTGGTGGTATGACCTTTTTTGCCATGCTTTTTTCCATTGTAATAAGTAGTATTCCATGAAATTTCCTATTTTTTGATTATTTGTAAAAAGTGAAATTGTTGACGTCAACTTCTCTTGACCCCCTCCCCCCTGTCAACAATTGTCAAACTTTTCAAACACCCTCCCCTAAATTGTTGACGTAATTAATGGACAACCCCTTTGCACATTAGTGTCGTGTTGATATATGATAAATATATGTATTTATGTTTATTTATGTATCTATGTATATATAAGTATATATATATTTATGTGTATGTAGAATATATATACATGTATGTACATATATATGTATATATAAATGAATGTATATATGCAAATATGTATATTTTTAAATATGTATATAATATACCTAGGTTCACATATGCTGTCAGTAATGAATTTTATTGAGCCTTTATTCATAACAACAGAGTCAATACAGTAATATTCAAACACAATAATAATTAAAAAATGAAAAGTTCACAATGTTTGATATGAAAAGCGGTAATGCAAATTCATCATAATAGAACTGTTTTCAAATGGAAATTTAACAAATATTTCCTAAAATGTAGTAACATATTTTCACTTAAAATTCAGGAATATGAAATCACTAAACACTGTTCTACCAACATGTATACAAATTCAAAGTGACCCATTGCATCAGTACGTAGCCTGTAATAAAATTAGCACATTTGACAATGACGATGAGCCAAAAAGGGCGATTCAAATACTTGAGTGAAACAATTTTTCTACTCCAAGAAAACACTTTACACTGACAGCTCTCTAGAATGTAATTACATATTTCAAATAAACTTCAGCATTACAAAACTCGTAAGAAATATTGTGCAAACATTTACACTACATAAATACTAGTGAATGTAGCACAGTGGCAAATATAAAAAAAGAGCACATGTGACTAATGGCCATGTACCAAAAACAGTGATTTTAAATACTCGAGTGCAACAACTATATCTATCTGAAAAATATCACACCAACGATCTCAGCTAAATTATTGGCCCAAACACTACATCTCTGACCTAAATTTGAACACAATCCAATGAAAGCATTGTTAAAGTCATATCTATATATATAATTCTCGATGTACGTCCGACGGCAACACGGCAGGATTGCAAGACGCTGTTGTCATTGACAACCAAATATTGTTTAATCAAAACTATTAACAACGGAGCGTTTAACGAAGCGTCTTAATTGCAGCTTAAACCCCCGTCCCTCTTTCCTCACCCCTCCCTCTCCCAATCGCCCAGGCCCCAACCCATTCCCGCCCTGACCCCAAACCCCTTTCCCCTTCCCTCTCCCCATCCCTCTCCCCATCCCTCTCCCAATCCCCCTTCCATCTCCCCATCCCTCTCCCAATCCCCCTTCCCTCTCCCAATCGCCCTGGCCCCAACACATCCCCGCCTAGACGCAGGCCTCAACCCATACCCGCCCCGTCCTACCAGGCTACCCCAAAGGCCTCAAACCCCCGTTCCCATTCCCTCTCCCAATCGCCCGGGCCCAACACATTCCCGCCCAGGCCCCAACCCATACCGCCCCACCCTACCCCACAGGCCCCAAAACCCCCGTTACCCTTCCCTCTCCCAACCCCCATTCCCTCTCCCCAAACCTCTCCCAATCGCCCCGGGCCCCATCCCAATGGACCCATACCCGCCCCGCCTACCCCACAGGCCGCAAACCCCAGTTCCATTTCCTCACCATCCCTCTCCCAACCCCCAATTCCCTCTCACCATCCCTTTCCCAATCGCCCCGGCCCCAACCCATCACCGCTCCGCCCTACCCCACCGGCCCCAAACCCCGTTCCCAAACCTACGGCCCCAAACCCCGTTCACAAACCTACACAACGCTGTTCCGAAAACCCGTACAACCCACTTTCCTCCTCCCAAATCTCCCTTCCTCTCCCAATGCCCTGCCCCCGTTATTATATTTATTTACTCCTTCCTAACCTCAAACCCTATTTTTTAAAAATTTAACCCCTCAAGTGGGGATTAAATTTTCAGACGCCATCACCATACTGGGGATTTAATTTTTGGAAAAGCGTTCTTCAGAAATGATTGCTGTAACATTTTAAATTTGCTATATCTCAGGCTATGTAGGAGCTAAAAAGATGAGGTTTGCACCATTGTTTAGATTGTTTATTCCTCTTTCTAACCGTCCGTGCAAAACAAAAAAATTTGGGGGTAGAGTCCACTTTACGGCCTAAAATATAACCCTCTCCCCCAAAATATTTTTATAGCCCCTAGCAAAATATTTTCAGCGGTAACCCCACTTTGGTCAGCGGCAAAGTTGTAAAGGGATGTCAGAGGAACAAAATAAACCAAAAAGTTTGAAAATCGGTCGACATTTGGTAAAGATCTATCAATTCTAACCCGATGACCCCAATGTTTCAACATAATTATTATCGGTGAATTTCGCGAAAGTTTTGAATTCTGATCAAAATTACATGATCCAGCGAAGGCATTATGTCCATTCCCATTGATGCTATTGCTGGATCATGACTGAATTCCTAAATCGATTTCTGTTCCATTAAATATTTTAATTTTAGTTTCCTACTTTTTTGAATTTGCTATATCTCAGGCTATATAAGAGCTAAGAAGATGAGGTTTGCACTATTGTTTAGCCTTTTTATTCCTCTTTCTAACCGTCCGAGCAAAACAAAAAAATCTAGTGTTCGCGAGGTTTGCGACAATAAAGTGAGAATGAGGAGCAGGCTATTGGTCGGAGTGAAAAAAAGCAGCACAGCAAACAGGAGATCAAGCACTGCATGTCGTTCGACACTGCCAAATCATTACACTAACGCTGACTATCAAGTTTCAGAAAATTCACGCGAATGGGCGTTAACTCGGTTGAAGGAAAAGGCGGCGAGTTAGGGAAATTAATTGCGCAAAATCATATTGCATTTGCACAAAATTGGGTGGTAAAACAGCCAATCTCCCCGTCATTTTTGACGGGTAAATACCTAGTCTTCCATAATATCCAGTGTTGCAAGTTGCAAACTGGGCTTTGCTGTGTACATCTGTGCATGGACAGCAGTGTAACCACTTGCCTGAGAGGCAGTGAGAGCTGTCATCACTTGATTGAGCTGTTTAAAGGATACGTAGTCATAAGAGCTTTTAGGTCACAATCAATATTTAAACTTACACAAAAAATATTTAATTTAGACCTAATCCAATAATGGAGCAGTATTATTAATTAATACATTTGTTGACAGAAGCAAAACCCATTATAAGCTCTAAACAGATTATAATGGAATTGAATATTACCCAATGTTATGCATCGTTATTCAAACTGTTTATAGAGATAAAACTGTCTTTAGTCTGTACTCTCATTATATACCATACAAATGGTGCATTACTAAAGCTAACACAAATCTGCAACAGCAAATCTCAAAACTTACAAGTCTTAACATTTGTAGCAATGACAGACCAAAAATCATTCAAAACTGTATACATCAAAACTAAATAATACTAAACGTACTCATAAATATCCTGTAACAATCTGTTACACTGAGGTAAATAAATCTATCCTGCAAAATGATACATGGCATTCTCTTATGCAACTAAAAATATTAAGGCAACACAATTGTGCAAGAATGGCAAATTATTTTTCATTGAGCACCACCAGAAAGTTTCATATCTATATTACTATAGCAAGCAAACACTATTCTATTCACTATTCTATTGACAGCAACAGTATCATAATCGCTTTAAGAAGGCAATTCTCTGATTGGAAGATGGTCCTAATCTGTTGGTCCCAGGGCAGGCTCATTAGCTTCTAATATGGTCATCTGCTGAACATTGTGGCAGAGCCTATATGAATCGTCCAGCGCCTGTCGATTCTGCAACAGCAAATCTGTATATTGTTAGAGATGCTAGTCTACCTGTTGAAATGTTTGTATCAAACCAGTTTTTGGTAAATGATGTATACAATATCAAGCAATCAAGTGTTTTGCATTCTTATATACAGGCCTGAAAGAATGAATGAATGAAGACTACCAAAGAAAGCACTATACAATTACGTTGAAGGGAAAAGGAGAATAGTCTACCTGCTAGTCTACCAAGAAAAACATGGATAGCAAACTTAAAAGAGGATGCAGAAGAAATGCAAATGAACTTCATCCAAACGACCAAAGCAGCAAGAGATAGACAGAAGAGGAAGGAACTCATTCAGATCTATTGTTCAACTCAATAGGTGGAAGGAAAGAAAGAAGATGAAGATACAGGCCTATGTAGGAAGTTATAAAAACAGCAGGAAGTACACAATATAATAATGCCAAGAACCAAACAACGTAATGAAAAGTTCTAAAAAATTTAACATAATAAAAGGAAGTCTGAGTCTACAACATTGCTATAAGTACCACTGATTGATACCTTAAGAGTATTATAACTGGTGCTATAAAAGTGCATAATTTTATTATTGCTACTATTACTACCACTAATGAGAAGACGATTTTAATTTTCCTTATTAACATCAGCCACAATGTATGGAGATACAACCGATACAAAATAAAAATATAAATTAGTGAATTAACAGCATTAATATAGTAACTGATGAAGATCTCAGACTTCAAAAGTTAAGAAATGCTTTTTTTAATAAAGACATCAAAAATCTCAAACTGACAAATATTAATACAAATAATAAAATCCAAGTTTTTCATTTGAAACTGCTTGATATTAAATTTAATGAGCATTAACAGATATGGATTCACATAATGAACAGGAAAGAATGGCAGATAACTGTGGAGATGGCATTATACACCAATGGGCAAATATGCTCAAAGTTAATGATGACGATGATTCACATTAGATAACATGAAGTGCTATGACAATAATGGGTTAGTTTGTAAATAAGAAAAACTCACCTTGTCTGAGACGATGAAAATTCTGCCTTCAACTTCAGGTGCCAGAGCTAAATCTGCTAATTCATTTTCTGCAATATCTATACTTGTTCTTCTTAACAGAACACTTCGTGACTTTTCTGGGCTGCAGAGGCTTGCACGACGACTGGAAGAAGTGAGCAGACTTGACTGATTTGCAAAAGAGCTGTCGTGTTCCTCAGCATCATCAATGGTCAACCGTCGGGCAATGCTCATCCGTCTGCATGAAGGCCATTTATAAACGCAGTTATTCAAACCCCAACCAACAATCAACTAGCATAAAAGCTTTTAAAATGTTAGACATGGTTTGAACACAATGACTACTGCTAGTGACAAGGGTACTTCTCTAAGAGAATTATAAAAAAAGTTCAGTTCTTTGACTGATCAGTTATAAAGAAAGAATCATTATTACACGATCTAAAGTTAAAGTTAAAATTCAGTTAATTAATCTTCAAACATATCTACAGGTTAATTATCGGTCCACCTTCACTTACTGATTCAATGATGTGATGCTCTGCCGATGGTGATATTTCAACTTCTTCGTGCCCCTAATGACCATCACAGCATTGAAATGGTTTTGAACAAGTGTTGCGAGTGATGGACCCTCATCTGCTGGAACCTTGCAATGCAAGCGCACACAGAATACAAGATGACACATGAATTGCAGCAGGGGATTGCATAACTATGTTACCCAAAACTTGATTAACAACTGCTGGTATGCATTAATCAAGTAGACAGACAATGAAAAGAGGCAGTGAGGAGGAGGAGGAGGTAAATGGAAAGTCACCAGCAGACTGTGCACAGTGTGCTGCAATGCTAGAACAAAAACACAAGAAGCAAATGAAAATTGTTTAGACATGCAGAAAGTGTGTCAGCGCTCAATCTGCCAGCTGAGAATGATGTCATCCATTCAAAGAAACTCTAAAATATCAATAATTATTTGAGGCCGATAATAGGCCGGAGGCACAATGGTGCCCCTCAAGTATGAACTAATATTGAACAGTAACTCAAATCTTTCTTACAAGAACTTCACATTCAGAGAAAACAGTGTATCCATCTTTGCCTCCAGCTAAATATCCCTTTGTGCATAATCGATAAGTCTGCAAAGAAAGAACATTATCAAAACAGTAATGCATTTGCTACTTCAGAATGAAATCACTATTGCATTTCTATTCAATTATGGACAAATAAATGACTTGGTCATTAATAATTTACAATAACTAACTGAAAATCATCCAAAAGATATTTTATTACAATTTTCTTAAGTTAACTGGCACTTCAAAAAAGATATTTTAGAACTCCATAAAACTTTAAATCAGATAAGACATATGTTTGAAAAAATATCATTAATGTTGGCCAAAGGCATTAAAAAGACGTTACCTTGTGAGGTTGGACATAGTCTCCGCCGACCTTCACATGTTTTGCATCCACCCTCTCCCCAGGAGGCCTTGCTGGATCAAATCCAAATGTGACGCCTGCCACCTGAGGAAACCGACCTTCATGAACTGGGTATTTTGAAACACCATTTTCCAATGCACGGACCAACTGCTCACCTAACAACAGTTGGAATACGCCAATCTTTAATGCAAGCAAAACAGCATTTTACTGAAAAGAAATATTAACAATAGCTACAACTCTGCATCAATAACGCTGTTGAATGCCACTAATGAAATTACTGATATTCAAATGAAGGAATCATGAATGGATAAATGCAGATGTGTTTCCATAACAAGAATTGCAACATTCTAAATATCCCACTCTTACAAAAAACTGAACATGAAAAAGCATAGAAATTCAAATGGACTTCTGATTGCCATCTAGATGGACAAATCTCAACCACAATTTGATTCAAATCGTTCACAACAATTCAATTTGAAAACAGAAAAATTGACTTCAGCTACAGTATTTTCAGCTCTACTTCAATTTCTATGATTATAGGTTTGATTCGGTAACAATTCAATTTTTTGACTGAAAAAAGTGAGGGAACAATCATAATCAAGAGATCAGTTAAGATTAAGATGACAAGACGTGTAGTGAATAGATAAATGAATAAGAAAACAGTGCTGCATCGTGCATGATAGAGCATAATTAAAATCAATCTATGACCACAACAGCAGACAAAACAGTCAGAAGCAAAAATGTGCAGTTCAGAAATATCTCACTTCCTTACCATTTATTTTAAGCACTGAAAGCTGATCAACAGTTGGAAAAATCGTCATTAAATCTTTTATCTTGAATTCGCCTTTTGGGTGAATGCAGTCGGATCGAAGCGTGCCAGAGTTAAGGATAACCACATCAACATTTGTTGCACTCAGCATAATATCTGCCACAAAATTTCCTATACAGAAAAATAAAAATACAATGACATGCATCCAGCAGTTTGGTTCTTTAGGCAATTCATTGATTCATGTAATTGAAATATATAAAAGGCACTTATTTTACCCAATTTTACAAACAAATCAAACGTGCCATTGCTAATACAATCCATATGTTTGCTGCCTGCTATACAAGGGCAAGTGTTATTATTATCATTGTTATTATTATTATTATTATTATTATTATTATTATTATTATTATTATTATTATTATTATTATTATTTGAGACAGGTGAGAAGACGGGAAAGGTAAACAGAAACAGAAACACACTAGAGATGCATGTTGATGGAACAGGATCAAGTCCCACCGGAGTCCTAAGGTCGACTCAGCCTAACTTGCTAGAGGTGTGGTAGTATAAATGAGGAGCAGTTTTAAGCTGAGAGGTAAAACTTGGGTCTGGGGAAAGTAATTGCAACCTACCCCAGATTAATGGCTTATACCACCTACATCGCTGATTGCATAGATCAGAGATGAGCACTGGATCCCAAAGCTCGAACTTGAGTACGGGATCTACCTTTACCTTTCTAATATTGAGGCAATTTTTATAGCACTCTGGGCATGATGAAGGCCAAAGTTAAAGGCATTTTAGCAAACGCCACTTGCATGAGAGTGAAACATGTGAATTAGAAATTAGATAAAATATAGCACTGAATCAGGACCAATATTAGAAATTCAATTGAAATCCAATTGAATCAAGTACGGTAGCTGAAACATAAATGGGCAGCATTTCAATGGCTGTCAACTCAGTGGAGACCAAAAACATAAGTCTCCAGGAAACGAGCAGAAGCACTTATGACAGGAGATGGCAATCACATTTTTATTCACATGACATGCACTTGCAACATAGAGCATCGACAGGCAGCACCTGTATATAACATGTGACACGTGCATAAGACTGCATAGCATGAGGGTCTAAACTGGCTTTGCTAAAATGCATGTAATGTGGTTATAACCTAAGTTTGTTTCTGATGTCCTCACGGCCGAAAATCGACCATCAAGTTCCACATCAACATGACCAAGTACAGCCTCCATCTTGGAACCAATCAAGTCTGAAATCAGAAAATTCACAGCAGTGAAATGCTTTCACTAAATCAGTGCAAACAGGAAAAATACAATGCCTGTAAGTAAGTAGAATAAAAAAATTTAAAGAAAGAAAGAAAATACAAATTTTGATTTTTCTAATTATTCAGCGTAAATATCCAGGAGTCAATTTGTCAACTAAAACCCAAGTACACGTATATGCAATAATAATAACAGTTACACTACCAGATAATGATTGCTGTAACAGAAACAGTCATTACATTACAATCCATAAAACAATATACCACACTAGAACATTTCTTCCAATCCATCCTAGATATTTTCCCACATAATTTTAATCAGTTACCCAATAACATGAGTTGCAACAGTAGAAGGCATCAAATAATTTCTACTGCAAGTAAGCAATGACAAAGCAATATATATCTATGTGTGTGTGTGTGCTTGTGTTTTTGTGCACACACATGCATCATAGTATTTTTTTAAATTTCAATTCCATAGAGAAGCAACTAATATGAACTTATTTACCAATAAATTCCTTAGTAATCTGCTTCATTTCTTCATCTTCCTCTAAATTTGAATTTATTTCAATTTTTTTAACATCAACATCAACGCGTCCATCCTTTTTAAACGTCAGTGTGATTTGGCCCAAGTATCGAAAATCTGTTCCACTTTTAACAACATATTTATTGTTGATCTAAACAAACAAAGCATATACATAAATTTCATGAACTCAGCACTATTTACTGGTGTGTGTATATATATATATATACACACACACACACACAGTCACACACACACACACACACAAACACACACACATATAAATTTCATTTTTACAGGTAAACCTGTAAAAATGAAATTTAAATTAAACTTGCAAGATGCAAAGTGTTGTGTTTTTAAGTGCTAAAGCCGGTCATTGCTGCCTGATTCTTGGGACAGCTGTTCAGTGTTCAAGCCTATTCAGGTGTCACGTGTACCAAGCAAAAACTATTGCAATGCAAACTGCAGATAAATCTGCCCAAAATTTAGTCTCATCTCTGGTGAGTAAAATGGCAAATTCAATTCCTTTCAACACAAACCCACACTCCCAGCCATCCCTACTCAATCCAACCCACAAACAGCCTTAAAAACTGGATAAGTTAGATATACAGCTCACAAGGATTTTCTTGACATTTTGATTATTATGAATGTTAATACGTTATATTAAAATATATAACAGGTGTTGTTTTCTTATAAATTTCAAAATTGGATTCCATTCAATTTGAAATAGTTAGACTATATTAACTTTTATTGCTGGGGTACAACGGCGTAGAGGCGAGTCCCCCGGGTGGCGGGTAGGGAAAGTCCTGGGCAGGGAAACCGTCTAATACAGAATAAGGTGCCGTGGACCGACTGTACCAGAAGACAATGGTGTAATCAAACACAGCGAAAGATCTTCAAGCACAGGCGAGGCTGCTGAGAGCGGATATCCAATTTAAGGGGATATTGTGGTCACCTTGATATACTGTGAAGCACGGAGAATATGAGGGTTATGGAATGACATGAAACAAGGACATAAAATCAGAAGAAGAAGACTTAGATGGCATGGACAAGTACATAGAATGAAAGACAACAGAATCCCACATAAAACACTCTGCACAGCCAAAGAAGGCAGAGGAAGAGGAAGGGAAAAAATGGATGGATAACATCAAAGACTTTGAAAGATGCCAGATATCAGTAATTGATGAAAAGAGACTAACAACAGAAAAAGATATATGGAGAAGTCCATGTCTAGCTATTACCGCTAATGATACGGACTATGAAAAGAGTTTAAAAATTAGTGCTGTGCAATGCATCACTTTGAACATATAAGAAATAATTAACCTTACAACTAGGTGACCCCAGAAAATATCATAAGGTACTCAGTATTATTATGATGACTGTAGTTGTATGGTGTCACTAAAGAGCAAATCCAGCATCTTTTAAATTTTAGCCTATCATACAAGAGACAAAGTAATTTTAAAGAAAATAAATAAAATCAGACAATATCTATATAAAATGCATAAAAGATTACTGCAAGTCAAATATATTTGAATTAGAAAATAAGCACCCGAGTCCAAATATATATGCATGCACACTATAACTACAGAGCATCATGGAATCAATAAAGTTATCAATCATTTCAAACAGGTCCAAAACATGCTCATATTTGTAGCAAGGTGCTTAATCAATGATCACATGAACTCGCTATTTCTGTTCTTTAAACATTTTTTACATCATTATCATAAGTGTCAAATACTGTGGATGAAATTTAGAACCTGTACTGACCTGTTTCACGCCAAAGTCATGATCATGACCACCAAGAATCAAATCAATTTCATCAACATTTTCAGCAAGCCGAATGTCGTTTGGCCAGCGCATGTGAGTCAAGGCAATGATATAATCAGCCCCCTATGCACATAATAAAAATGACTGAAGAAATAATTACTGGCAATAATGATTAATAAAATCATAATTGCTCTAAATAATCAAAAGGAAATCAGATCACATGCCAATCTACCTGACTACGAAGCTCTTTAGCTAAAGTCACTCCTTCCTCGATAAAATCAAGGCACATGACATCTTGTGGATCAACAGTTGCAAGAGTTGCGATCCATTCTTCTTCAACCAAACCAACAATTCCAATCTATGATAACAAGAGTTTTGTCACAATTCAGCAATAGGCAACAGTTCGAACATCATTGCAGCTGACATAAGCCAATCAACTCTTAAGATAGCTGCTTGGCTTAAAACCTAATGCCTCAGCTATGTTAAGCATTTGGCTAAGCACAGTCTCCCGAGTCTGAAACTAAAATACGAAAGAAGCACTTGAATAATTACAACTGACCAAAATCATTTAACTTTAACAGGTGTAATTAAATTTCTAAAATAATTTGTCTATGCAGCATTATCAAAGATCATTCCAGATAAAACAACATTTAAATTACTGATTTTACCAAATGTTATATTCAACAAGAACAGTCTAGCATCAGAGCCATAGCTAGGGGGTGGGCAAGTTGCCCAGACGCCGTTATGGGGGGAGGGGCGCCAGAAACCATGGTTGATTTTATTCATGACAGAAGTTTCAACAAGTTAAACGCCCGTCGTCAAAAGCAGCATTGCCAGTATGAAAGCAAATAAAGGTCATCACTCGCTTTCTGCACCACTTTCACTATTTAACTCCTCCAATGTCATGAAAAGTGTGATAAGCAAAAAAGGTCATCACCAATTTTTTAGATTGCTAGGGGCTAAAATGTATACTTTGCCACAGGTGCCGAATACTCTTGCTACAGCTCTGTCTAGCATCTAAGTGGGTATCACATCAAATCCCCAAAAAGATAAAATGATGAGAAATTAGCAAAACTGATCAGAGACAGTATATACACTATACAGTCACATGCACATAAAAACACATAAAGCAAACTGGTGACATCAAGTCAAATGACAATGAATACATCATATATTGACCCCATAGTCACTTTACAGATGATAAAGGGCAAGAATGAGAAGATGCAAAATATTGCTCAGCCAATGAGATAAAATCATCCATGGCCTATATATTAGTAATATGTCAACGAATAGCAAAATAAGAAAAGCACAAATCATAAATACCGGTAATGTCACTAAATTTAGGAACATAATGGAAAGCCTAACAACCCAACAGCAGTCAAAAATGTTTACTTAATTACCAGATTTAACAGCTTTATGAAACAGACAGGAAGTACATGTAATTCATGTAGTCAGACTTGCCTTGATGCCTTTCCATTCGATAATAGTTGATAATTTTCCATTTGCAAGCGGTATGTCCTCAATGAGGTCGAATACATTGCTCAATAACCATGGAAAATTGGTCTGTTCAGCCAACTGGACCAAAGTGTCAACTCCACAATCTGCAAAAATTAACTTAATATAGCATATCAAATAGCATATATGCATAAACAGGAATTCTTTTAAATAGCTTAACCTCAGAAATATCTATTAGGACAATCTGAACATTTCACTGATTCCTACTATCTCGACTCGTTCATCTCAAATATTTCACCCTCTAAATTGGCCAAGGAACAAGGCTGGGATGCATTACAGTTCTGGATAATTAATCAGCAATGTTAATTTGTTGGGAGTTTAACTAGCAGTGGTCAAGAACAACCCTCAACTGAAGTTAAAAAATTTCATATGGAGTAATCTGATCCCCAATGCTTTTTAAAATATCAAACACTGGTAACACTGGTCAACAAGGTTTTTGTTTCCTGTGCAATTTCTGGTGTTCCAGGTAGATTTTGTCATGCTGATTACAGGAATAATTTTGAAATTTTCCTATCACGTAAGTTTTTCGAGAAAAAGCTGATTTTAAATTTAAAAACTATAAGAATTTTAAAATCGTGGTATTCGAGAGTTATCTGAGTTATGGGTATTCAGGTTAGACAAGAATCTTATGTGACCGCCATAACAGATGTAATATGCACTGCTGGCTCACTTAACTACATGGATTTTGAAAATTAGTATAATTAGGCATGTCCAGACATGCCCAGATGCGCCCAAACCTGTCTTCAAGACTATATGCCTAGCATGTATTGTTGGTATGGTTACGCAGTCCTATATAAATACCAAGCAGCACTAGGAAGCAGCTGCAGTCGTTCTATTTGATGAGATATAACTGTTTAGTTAAAGGCTGTGAATTGAATATATTAACTAATTTAATTAAAGTTTCTGAAATGTCATGTCGATGTCGCAATAGCAGTGACACGTTCTGCTACATCTGTGGAGAGTTTACGTTGAAATCACAGAAGCGGAGTATGACGGCAATCATAAAGAAAGGATATGAGTTATATTTTGGATGCAAAATTGGCGACCAGGACAAAGTATGGGCACCTCATATATGTTGTTCATCTTGTGCTACCAGGCTGCGAGCTTGGCTTGCAGGTAAGCGTCCATCCATGCCATTCGCCATAACAATGATATGGAGGGAGCAGAATAATCATGTAACGGATTGCTATTTCTGAGTGACAAATGTTACAGGATTTTCTTCAAAGAATAGGAAGTCTATTGAGTATCCTAACCTTGCCTCGGCAATGAGACCAGTTCCACACGACGAGAGTCTTCCTGTTCCAACCCCCCCGAGTTTTGGACACTGGAGGACGAGGACGAGCATGCAGAGACAGATGAAATGCTGCAGATAGTTGATGATTCAGCTACGGAAGACCCAGAGTTTGAGCCATCGACATCCAGCAATCCTCATTTGATTTCTCAGGCAGAGCTCAATGATCTGGTCAGAGACTTAGATTTGTCAAAAAATCAAGCAGAATTGCTTGGATCTAGGTTGCAAGGATGGAATCTGCTCTTTCCAGGTACAAAAATTTCAGTATTTTCGTAAACGGCATGAAGACTTGACTCGATTCTTCAAAAAATTGACAGTCTTACTTTTTGCATTGACATTGATGGATTGCTTTCTGCTTTCGGCTGTAAGCACAATCCATCCGAATGGCGACTTTTTGTTGACTCTTCGCTGTTAAGTTTAAAGGCTGTTTTGCTGCACAATGGCAATTCATACCCTTCAGTACCCATTGGACATGCTGCTTACATGAAGGAAACATATGAGAACATGCAGCTGCTATTTAAACACATAGAATACTCGAGATACAACTGGAATATATGTGGAGATCTGAAAGTTGTTGCAATTCTACTCGGTCTGCAGCTAGGCTACACCAAGTACTGCTGCTTTCTTTGCGAGTGGGACAGCCGAGCTAGAGATTCACATTATGTGAGAAAGGTCTGGCCACCTCGCAGGGACTTGGTTCCAGGACAGAAGAACGTTAAACATGATCCTCTCGTTGATCCGAAGAACATTTATCTCCCACCTTTGCACGTCAAACTTGGGTTAATGAAAAACTTTGTCAAAGCAATGAACAAAGAAAGTGAAAACTTTTCATACCTGTACTTACAACAGAGGTTTCCACGCACCAGTGATGCTAAAATAAAAGAAGGCGTTTTTGTTGGCCCACAGATTCGAGAGATGCTCAAGGACAGTCACTTTGAGGGCCTTCTGCAGGGTGCCGAGCATGTTGACTGGACAGCCTTCAGGGATGTTGTTGCTAACTTTCTGGGCAACTACAAGGCGCCAAACTATGTTGAACAAGTTGGAAATCTGCTACAAGCTTACAAGGCAATGAAATGCAACATGTCACTGAAGATACACTTCCTTCATTCTCACTTGGACTTCTTCCCGGACAATCTCGGCGCCGTCAGTGATGAACATGGTGAAAGATTTCACAAAGACATTGCCAGCATCGAGAAACGCTACCAGGGAAAGTGGAGTCCGTCTATGCTGGGAGACTACTGTTGGTCACTGATACGTGAAGCACAGGACAGTGACTACAAACGAAAATCTACAGCAAAACATTTCTAATGTTCTCATGTCTTGTCATTATTGCCTAGATCCTTCTGTAGGATTATGCTGCAGAAGACGTTACAATACTAAATGTTAAATTGTCGATTTCTTAAAAACCTTACGTGATACAGAAATTCTAATTACATATTTGTGTTCAGCAAGTCAAAATCTATTAGTTTCACCAAAATTTGTAGAGGAAACAAAAACTTGCATAAAATTTGTTGACCAGTGTTATAATTAATTAATCAGTCACAGCTCAGAGCAAGGCAAATTGTTCAGTAATTAGCAGGTAATTTGTAAATTTCACTTTATACATTTTTAAAAATGTCAGATTCATTAGTTTTTTCACTTTACAGCATGAAACAAACTACAACATAACTTTACATAAGTTCAGTATGTTCTGCAGGACTTTAATTTCTAGCCTCATAGACTGCATAATGTTGGAAATGTTGAATTCCAGAAATATGATGGAACAGTGCAATAACTTTTGATGTGATAAAATCAGTTTACAGCTGAATTGGTAATCAAAATTTTCATAGAAGAGTGACTAATACAAAGAAAACACCAGTAAATTAAAAGCACACTGATCTCAATTATTCCCTCTCCACTTTGAAGCACTCTGTGCTTGACCTGCTAAGCAATAATAATAATAATAATAATAATAATAATAATAATAATAATAATAAAATGGGCTTTCAAGTGGCATAGGAGGCATTAGTCTGTGTGAAAACCATTATAAAACCATTATAATTACTCTCAACATTTAATAGCCCAGTTTTCCTAAATAACATTTTAAATCCATTTATCGTTTCAACTGTTACTGCTGTTTTGTTTTTGCTTTTGGTTGCTTTTCCAATTGTCCCCAACCCTAGCACTAAAGAAATTGTTTTCCTTGGCCCCATACTTTTCTTGAAGAATTTACATTTGTAACATCTGGTGCTGCTATAGTGTGCTAAAGCAAAAAATCAATCGTGTGACAGATCTACTTAATCACTCTTTATTTTGTATGTTTCTATCAAATCTCCTCTCTCTCTTCTCCTTTCTAAAGTTGTCAGTCCACAATATTGAAGCTTTTTTCATAGATTAAATTATGGCATCTATTGACCATCTCTGTTGCTCATTTTTGCACATTTTCTAAAAGCTCCATATATCTTTTCAAGAATGAATTCAATGCTTGCACACAGTATTCTAGATGAGGTCATACTAATGTCTTATATCGTTTTCCATATACTGTATCTCTTTGTCTTGACTCACTATTGCTCTTTTCATTATTCCCAACATCCGGTTGCCCTTTTTTGCTGTCCCGTACATTGTCAAGATGGATTCATACACCTACTGTATGTATGATAACCTACAAGTCTCTTTCTCTGTGGTGGTTATGACATTTCCTCCAAAGCAAATTCAGTGTCATGATCAGATTATTTTCTTCTCATAGTTGGTCTATCTCTTTTTTGTCTTTTAGCAGATTTTTCTTTTCCATTTCCTCTTTCAATTTGCTCTTATATTGTTCTTTAGTCGATTCATCCTTGAGTTTGTCTATATTAAATTTCTTTTGTGGCTTTGGTGTTTTTTTATTCTGTAACCTCAGTCTTAGTTTTGCTATAACTAGCTGGTGGTCGCTTCCTATATCTGCACTGGGGAATGACCTGCAAGCAAGTATGCTTGATTTCCATTTCTTATTTATGATTATATAGTCTATCATATTTTTCACTTTACCATCTGGTGATTCCCATGTGTATTTATGCTTCTTTTTTCCTGCTTTGAAAAAGGTGTTGCTTATTGCTAAGTCATATGTCAGGCAGAAGTTCAATAATCTTCGTCCTCTTTCGTTTTCTTCTCCATATCCAAATTTTCCAATTGCTCCCATCCAATTTTCCCATGAATGCCCTACTTTGGCATTATAATCTCCCATTATAATTAATAAGTCATGTCTTGGTATTAGTTTGATTTCGTCCTGTAACATTTCATAGAATTTTTCTAGTTCTTCGTCTTTTGCTGTTGATGCTGGTGCATATACTTGAAAGATTGTCATTTTCCCGTAGTTTATGTGAAATCTTGCTTTTATTATTCTTTCCGATATTGCCTTGTATCCAATTAAAGCTTTTGTTGCTTCTTTTCTGATCATAATACCTACTCCTTCCTGGTGTTTATTATCGTCTCTTCCTGCGTATATGATTTTGACGTCGTCTTTGTTTATTTCTCCATTCCCTGTCCATCTTGTTTCACATAATCCCCAGCACCAGATGTTACAAATAATAAAGAAATATACATTAAAACTGCTGAAGAACAAATAGGATATATAGAGAGGAACAAGAAAAAGCCATGGATAACACAAACAGTATTGCAACTGAGTGATGAAAGAAAACACCTAAATGCGAAGAAAGAAAAAGGGGATAAAGTAGCCAAAAAGGAATACAATAGGATAACAAAAGAAATAAAAAGGAAATGTAAAGAGTGCAAAGAAAACTGGATACTTGGAAAATGCGCAGAAATAGAACGGTCAAACATACTCAACGACTCAAGGAAATTGTACCAGACGATCAAAGAATTATGTGGACAAATCCAATTGAAGACAACCACAATAACAGACAAGAATGGTAAAGTATTAGAAAACAAAAATGACATAATAACAAGATGGAAAGACTACTTTGAAGAATTATACAACACAGCAGGAAATAACAATGAAGACACCAACAAAAGGAAGGAGAACAGAGAAGAGAATGATGAAGAAGAAATAGCAAACTTTACAGAAGAGGAAATAAAAGAAGCCATAAAAAGATTGAAAGTTAGAAAATCTCCAGGAACAGATATGATAACAACAGAAATGCTACAAGCAGGAGAGGAAATTACAGTGAATATATTCCACAACCTATGCAATAAAATATTGAAGAAGAAAAATCACCAGAGGAATGGGGAAAAGCCATAATAGTACCAATACATAAAAAGGGGATAAAACAAACTGCAATAATTATAGAGGAATAAGCTTACTCAGTATACCAGGGAAAATATATACAAATGTGCTACAACAAAGACTCAAACACTACTCAGAAGAAATATTGACAGAGGAACAAGCAGGCTTCAGAATGGGAAGGAGTACAATTGATCAAATACATACGATCAGAAGGATAGTAGAAAAATATTCTTGAAACAAATAAGAAAATATACCACAATTTCATTGACTTCAAACAAGCATTTGACAGCATACAGCATGAAGATCTATGGCAAGCACTGAAGCACTATGGTATTCCAGAGAAGCTAGTGAATCTCATAAAAAACTTATACAGTAAAACAATGAGTAGAGTGAAAATTAATGGGGAACTAACAGAATGGTTTGAGATAACAATTGAACGAGACAAGGATGTGGCTTATCTCCACTGCTATTCAATATAATACTAGATGTGGTAATGCAAAAGCAATACAAAACACAAAAGAAGAAGATGCTGGAGTAAAAGTATATGGACAAACAATAAATAACTTAAGGTTTGCAGATGACATAGATGTGATAACAACAAAAGCAGATCACCTACAAATATTAACCAATGAAATAAGCAAGGCCGGAGAAGAAGTGGGGCTAAAAATAAATATACAGAAAACTAAAGCAATGGTCACGGGGAACAAGAAGGGAAAGTTAATCTAAAACTAAAGGAGGAAGTAGTAGAACAAGTACCAAAATTCGTATACCTAGGATCAGTACTGACAGAAGATGGCCTAAGTGAAGAAGACATAATAAGGAGAATTGGACTAGCAAGTGCAGCATTTGGAAAACTTCAGAAGATATGGAAAGACAATCAAATATCACTGAAAACAAAACTAAAGCTATATAATACACTGATCAAACCAATACTATTATATGGATAAGAATGCTGGACCATAAAGAAGAAAGACGAAAGAAGATTAATGACTGCAGAAATGAACTGGTTAAGAGGAATAGCAGGAGTCAGCAGAAGTCAAAGAATAAGAAATGAAACGATCAGAGAAAAGACAGAGCAAAAAGAAACGATACTCGAATCAATACAGAAACGAAGACTGAAATGGTTTGGTCATGTTGAAAGAATGAAGGAAGAAAGACTACCAAAGAAAGCACTATACAACTATGTTGAAGGGAAAAAGAAAAAGGAAGACCAAGAAAAACATGGATAGAAAACTTAAAAGAGGATGCAGGAGAAATGCAAATGAACTTCATCCAATTGACCAGAGCAGCAAGAGACAGACAGAAGTGGAAGGAACTCATTCAGACCCATCGTCCAACCCAATAGGGAAAGACGGAAGGAAAGAAAGAAGAAGAAGAAGATCAGATTATCCAAAACAAATTACAAATCATTTGTCAATAATAAAAAGCATCTGCCAGTCCACAGACCATTAAAATATTTTCTTCAGATCCTATATTGTAAAATTTTAGCATCATCATCAGAGTCAATTTTTCTACACATCTTTGCATCATCGGTAAATTTGAAAACTTTGGATAGCAATTCTTCATCAATATCATTTATGTATACTACAAGACCAATAGCCCAAGCATTGAACCTTGAGGCAATCCACTAGTTTTTGCCCATTCCGAATGGACAACCTTTATGTGAACCATTTATCTTCTTCCCATCAACCAATTTTTTTATCCAAATGAGAATATTCCCTCCTATTCCACAGGACTTTTATTAGCCAGTATTGTAATGCAACAACCATTAACATATTTTGCATACAACTTACCAAAATCATGATTACCATAGACAGCACAATGAATGCCAAGCGCGTTCAGAACTGGGACCATGTGTTTACCCTTCGTAAATGTACTCACTACAACGACAAAACAGAAAATATTGTCACACAAACAAAACTACCTACTCACAGCTGTAAAACTTTTATAAACTTAACAATATTAACTATAATTTTACAAAGTTTTCATTAAAACTGTATTCATTTACTGCACAGTTAGTTCAGTGGTCAGTGCAATAGCGTGCACAATCATAACTCGACCAGTGACAAGACGTGTATAACTACAAACAATCAGTACATCTTCTGCTTCCCTAGTGAAAGGAAAGGAAATGAGGGTGGGTCACTGGTCATCACCTTCATTAACCAAGACCAACAAAAAGGGAAAGCACTTACAATTAACATATGAAGGATCTCTAAATTGTAGATTCCAGAGTTCTACAAGAATGCTTAGCTACCCCCACTCTCCACCAATTTTGTTCTTGAATGCATCACTCAAAATCTGCTTCTTTCAAAGTAAGCAGAATCAACAATCAAAGAAAAGCATGGCTATTGGTCTTTTGCATTAACTTTTTTGAAAGAAACTTAATGTGCAGGACCAAGTTCACACAGAATCAAGTATTCACGTTTATTAGTAAATAGAGATACACCAATAATGCCTATGGCCAATTAATTATTGGCCCTAAACAGTCAGCCAAATTCACGCCAATGGATTTAATTGTTAATTATAGTTAGAAATTATTAAGAAACTACAGCAACAGAAACTGAAGTTTATATGGAATTATTAGTCATTGGGATGTCTAAGAATTGGAATGCCGCCATGTATGTTATTGCAGATGAACAAATCTACCGCTGAAGAAAAGTTTGGTTTTTAGTTTTTGCTTAGAAAAATAATTAATCTGGAAGTCTTGTAAGGTAGACAATTCAGAATTGGCATAACAATGCACACAATGCATTAGTGAAAACAATAAATACACCAAATACAAGATAGGTGAAAATTAACTTTCAGATTCGCCTGTTTTTTTCCAAACAAGTATAGATAACAAATATATCGTAACCTACTGAAATCTAGTATCAATGTTGTGAATCTTACTTATCGATGGATTGAATGCATCACCACTAAATAGCAGCAAAGGATCCAAATGTCGAAGTTGGCGAACAGCAGTGGCAAACCTAGCGGCACCGCCTACAGGCTCCTGGGCTCTAGCTTCTATGTTATATATATCATTGAAGTGCAGAATTGTTATTGTCTTTTCAGAATCCTCTGCTGCCATTCTTAAGAGATGAAACCGCTGATGCTTTCTGAGAAACATTCACAGAGAAATTAATTTAGAGACCAAGATGTAAAAATTGTAGATACAGGACAATAAATATAACAGCACAGCTCAAACTTTTGCAAATACAGGTACTTAAAATTCAGCAAGATCCATTAAATATAACATCTATGTAATATAAAGTCAACAAGCAGGCTTCAGAATGGGAAGAAGTACAATTGATCAAATACATACGATCAGAAGGATAGTAGAAAAATATTGCGAAACAAATAAGAAAATATACCACAATTTCATTGACTTCAAACAAGCATTTGACAGCATACAGCATGAAGATCTATGGCAAGCACTGAAGCACTATGGTATTCCAGAGAAGCTAGTGAATCTCATAAAAATTTATACAGTAAAACAATGAGCAGAGTGAAAATTAATGGGGAACTAACAGAATGGTTTGAGATAACAATTGGAACGAGACAAGGATGTGGCTTATCTCCACTGCTATTTAATATAATACTAGATGTGGTAATGCAAAAAGCAATACAAAACACAAAAGAAGAAGATGCTGGAGTAAAAGTATATGGACAAACAATAAATAATTTAAGGTTTGCAGATGACATAGATGTGATAACAACAAAAGCAGATCACCTACAAATATTAACCAATGAAATAAGCAAGGCCGGAGAAGAAGTGGGGCTAAAAATAAATATACAGAAAACTAAAGCAATGGTCACGGGGAACAAGAAGGGGAAAGTTAATCTAAAACTAAAGGAGGAAATAATAGAACAAGTACCAAAATTCGTATACCTAGGATCAGTACTAGACCCTGCACGGGCAGACTTATGGCAGCCCGGCCCGGCCCGGCCCGTCACTCTTTTGGCCCGGCCCGTTTCATTGCTTTTTCTTTAGGGTCCGGCCCGTTTCGGCCCGCCAAATTTCCGGCCCGGCCCGGCCCGCCCCAGCCTGCTCATTTGCGATTACAATTTGCAACCTAACTTTTGGGAAATCAGTCATGATTCAGTTGACGTTTTAATAACAGTCTTCTTAGTAAAATGTAGTGTCTACTGAAAACAACTCATAATGCAACAAAATTGAGGCCGATCGATAAAGTTTAAGCATTAGAATGCAAAAATAGTATGCTTTCAATGGTGTCCGTGTCTAAAGCAGTACGACGCTGTGTAATGGTTGTCCCAGCTGTACTAAATGACCGTTCACTGGCAGCACTGGACGCTGGAATTGCAAGGAGTTGCCTTGCCACACTGGACAAGAGTAAATATCCAAGACTTCCAAGTCTGGCGCCTTACTAGAGAGATCAGCGTCATCAGATGGAGCTATTAGTCACATTAAATACTGCATATATCCGAGTAAGCCGACTGAGAATCGGCTTGCTTGGTTAGGCCAAGGAAGCCTGGATAAATACCAAGTATTTATCAAGTGTTGCAACGTTCAGTAAGATAGCTCACTGTTTTATAATGTCTGTCTGACTGTCTGTCTGTCTGTCTGTCTGTCTAAAGATTTCCACGTAGTGACGAAGAGAAGGCGAAGGCAAGGAGATCAAAGTATTTCAAACAATACATTCAAGCGATCCTGGCTCTACACAGGCCCCAACGCTAGTCACTAGAATACGTATCTGGACAAGAAGGACAATGCGTATTGCGTAATGCTAATATAATCGGTCAGACTCTGCCTTTGAAGACTACGGGATTAGAATTTCTACTCACCTACATTACTTGCCCCAAATTACGTCATTCCATCTCTTGTGCGTTGGCACAGTTTCATATCTGATGACTCCATTTATACATTTTACTGCATATCACTATAGGGGAGTTATTACATTTCAGAGGGTGTTAATATTCTTCGTAGAATAAAGAGGTGGGGAGTATTTATTACCCGTAGAAAGATGACTGGGTGATTCATCTTTAGGGGGATTCATTTTAATTCGTTATACCGGAAACAATTGGCAAGTTCCTTTGATCTGGGGTTCCTTAATGGGTTAAACAGAGGTTGGGCCGACTTATGGCAGCCTGGCCCGGCCCGGCACTCATCCGGCCCAGCCCGGCCCGGCCCGTTTTATTTGGCAATCTTTTGAGCCCGGCCCGGCCCGCGGGCCGGGCGGCCCGCGGGCCGCCCGGCCCATGCAGGGGTCTAATCAGTACTGACAGAAGATGGCCTAAGTGAAGAAGACATAATAAGGAGAATTGGCCTAGCAAGTGCAGCATTTGGAAAACTTCAGAAGATATGGAAAGACAAACAAATATCACTGAAAACAAAACTAAAGCTATATAATACACTGATCAAACCAATACTATTATATGGATAAGAATGCTGGACCATAAAGAAGAAAGACGAAAGAAGATTAATGACTGCAGAAATGAACTGGTTAAGAGGAATAACAGGAGTCAGCAGAAGACAAAGAATAAGAAATGAAGCGATCAGAGAAAAGACAGAGCAAAAAGAAACGATACTCGAATCAATACAGAAACGAAGACTGAAATGGTTTGGTCATGTTGAAAGAATGAAGGAAGAAAGACTACCAAAGAAAGCACTATACAACTATGTTGAAGGGAAAAGGAGAAAAGGAAGACCAAGAAAAACATGGATAGAAAACTTAAAAGAGGATGCAGAAGAAATGCAAATGAACTTCATCCAAATGACCAGAGCAGCAAGAGACAGACAGAAGTGGAAGGAACTCATAGACCCATCGTCCAACCCAATAGGGAAAGACGGAAGGAAAGAAAGAAGAAGAAGAAGAATATAAAGTCAAATACAGGTACTTAAAATTCAGCAAAATCCATTAAATATAACATCTGTGTTATATAAAGTCGAATACAGGTACTTAAAATTCAGCAAAATCCATTAAATATAACATCTATGTAATATAAAGTCAAATACAGGTACTTAAAATTCAGCAAGATCCATTAAATATAACATCTATGTAATATAAAGTCGAATACAGGTACTTAAAATTCAGCAAAATCCATTAAATATAACATCTATGTAATATAAAGTCAAATACAGGTACTTAAAATTCAGCAAAATCCATTAAATATAACATCTGTGTAATATAAAGTCGAATACAGGTACTTAAAATTCAGCAAAATCCATTAAATATAACATCTATGTACCTGGTAATATAAAGTCGACAATCATTTGTAGGAGTCTAATAATACTTGCCAAAAACATTATCTTGATTGAGATACTAAATTTTATTAACAAAAAATTAGGAAGAGTAAACTCGATCACCATGATGATACTAAACTGACAAAGCATTTTACTGGATAATTCTGAATTCTGTACAGCAGATTGGATTAGAGATTTCAACTCTTAATAAATAATTATCTAAGTAACAAGCAAGCAAGCCTCTAATTCTTGCAAATCACCAATGACTGACACAAGAGTGTATTTCACCACTATAGTCATTAATAGTGGTTTATTAGAATACAACTGTTGTCACATTTTGTCTAAGTTGCAAGTTATCAAATTTCACAATATATCGCATCACTTCATAACATCATGCATAGAAGCGTCAGTCAAAGGTGCTCCAAACTCTAATCGGACAAGAAATAAGTAAACAATGCTATCATCCAGATAAGTAAAATTAATTTTCAGTGACCCAGATCTGCTAATTAAAGAAAAACAGCAATTAAAAGACATAGTATTTGTATTAATGTATCAGTATCCTGTTTTTACAATACTTGTAGAAACTGTTGTATTTTCTGTGCTTAGAAACATCACCGATGTGTATTCATTGCACAGCAGACTTATTTCAGCATGAAGGAGATAAAAAGAAATACACCAGTTCTCAAATAAAACAGTAATAGACTTTTTATATAATTGCAACATTCTCTCTCTCTCTCTCTCTCTCTCTATATATATATATATATATATATATATATATATGTGTGTGTGTGTGTGTGTGTGTGTGTATATATATATACACACACATGCCTACCTACTGCCGCACGCATATACAGTATATACAGGCCTGTCTTTGCCAGTGTGAGGCCCCTGGCACCTGGCGGCCTGAGGAACCTCAGATGGGCTGGATCCCACATGAAGGGCCCAGTTGTCTATGTCAAGTTTAAATTCAGTCACTCATGACATCATTTCTTTACAGATCATTTTAATCAATTTCAATCAATAAGTGACAAACTGGCGGACAAAGCAGACAATCATATATCCGCATCACAGTTCACAAACAGCTGTCAGCCTGTCAAATTATCAATTAATGCACAGTCCACGTGCTGGCTGCTAGCTAAGTATCAACATGTCAAAGTTCGAACATGTTTTAATGTAAAGTCACGGATAAGGCACTCAGAGTCAACTTCTCACAGAAAGTCCTACTCGATACTCAAAACAAGCTAAGTATGTTCAGACGATCATGTGACATCGTTGATCTGAGACAATTCTTAATCTTGCGCTTCATGTCGCGCTACCTTGAAATCATGCTCTTATATTAACTGTAATTTTGTAATATAAGATGGTGTGCCACAAGGATCAGTTCTCGGTCCGATTCTGTTCTTACTGTACACAGTGGACCAGTTAAGAATAATTGAAAAGCACTGTCTAGAGTCTCGCTTCTATGCAGATGACTGTCAGACATATTCAAGTTGCCTGAAAGAGCACAGTCTTGATTTGGCTGAAGCCATGGAGGTCTGCATCAACAGTGTGGATGATTGGCTAAGAAAAAAATCGACTGAAAATGAATCCATCAAAAACTGACCTAATGTGGTTCAGCTTTTCTTGGAATCTGTACAGTTTTCTACATTGTGATCTTCACCTCAGAAGATGCAAACATCCCTGCATCAACACATCTACAAAATCTTGGAGAAATATTTGATTCAAAGTTGTCATTTGCTGCACATGTTACCATATCTGTCAGATCTATTGCGAAGGCTTAGAGAAATATGAGAGTTTCTTCCCGCAACTGAATTTGCCAGGTTGGTAACATGTTTTGTGATGCCTAAAGTGGATTACTCTAAGTCTTCTCTATTGCCTACCTGACTACGAGTTGAATCGACTGCAGCCTGCAGTCGGTGCATAACTCAGCTGCAAGGCTTTGGTGCTGGCAATCTGACCACATCACCCCACTAACTCACCGGCTCAAAGTTCGAGAGAGAATCGAGTACAAACATTCTCTTCACACATTCAAGTCAACAAACCAGATTGCTCCAGAGTAACTCCAAGAGTATTTTGTACCAACAACATCACGAATGTTGCAACTGTCCCTGCAGTCTGACGCTCAAAGTCTTCTGAAGATACTTCATTGTGAAACATCACTTGGTTCCAGGTCACTTGCAGTGTCAGGGCCAAAGACATGGAACGATCTCCAAATGTCTGTTACATCATCCTGTTCCCTGTCATCCATCAAGAAAATCTAAAGACACATCTGTTCTGGAAATCTTATTCTCTTCTGCCTTAGATTATTTTCCATTTTTTGTTTTCTTTTAATATGATTACTGTTAATTTTATTTATAGGCCTATAGCTGGACTCTGTAATGTGCCCTTGCTCCTGACATTTGGTAATATGGCACACACTCTTTCTCCTCTTCTGTCCGTGATCTTGGTATAATTCTTGACTCTGAGTTAACCTTTATGGATCATATTAACCGACTTTGTTGCAGTTGCTTCTATCATCTCCGCCAGCTTAGAGTGATTCGACATACACTAGACATGCCATCCGCTTCTACTTTGATTCATGCATTTATTTGCTCAAGGCTTGACTACTGTGGTTCACTTTTTGCTGGTCTTCCATCGGTGTGACTTGATAAACTCCAGATGGTTCTTTGTTCGGCAGCCAGGGTGATTGCTGGTGTCACAAGACGTGATCACATTAGTGATTATATGATGTCTGTTCTAAACTGGCTGCCTTATCCTGCTCGAGTTGAGTTTCGTGTGTTGAGAGCGGTTGCACTCTCTCTTTATGGTGCCACTCCATCTTACCTTTCCGAGCTACTCCATCCTCTTAGCTCTATCCCTGGTCAGCCATGTCTTCGGTCCACAACCAATGGTCTTCTCAGTGTGCCCCAAGCACAAACCTCCTTGTTCCTGAAGCGAGGTTTTGAATCAGTTGGCCCTATCCTTTGGAATGCTCTTGACGCCAGTATGCGTGGCTTAGCAACTCCTAATTCTATGGCCATCTTTTTGAAACGACTTAAAACTTATCTCTTTGTCAATACACAGTAATTTGCTGTGGGAGCGCTTCTGAGTGATTCTTCAGAAGAGGCGCCTATACAAATATTTTGTTACATTACATTACATTACTTACATTACAAGAAATTGTCAGTTTAATAATAATAATATTATTATTATCTGTAATATAATGCATATACTGTAGGCCTTAGAAGCAAGTTAATATTATGATAACCAGTAAAACTAACCACACAGACAAGGTTAAATTAAACCAGCAAAACTTAGTAATAGCCGACGATCGTGATAAAGCTTGTGTTTACACGAGAAAGTAGACTATGATAGCCTAAGCCTGGTTCCCTGTCTACAGTCACTGTAGGAACACCGAAAAAGCTGAATGAAGAACCATAACATTTAAAAATCACTTTTAAAAACTTTACCAGTGTAAAAAATGTGAAGAAATAAGTTGAAACTAGAATAAGATTAAAAATTATGTAATAAAAAATTTAAACTCTAAATGTCTTAAAACATAAAAAAGCTGGAGCGCACAGGGCGGGGAGCCCTGGGACAGTGCTATACTTCCAACACATAAAGACAGGCCTGAGTTTAATATATACAAACTAATTTGTATACTAAAAACACAGAGCCTATTTTTTATGATTGAATATAACAGGTGAAATTCAATTCATAAAGTTGCTACAGAAGTTCCTTTCCTAACTTTATCTTTAGCAACAGATAAGAGCCAAATATATCTACAGATAAAGCCATAGCCTATGTGTCTGAGTGCTTGGCCACATTCATCTGTGACTTGTAAGTTCTCAGGATTTTATTGCTGCTCATTTTCAAAATGCAACCCATATAGGCAAGTACCTGGGTAAGATGATTAGTATATACAAAATGTTAACTTATGGACTTATACACAAATCCTCCTACCTAAATGCTCAATCAATCAATTGTTAACTTATCCAAACCTCTTAATACTCATTGCATGTCAGAATAAGTACCTGTTAAATCATGGCCTACAGGCGAAACACAGAGTCCACTGCCCACTTACATGCTGTATACATCACCAACCTTTATCTGTTCATCTTATAATGGCGCCATAAAACAGCAAATGTACTAGAGACAGGGCCGGAGCGACCCACTCCGCGAGCTCCGCGAGGCAGGGGGGCGCACGCTTTTGAGGGGCGCCAAATTTCCGAAGTGATCAATTATTGTGATGACGCTCTGTTAAGTCTTTAGCACAAATGATCAACTACTTCAACCTACTATACTGTTCTTTACATAGAATTGAACTATAATACATATATTATTTAAACAAGACGAGCAGAAGGCTTACGATTTTTATGAACTGGCGCCTAGTTAGGCTATTTGTCTCACGTGACCTGACTGCTTTTATGAATATTCATTTCTACGCGCGGTAGCACGGGTAGCTCTTTGTTAACGAAGTTAGAATATTGTGTTCAAATTTACGTAATCCTTGATTACTTGGTATATTAAATCGAGACGAACACATGGCATTTGTGCTCCTTTTGTTTTGACAGTTTTGTCATCCGGAAACCGCCGTCACGCCGTACCCTGGACGTTTAGGTTAACTTAAACAAAGACGATGGCTAGATTTTGACCGTTCACTCGAATGCAAGATATGATTGGGAGAGAGATATTATCTCAGTAGTAATTACTAATTGCGTGAATTTACTGCGTGAATTTACTGTGATTAAGTAAACGAATTCAACTACATTATGTAATAAGGTTACATAATTTTTCTAGACATATCAAGAAATATTCAGAGTAGGGGAGGACGGGGTATTTTCGGCCAGCGGGGAATTTCGGCCATGTCCATTTTGCGCCATCAATCGACAAGAGTTCAAAAAATAAATTACTGATACCTCCCTTTAGGCCTATTAGAGTTACTCTAATAGGCCTAAAGGGAGGTATCAGTAATTTATTCATTTCTAAATTGCGATTATTAATATGGATTCCAAAAAGAAACTCTCTGATGCAGCAAATAGAAAGCGAAAGGCAGCTACTGTTGAAATTGCCTGGATCTGGAGGTCCTTTAACAGATAATTAAAAAGATGTAACGGGATTAGAATTATTTTCAGAAATCTCATCATTTAGAGTTTTATTTAAATCGGAGTCTAACCGGTTTCTTAATCCACGCGAAACTCTAATGTTTAGTCATTTAGACCATCTAACTTTCCCCAACATGAGCATTGCCTTACGGATCTTGCTTACACTTCCTGTCAGTGTGGTCAGTGGAAAACGATCATTTTCCAGATTCAAATTAATAAGAATCTATTTGAGATCAACCATCGCTCATGAAAGATTTTTGGGCCAGGCCCTAGTTGCATTAGAAAATGATGTATGTTCTAATTTGGACATACTGTAACTGAACTAAAAGAGAGATTTGCTAACATGAAAGCCAGTAAAGCACAGTTGTTGTAGTAGCTACATTTTTTCTCAGTAAGATAAAGGTATTGTATTATTATTATTATTATTATTATTATTATTATATTATTATTATTATTATTACTACTACTACTACTACTACTACTACTACTACTACTACTACTACTACTACTACTACTACTACTACTACTACTATATTGTATTATAACGAAGAAGTCCGTTATGTGCGCAGATCGTTTAGAAGATTGTTTATATTGAGTTCATATTGCCAATAGATTTATGAAGTTAAGGTGTGTCCGCGAGGAAACAGCCTGTCACTGCCGGGGGTGCCAAATACGAAGTTGCAGGGGGGCGCCCGATTGGCTAGCTCCGGTCCTGACTAGAGATGAAAACATTAATGGCTAATAGGCTATATAAACACCTCAACAGTTTTCAGCATGTTATCTTCCAACACAATGCAACACATGCAAAACAATATACATTTTATAATCATTCAATGAGAATAGCAGCCACCATGATCTTGACTTGCACTTTTATAACAATTCTAGTAATCTTGCACTTTTAAAGCAATACACCAATACACAAACTGCAAAATATCAGATCAATGCCTGAGTCATTAGTCAGAGTGAGGACCAGCAAAACTTTTGAAAAAAGACAATTAGAACAGAAGTGGTTCTGGTTTAGAGCAGGGATGGCTAACTGAGGGCCCACCATCTACTAATTGGCGGCCCATGGTGCATCTCTTGAAATAAATTTTATTGATCCCATCTATGCATCTATGCATACAATATTGGATCATGAGTAAGACTTTTAGTTCCTGTGCTTAATTTAGTAAAATAGTAAATTAAAACTGCTGTTTAATTGTAACTGTTACCAGTTACTACCGTCAAGACCAGGGGCATAGCTAGGAATTTGATTTGGGAGGGTATAAATATTTGGAAGTGTATAAACCTTAAATATAAACCATATAAACTACATATCACCACATATAAATCACATAAAAAACTTTAAGGTAGACTGATTTTGGGGGTATATATACCAATATGCCCCCTGTCGCAACGCGCCCTGGTTATGACTTATGAGACTGCAGTGATTGTCACTACTGCTGGGGAAACAAAACATGCAGCCTCCCACATGTTGATCAATATTTACAAAGACCCCTTGTAATAAAAAGGTTGGTCATCCCATCCTAGAGATTTAAAATGTTCTTTCACTTTCGATAGTCATCTAACACAGCAGGCGCTCTCTTTACAAAGCCTAGTTGCTAGTTCTAGTCACTGCCAATGAATAGTTAATCCTGCCAAGCAAGTACAAATATATTGGGTACTCAGTGTTTAATCTAGACTCTGGACTCCAGGGGGAGAACTAACAAGGCCGGGGGGAGTGAGCTAAGGGGCTGCTGTTAGTTGATGTAGTAGTAGTATGCCAAAATTTGTGGGGGGAAAATTTGAAATGTCCGGGGGAAATGAACTTTCCCCCCCGGAAACGGCCTAGATTAAACCCTGTGGGTATTTAAGATCAAATTCAAATACTATGGTTGATCATTGATATGGTTTCATAAAAAACTTGCATTTCTAATATAAGAATCCCTGCACAACAGATAACTAGCATAAATCTGGATGGGTTCAAGGATAGGTACCTATCCAAATATCTAACTATATCAACATTACTTAACTTCAGAGACTCTGGCAGAAAAAACTGAAAGAAAAGTGGTTTTGGCCTAGATTCTAAAATGCTAATGGGGACTATTCTCACAATACAAAATAGACCACATGCTAGTAAATAATAATAGTCATTAGCAAAATTACTATATTACTATTACGGGAAGTTAGCAGAGTGTTAACAACGTTGGACAATGGAGCAGGAGGTCTCTGGTTTGAGTCCCGTAGAAGCCCTAAAGGTCGACTCAGCCTTTTTTATGGTGGTAAAATGAAGAGCAGTGGTAAAAATCCCTGCGATAAGTCAAACAGGTACGCTACGCGATACACTAACCCCACATCCGTAGTTTTGCACACCTGTCCGAGGGCTATAGCAACGGAGATCAGCGCCGCCCTATGAGCCCATGAGGCTCGGGAAGGACTTTGACTTTGAACAATATTACATATTGCAATTATTTACACTACAACAGCTCATTATAAATTATAGCAGGCTATTTAATGTCCTTCTTAATTAATAGCAATATTTTATCTTTGAAAACTGAAGAAGTACACTGATTTCATAAAATTTCAATTCTGGTAGCACCACACCAGTCTTAGGATAATGCATCTTTACTTAATGACTTTCACATCAATTTCAAAGGATATAAATTTCCTTGAACAAAATTAGAATATACCCGGTAATCGGCCTTAACAGCATTAAGGCCTGTTTCCAACAAATAAATAATAAGAAATAGTTATAATTATTATATTATTATATAGTTATTATAATAATTGTCATTTATTTCATATACATATCCATATATAATATACCGACCCAAATATATATACATATATATATATTTGGGTCGGTACAGGAAGTTGGTCAAGGCTAAGGGTAGGGCCTATTGGAGGCAGACCTTTAGTCGGTCTGGGTCAGATGGGAGGAGGACATGGCGGGTCCTCAACGCGCTACTGGGAGAAGATCAAAATGCCTGTGGTGCTGGCCCGGATTTTAGTGCTGAGGATTTCCACCAGCACATCGAGGAGAAGGTAGCAAGGATACGTGACAGGACGGCGAATGCTGGTCCTGCGACCTTCTCTGTGCACGATGGCCCCGTCTGTTAGCTTTCTCCCCGTCCGTTGAGGAAGTTGTGGCCTTGGTTAGGTCTGCCCGAACAAGCAATGCCAGGCTGACCCGCTTCCCGTTTGGCTATTAAAGGACTCGATCGAGCTGTTGGCCCCTTTCATTAGAATGCCATTTTCCACGCCCTTGAGGCGTGTGAGTTTCCGTCTTCATGGAAACAGGCGACTGTTAGGCCACATTTGAAACGGCGGGTCTTGATCCTTCGGATCCTGCGAGTTACAGACCAGTCTCCAATCTGACGTTTCTATCTAAGCTTCTGGAGAGGGTTGTTAACAGGCAGCTCATAGGGTTTCTCACTGCTAATGGACTCATGCCGCGTGACCAGTCAGCGATCGTCGAGGGCACTCGACGGAATCTGCCATCCTTAAGATTTTCAATGATCTGGTCGATGATGTGTCGAACGGGAGGCTTGCACTTCTATGCCTTCTTGACCTCTCGTCGGCATTTGATTCGGTTGATCATCAGGTCCTCATTCATCGGCTTGAGAAATCATTCGGTGTGGTGGCTCCTCCTTGCGGTGGATAGCTAGCTATCTCTCTGGCAGATTGCAATCTGTAACGTCGCGGAGGGAATCTATCTGTAGGGCGGAGTGTTGGGTGTGGGGTCCCTGAAGGGTCGGTAATGGTGGCCCATTACTCTTCATTCTTTACACGGCTGACCTTAGATCCATTATTTTGGCCTTTGGACTGTCGCCCCACAGCTATGCTGACGACACCCAGATTTACTCGTCCTGCCTCCCAGGTGATGTGGAGGTGCTGCGGAACGGTTCCTGGGGTGTCTGGCTGCCGTCTCTCGAAGTGGGCGGAGGAAAATCGATTGGCCCTTAATATTGGAAAAACGGAGTTTATCTGGGTCACCACCCCTCGGAGAAGGACGCTAGTGAATCGTAAACCGTTCGTGATGGGTGATGCTTCCATTGTCCCCTCAGAGTGTGTGAGGCTGCTGGGGTCCTCTTTGATGGTACTCTGTCATTTGAGCCGCACCTAAATGATGTGATCAGGCGATGCCACTTTCAACTGAGAAGAATACGATCAGTCCGGCGCTATCTACCTGTATCCGGTGTCGCGTTCACTTGGTTCAGGCCTTAGTGCTAACGAGGATTGATTACTGCAATAGTGTGTTGTGGGGTCTCGGTCAATAAACTGGATCGGCTGCAGTCTATTCTTAATCAGTCAGCGAGGATCGTGTTCGGATGTCGTTGGCGCGAGCATCGTAACTCAACTTCTCAGGGATCGTCTTCATTGGCTTCTCGAGTCCCTGAGCGGATTGTGTTCAAGAGATGCTGGCTGACGTACAGAGTGCTGCATGACCCGTACTGTCCGGAGTATCTCGCCTCTCTTGTAAAGACACCGCAGTGCAGTGATAGGAGATTGTCACTCCGTTCGAGTCGTAGGGTCAAACTTCAGGTTCCTCCTCCCTCCAAGACTGCCAAGTTTGGAGAGAGATCATTTACACGCGGCAACCCTATTTTGTGGAACTCTCTTCCTGATCACGTCACCACGGCTGATACTCCTGAACACTTCATCAAGAGCTTAAAAACGCATCTGCTTGGGTTGGGGTATAGTTGAGATGTTAAAGCGCTTTTGTTGTGGGCCTCAGCCTTGTTACAGCGCTATAGAAATCGTCCAAGAATGAATGAATGAATATAAATACCAGCTTTTATAATATACAACTTTTTATCAGTGGTGGCTCCAAGAATTGACAAATGGGGGTTGGGGTGGCAACTTTAAGCATGAGGCCAACTATTTTTCATAAACCTGGACTATGGTAGTCAAGTTGTTAGACTGAGTGCACTAAAGCATGGGGGCTCTGGCGGGCCAGGCATCCAATACCATCGGTCCCCCATGTGGCGCCACCTGCCTTTGCTTTTTATATAAATTATATACTACTGCTACTAATACAGCTATACTGCACCTGATACTGTTTTTATATAAATTATATAATACTACTGCTACTGATACTGCTACCGCCACTGCCACCCAGGAATGGGTCAATTACAATTGTAATTCAATTGTAATTAATTACATCTGGTAAATGTAATTGTAATTGATCTGTGGAAAGTTAAATTACATGTGTTTGAAATTGTAAAAAATTTTGTCATGTGTGTAATTGTAATTGAGTAATTGTAATTGTTTTACCCAATTTAGTTTTGTAAGTTCTAATAGCGTATTAGCATGTATGAGCCAGTCTTTTTTTATAATTTGTTAATTATTTTAGGCACTTAAGTCTATTTGAAATGGGCAAGTTAAGTTGTTAGATTACTGGCATACTGGGCATGGGTGATGGGTTGTTTCAATTGTTGAGTGAGTCAGTGAATAAATGCGTGATGTAAGCCTAGTCTGTAATTTTTGTATTTGGAATTTTTCAATAAGTGGATCGAAGTTCTGCTCTGCTTGAATTGCTTCTATGTTCTATTCTAACTGAACCTTAACTAAGTAATAATTAATAAATGTACTGTGGCTACTGGTTGACATGTTTGTTGCTGTGTTATTTCCTATATATATATATATATATATATATATATATATATATATATATATACTGTGTAGTACTGAAAACTAGTTACAGGATAATAGCATGTAGTGAGTGTACTGTACCTGTAGTCATGTCAGTTGTGGTAGTGGAGATTACCGTTTAAGAAGTTTATTAAAAGAAGCAGAAAGAGGAATGAAAAGTAATTGTAATTGTATTTGATGGTTTTGGTTTGTAATTGTAATTGATCCCAATGTAATTGGCTGTAATTGTAATTGCAATTGTAATTGACAAAAATCCGTACAACTGTAATTTAATTGTAATTGGTTAAAACGTAATTGACCCATGTCCGCTGCCACCATTACTACTAATATTATATTATTATTAATGCTGGCATAGCCAGTGTTTTATACAGATGCTCAAGGTCACATGGAATGTCTCATTGTTCGTTCCCACTGACGGTGACTAACCTTCGCCCGTTTAACAAACGATTCGTATAATCTTTTATCTGATTTGTATTTTAACTGAGCAAAATTCTCCAACAGTTGTTCGCTCTCTGCACAGTTGCCAAGAAACGACGATGCTAACAGCACGGCCGTTAAAATTTTGCGCTAAAAGAAAGTGACCTTGGAATGCCTGACCCGCCAAGGTCGTCGACGGCGGAACTCACCTTTGAAGGTCAGGTGGAAATCAAAAGACGATAAATCCACTTTGAGTCTTTGACGGAAGACGATCAACCATTGACATCTATTAACGTCAATGCGATCAACACAACACAACATCCATGGAGGAACATGACCAGACGCAATGCTCTATTCCCCTTGGAGGAATAATACCAGGAGGGCGCCTTAGCCTGTAAGTAAGTAAGTAAAATCTCGTCAATTTCTAAAGCGCTTCCAAAAGATGCACCGAAGTAGCCCCTTATTCCTATGCGCTCAATCTCAAATGAAGTAGCTATAGCCAAAGGTGGGTCATTCATGCCGGGTCATTTAATCAAAAGGGCGAGTGGGCAGGACGCTATAGCTATGGAGGAAATGATTTTATAAAGAGAAATGATTTTAGTTTAGAAAGAAAAACATGAGGAGATGTTGCAAGAAGGGGAGAAAATTGTGACTCAGAGGTTGTTATTTGGCTTTGATGTAGACAACGAAGGGATATTGGAATTGAGTTCCAAAGCTCAGGTGCCGCATATGAAAAAGCACGATTGCAAATTTTGAGAGATGATTGATTCAGAGGTCGAAGGAGAGTACATGAGAAGAGGATCTAGTAGATCCAGGTTGTTGTGGAATTATCAGATTTCTTAGGTAGACTGGTTTTGATGTATGGAGTGAGTTATAAGTCATCGATATTATTTTATAGTCAATGCGTTCTGTTATCTTGAGCCAGAGGAGAGATTTGAGTAATGGTGTAATGTGGCAAAATTTAGGCGATTTAGTTACTGCACGAGCTAAGGCATTTTGAATCGATTGGAGTTTACATATGGAAGCCTTTGGAAGATTGTGAAACAGTGAGTTGCAGTAGTCTAACTTAGCCTGTATGTTGAAGCCAACTGTGGACGCCATATTTGTTAACGCGCAATATTGCGTTTGCGATAGGCGGCACCCAAGGGTGATAGCATTCGAATCGAATACGTTTCATTTAATTTATAATGAAATAATTAAATAAAATAATCATTGAAAGTTTGCTATAATCATGCCATTGTGTGCGGCTATTTCAAATCTGGGCTTTTCTGGGCTTTTTTAAAGACGCAATCTGGGCGTTTTCCTATGTTTTGCGTGACTCAAAATGGCGGTTAGGCTCCACCCACACGCCCATAGCTGGCTTCAGTCGTTAAGCAAGACTGCTTAGGCTCAGGCGCCCTCCTGGTATTATTCCTCCAAGCTATTCCCTCAAGAACATCGATACCATAGACTCTTATATGTATTTATGTATTTATGTATGTATGTATTTATTTATTTATTTATTTATTTATTTATTTCAAGACAATTTCTATAGCGCCGTGCACTAGGCTAAGGCCTACGACAAGATCGATATGATTGATATGATATGTTCTTGGATATGATCGATACCATAGACTTTAAGTTAATATTATTAATACTAGAAGCGTCTATCGTATCCGAAAGTGAAGCCAGCTTTCCGCCATTTTACATTGAGTGCATGTCAATGATATCCTTACTCGTTAGACATCTCGAAAATGTGTTCGCCATAAGATTTCTTGAAAAGAATAGTTTTCTTTTGTTTTTGGAAAGTTTGTGGAGTGATGGCCAATGGTGACTGAGTTATTGACGGAGGAGAACCAGAGTTATTGATCTTTCGGATCTCTGGCGGAAGATCATTCCAGAGACGAGGCGCAGTGTATGAGATTGACCGATCTGAGAATTTTAGTGACGTGGCTGTTGGCCAAATGATCGAGTGTCAAGCCGGTGTCGTGCTATAAAGTGTCCGCTGCCATAAAGTTCCCGGTCGGACACTTCCTTGCAGCCACAAAGTGTCCGACCCGTCGACAAACTGTCCGAGGCAAATTACGTGCAATATAATGTCCGGGAAAATGTTAACGTGAAATAGATTCGATTGATGTGATTTTTTTTTTAAATTATTGATCATGGTCAGTCTAGTGAGTCAAGCTAAACAGAGGAATAAAAATTAATGAAAATATAACCTTCAATATATTTCAAAAAAATGGACGTGCAAACTACAAAACGTTCTACTCGATAATGTCTGTCGAATTAGAAGAACGTAATTGCAACTTTTAGGCCTACAACGGTTCAAAATGAGGGCTGGATTTGATCGCTGTGCAAGCTGACTTCTATATCGATTTAACACCATAAAGCTAACAACTAATGTGCACTAACAGTCCACTGCTTTGCCTACATTGTCTCTTTGACGTTGAAATTTGTCACAGATTTTGTTAGAAAGAGTCGGTCACTTTTTGCAACCAGGACATTTTCTAGGTACATTTTATGGCACTATAAACCGCCAGCCAGACACTTTGTGGCTGCAATTAAGTGTCCGCCCGGACATTTTTCGGGTAGCACACTTTATGGCAGGACTGCCAGGACACCGGCAGAAGAACGACTTTCCCGCTTCATTTGAATTGTGAAGAGATTAGGAGAGGGTACGTGGACTTTGAGAACTGGATGGCGTTGTAGGTTAGGCATAGATTCTTGAAATGGGTACGTTCTGGAACCTTGAGCCAATTTTCCCTTAGGTATCTTATTAGGTCCAGTGTTTATTCTAGCCACCTTGACATTGGGGAGGATTTTGAAAAAATGTTTGGGGGACAAGGTCTGAGCCTCCACACTTTGGGGGGAATTTCCATTCCCCCAGCCAACATTTACATTGGGTGATTTTAAAACTGGGGGGAATTCCCCCCAGAGAAGGCCTAGAATAAACACTGATTAGGCCTATTTCCGAAACTGTTGTTATCTAGTGATCTTGTATATAATGTTCGAATTAATTATTAGTTAATTTTTATGTACGACTACTAGCTGTTACTATTGCACATGTTAATATTACCTACCTGTACAGTATATGATTCATGTTACTATTGCAAATGTGAATATTACCTATAGCCTATTATGCTGAACTTATAAATGTACTGAATGCAGTGAATTGTACTGAACTTATAATTGATGAACTTTGGAAATAATAGAGTCAAAGTCAAAAAGTCTAAATTTCTATGGCTGGCTATAATATTTGTGTCATCAGCAAATGGTAAGTACCGTAAGTTGTTGAAGAAATTTGAGACATTTGGTAAATCATTTATAAATACAGTATTATAAACAGTAGGGGCCCTAACCTTTGAGGAAAGGCTAAATCACTGTGGATTAACAACCCTGGAAAAAAGAAGAGAGAGAGGGGATTTGATCGAGACATACAAAATACTAACAAACAAAGTGGAAATGCCAAGAGAAAGATTCTTTACAATGAAGCAGTATGATCGAACCAGAGGACACAGCATGAAACTGTTCAAGAAACGGGTTGGGAGACATAAACAGCATTTTTTAGTGCAAGAGTGGTGGACAGATGGAATGCACTGCATGGATGAGGGGATAGTAACGGCTACAACTGTAAACGAGTTCAAAATAAACCTCAGTAGTTTAGGATATTAGATTGGACGGGAACAACAGTGGTTCTCACACAGGGCAGTCCCTACTGAACCACTTTAAACCTTGTTATATTATATTATTATATTAATATAGATTCTTGAGGAACACCAGCTTTTATGCCCAGGAAAGGTAAGGAGAAGGAATTTACATAGGCTACACTGTAGACATATTGTTTGCGATTTGTAAGATAACTCTCGAACCATCGGTAGGGAGCGCCTTTTATGCCACATGATTGTAATTTAGTTAGTAGGTTGAGGAGACACAGGAATGTTATTTGGGAAAGCAGTATCTTTGTCCACTGCACTGTCTAAGCCGACGGCGAGGTTTCAAGGCACAGTTTCACGCGCGCGCGCGCACACACACACACACACACACGCACGCACTCACATGCACATGCACATACACTCACATACATACATACATACATACATACATACATACATACATACATACATACATAAACACGCACACACACAGGCAAACATTGATGGAAAAGAGAAATAGAGAGAGAGAGAGAGAGAGAGAGAGAGAGAGAGAGAGAGAGAGAGAGAGAGAGAGAGAGAGAGAGAGAGAGAGAATATATACATACATACATACATAGCCTAGGCTAATATAAAGAGAATGGGAGGAGGAGAGGTAGCCGGCTCGCGGCACCACCTGTGACGGCTCCCAACCCCGGACACGTGTATATACGAACACTGTAAATATGATCATTGTATAGATGGACTCTAGTTGGCCCGGGTTCTAAACCTGCGGATTTGTACGTGTTTTTGCAGACGCTCATCGTCTTTGTTACGGATGCGTCTCTAAATAAACTTATTAAACAAAAGAGAGTTATGCGTCACTCCCGCTCGTAGAACGCCATAAGTGAGAACTGAAACTTTAGATGGCGGAGCGGAGTCGGTGAAGAAATAGAAATATAACGAGAAGATAAACGATTTTTATGAAGGAACTGTTGAGGCGGTGTTTCATCCAGGCCTGTTAGGAGGGGAGATCCCCCTAAACCTCAAAATCCCCCAAAAATCCCAGCACTTACACAAATTTTGCATTGAATTGCGTCTTTTCCCCTCCAAACAACTCGACCCCCAAAGCCTCAATCCCCCCAAAGGCCTGGAGTCTGGGTAAAACACTGGACCACAGGACGATTGGCCACACTAACGAGATTGTGACTATAATGCTTAGCACAGCATTATAGCCTATGCTGCACGCGTTGATTTACTAACTGTGTTTTGCGCTTATGTCGTTCGTGTGTTTTGCTTATGATTATTGCATATTCTTTTATTTTAAAATCTTTGAATTTAGAACGTTCGATTATGGTCAATCGTCCTAGAACTAGAGCTGGGTCGATTACGATTATTTTTTCCGATTACGATTACGATTATTTTGGATTATTTTTCACGATTACGATTTCGATTACGATTACGGTTTTTTATATAATCGCGATTTCGATTTCGATTATTTCACAGTACCTTTAGAAACTGTCTTTCCCGCCATATTTTACAGTATTCGGCAATCCTCTGTGTATCGATGTTCAGTTGGTCTTCAACAGGGATATTTCTACACCCCTAACACCCTCCAACACCCCCAATTTGAGGTCGACACCCCCTAAAATTTGGTAATGTGACAATGGTATGCATACAGAATGCATATTGATTAGCCCTGAACACCCCAAACAGGCCCATTCAGAGGGGGGCCAGGAGGGCCATTTGGCCCGGGCCTCCATCATTTGGGGGCCTCCCTTTGTTTCCTTGTCTAGAATTCTGGGAGAGCAAGAAAGCTAGATAGCTAATACTAGAAGGGGCCTCAAAATTTGGTGATGACCTTTTTTTGCTTGTTGACAATTTTGGGATTTTGGGAAAGCTAGGAAGGTATTCTGCGGTCCTCAAAATTGGTGATTACCTTTTTTCGCTTGTCAAAATTTTAATTGTTGGGAAGGCTAGGAGAGGCCTCGAAATTTAGGAGAGGCCTCGAAATTCCAACTGGCCTGGGCCTCCTTCAACTTCTGAAGGGGCCTGCCCCCAAATGGAGAAATACACCTCACAACTTTTATCCTCGGATGACTTTTTTGCGTGTCAGACTTTGTGTGAGTCTCTATAACGTTATTTTGCTTGTCAGCCTTTTTCGGTAGAGACCTCCAAATTTCGACACCCCCAGATTTTGCAGACACCCCCAAATTCACAATCCTACAATCCTAGAAATAAACACCCCCAGATTTTCCCGACACCCCACCCCAATTCACAATCCTAGAAATAACCCTGGTCTTCAATCTCCTTAAAGGATCGAGCCTGGGTGGCAAGACCGATATCGTCAGCGTATCCAAACTTCCTACTGATGGTATCAGGTTAAGTCGTTTGTAGGCCTATAAGCCTACAAATTGAATAACAGGTGCTAGAACTGAACACTGTGTTAGACCGTTTCCCTGACGTCTCCAGGAGCTGACATCTTCTCCCAAGTGAACTCAGAACCGTCTCTCAGAGATGAGTAATTCCACAAGTTGACAGAACCAGGGCAGTGGCGGCTCCACCGGGGGATCAGGGGGGCCGTGCCCCTATTGAGTGCCTGGCCCCCCAGTGCCCCCCAGTTGGGACCCTATACTTAATGCTGCATACATTAAACAACAAATGGTTGGCTCCCATGATTAGAAGTTGGCAATTGTTTGCCACCCCAACGGCCCCCACTTGCCAAATCCTAGAGCCGCCACTGAACCAGGGTGGCAAGTTGAGCGAGAGTTTGTACATTAAACCCACGTGACACACCGTATCGAAAGCTGCTGTTAAACCCAGAAAGATGGTACCTGTCTTTAGATGCTGTTATTATTATTATTATTATTATTATTATTATTATTATTATTATTATTATTATTATTATTATTATTATTATTATTATTATTATTATTATTATTAGCTAGACGATTTCTATAGCGCAATAAGCATGGCGAAAGTGGCCAAAGACAAGAGCGCTTTACAAAACTACGAATATCCGATGGTGAATAAGTAAGTCTTAAGATTGCGTATAAAAATTCCAAGAGATTCCAAGCTGTTGAATCCATTTTCAATGAAAATCTGATAATCAACGGTAAATTGATCTTTATTTGAATCGGAAATATTGTATAATATAACATACGGGAATAATCGAAAAATAATCGCGATTTCGATTATTTTTTCGACGATTATCGATTATTTCGATTAATTTGATAATTCTGTCGATTTCGATTTTTCCAAAAATCGCGATTACGATTTCGATTTCGATTAATCGACCCACCTCTACCTAGAACCCTCTCCGACGCCTTTCTACTTTGACTTCGCGTTGCGGAGTCTTATCTTTGGTGGAGGAAGGCATCAGCGTTCTCGTTCGCCCTCCCCGTGAGTACCTCGTTCTGAGGGAAACTAATGATGTCACCAGCTGACCGAATCCACCATGATCCCGGTCCATGTGCCAACAAAGGTCATCTCGACAACGGCCACGACTTTCTAGCCGTCGGTCCGGCACTGCGAATTCTGCAGCTAAACGTCGAAGGCCTCTCAGCCGCCAAGCGACAACTTATCATGCAGCTCAATTGCCGAAGAACATCACATCGACGTTATCTGTCTTGAAGAGACACACGTTGAGAAAGACATATCCGACCTGTTCTCAATTCCGGGTTTCGACCTCATCGCTCACGACCTTCACGCGAAATATGGTCGAGCTACGTATACCCGGAATACCATCGCAGACGTCCACCACATAGAGTCCAGTTCACGATACGATGTCATTCAGATAGGTGGCTTCCATATTGGGAACGTGTACAAGCCGCCAACTGATACTTGGGATGACACGAACTGCCCACCAATCCTACCTCACCCTGCCATCATAGTTGGTGACTTCAATAGCCACCACACGGATTGGGGATATCACCAGAATGACCCAAATGGAGATTACTTGCAAGAGTGGGCATCTGCCAATGAGTGCTATCTTATTCATGATCCCAAACAAAAGGGACATTTCGCTCAGCAAGATGGCAAAGGGAGTATTCACCGGACCTGTGCTGGGTCACGGCGATACACGGACGTCCACTTGCTGCATCCGTCACAGTCCTCACCGACTTCCCACACAGCCAACATAGACCCTCCGTACTACACGTAGGCGTACAACTTCCACTGGTTGGCGGGATCCAGAAGCGGCGATGGAATTTTCGTAAAGCTGATTGGCCATCATTCTCAGCGGATATTGAAAGAATCATTCACTTGATTCCCAAGAATATCCCCATAGAAAGTGCCTATCATCGTTTCTCAGGAGCCCTGCTAAAGGCCGCCCACTCCAACATCCCTCGAGGCTTTCGACCAATGTACATTCCATGCCTAGACGAAGAATGCAAAGTCCTCCTCCAACAATACGAGGAGTCAGGAGACCCGGATGTAGCTGATCACTTAATTGAATCTCTGGATGCTGCCCGCCGCCATCGTTGGGAAGAGACAACCGCTAGTTTGGATTTTCACACTCCAGTCGTAAGGGCTGGGCGTTAATTCGACGACTTGGTGCCGCCCAGTTGCCTCCAAAAACGTTCATCCATCAGTTAAAGCAAATTCCGTTGCATCTCATTTAACAAAAGTCATAAAAGCGCCCATTGATAAACTATTAAAGCGACATGTACAATCGGAAAATAAAGCCTTCCTACAATCTGGAAAACATCAGCCACAAGAATCGGCTCCCGTGTTCTTCGACAATGACCTTCAAAACGCTCTTAAATCCATGAAAACAGGCACGGCTCCAGGGTACGATAATATTCACCCTGAGTTTCTAAAAAATTTGGGTCCAAAGGCATGCAAATGGCTACTAACCTTCTTCAACAAAATCATAACGAGTAACAATATTCCAAAGATTTGGCGTAAAGCAAAGGTCATTGCCATCGAAAAACCAGGAAAAGACAAAACTCTTGCGGCAAGCTACAGACCAATCTCGCTACTCAGCGTCTGTTACAAGTTATTCGAGAGACTACTACTGAATCACATCGCCACATCGGTAGACGACATAGTAAACCCGTTTCAAGCTGGCTTCAGAAAAGGTCGCAGCACCTGTGATCAGGTTGTTGCACTTACAACATACATAGAAAATGGCTATCAGAAGCGCCTAAAGACAGGCTCTGTCTTCTTGGACTTGACAGCAGCCTTTGATACGGTTTGGCATGCCGGTTTACGTTACAAACTCTCGATGAATTTCCAACCATGGTTCGTTCGTGTCGTGGATTTACTTCTCCGTGACCGACAGTTTCGAGTTCATATGGGAGATGACATAAGTTCATGGAGATGTCAGAAAAATGGCCTTCCACAGGGCTCAGTTTTAGCTCCTATATTATTCAATCTGTATCTAAATGATATACCTGACACAGTTAGCAGGAAATACGGCTACGCCGACGACATCGGCCTTGCCGTTCAAGCCCAGACATTCAAGGAACTTGAAGAACAGCTAACTATCGACACACAGCGGATCTCAGACTACTGCAAAAATGGCGACTTAAACCAAACGCCAATAAAACTGTGGCGAGTGTATTTCATTTGAACAACAGAAAAGCAAAATACGAGCTAAAAATTCATATGGATGGGAAACAATTGAAGCACGACCCATTCCCTGTATATCTTGGCGTTACTCTTGATCGAACTTTAAGCTTCAAAACACATCTTTCAAAGTTGGCCGGCAAAGTCAGAACCCGGACAAACCTCCTGTCAAAATTAGCCGGTTCCTCCTGGGGAGCAAACGCCGCTACTCTGAGACAGTCTGCACTTTCACTTTGCTATTCAGCCGCGGAATACTGCTGTCCCGCCTGGTATCGCTCCCCTGCCGGGAAAGTTATTACGAGTTCGTAAAAAAATGTAACGAGCCGATAACGAGCCTCCCATTGCCTCGTAACGAGGGCCTCGTAACGAGGCGTAGACGCTTTTCGTTATAAAAAGTAACGAGCCCTCGTTACCGAGTTTTAGTTACGACTTCGTTACGAGTTCTTAACGAGAAACTCGCCCGTATAACGAGTTCATAACGAGAACGTGCAAAAAAACTCGTTAGGACCTCGTTATAAAGCCCGTTCTTTGCGAATTCGTAACGAAGATTATAATATTCGTAATGGAACTCGTAACGTTAATAACTCATTATAAAGGCAGTTCGTTACGAGTTCGTAAGTAAGTTTATACTATTCGTAATGAATTATATAGTTGATTGGTAACGAGTTCGTTACGAGTTCTTAACGGATGTACAGGCATACCCCACGCCTCATCGGTCCCTCTCCGCCCCCAACCTTTGTATGATATAAACGAAATGCGACTGAAATCAATTAAATAAATTTGTATTTCAATGCAAATCAATCAATCATACAGAAAAATAAAGTACAGCAGTGAGCCAAATTACATTGTAACAAGGAATAACACATTATTAAAAGATTAATGAAAATATCATAATTAAATTCCTATGTGTGACTAATTATTAAACAGGAAACATTTCAATATGTCTAAATCATGTTTACTCTAAAACGAATCATTGCTTTGATATTCAATATTTAATAATATAGCTATACCAACAAGAGCAATATGTTACTGGAAGTACAATTCACAATTGCTCTAACAAACAATTATAATGAAATCACAATTTTTCCGTACCTGGCATAATAATCTAAATAATAATAAAAGAATCAAAGAAGCTTGCTACTTATGTATAATTGTATTTACATAAAAGTTCTGAAATTCATGCATAAAGAAACGAGCAATGTTGAGGGTGAGAAAAAAAACATGTAGGCCTTTGTGCAATGCACAACGATGTGCATTAGAAGGAGAGCAGAATAGATAAAACATGACATCAACCTCTTATCCCAACAGTTTAAGGTGCGTAGACCAGTTGGTACACGAGACGAAGGTGATACGATGACATGCACTAACTATATGCCCATTCATCTTAAATTCCTCATCGAGTATAATATTGTTCTCTACATTTGTGGAAAAACATGCCAAATGTCGTTTGCATGAAAAAACCACAACAGGCTACATACTAAAATCTTCAAAAGACCTGACATTGGGATGAAAACAAAACTAAGAATTCTTAACACTTGTGTGATACCAATAATGATATATGAATGTGAATCTTGGACCATTAAAAAGAATTGGAGAAAAAGTAATAGCAGCAGAAAATGAACTTTTAAGAAATAGCAAAAGACAGAGAACTTTGAAGATATGTCATGGAGAAGTCGATAGCTGGACACAGCGAAAGGAAGAAACCCTGACCTGACACCCCTATATACACTTCTGCATCATTACTAGACTTCATGATTCAAAATCACACACATGTGGGCATTGAAAACATGCATGTAAGAAAACATAGCAATAGCATGTATCCGATCTAGCCACTCTCATTCGGTTCGGCGTTGTTATCGTACTCTATATTGTGATCAGTGTCATCATGATCAGATCTTGACTCTAGTGGCAGTTCAGAACGTCTGTTTCTCATTTCTCGCATTCGACGATCTTTGTCATGTAAACGTATTGTGTTGACTCCTTCACGGATGGCCTTTTGTATCTTCTCATCACCCGCCGGAACGCTGCAGGCAAGTTTCACTACTTCATAGATCACCCAGTAGATTACGCTACGTCCAATCGTCACAAAACTACGACCAGCGCAGCAGTAGTCCCGGCGGAATCATTGCGACCTGTTCAAGTAACATGAGAAGACAAAGCCTTATGCAGAAATGTGTTGAAGCAAACTATATATATATCTATATTCATTGCTATGGTGACACCGCTAAATGCCTACCAATCTGCGAGATTTAGTATATAATATACTGATAACCAAAGGAACAAAATAAAAATCTAGCACAATGAATTTGTGACCATTCAAATTGTTCATGTTCTTTGAAGACCACCCTATTATAAATATATATACATTACATATATGTATTATACATTTATATGTGTGTATATAGATATTCAAGCTTAAAATATGGGACATTTCATGCCAAAAAATTTGAGAGGCCAAGATACACAGTGGCTCACCCAGACCCACGAGTGTGGGGCCAAGGCCCCCAGTGCCGGTGCTACAAAAGGAATCCTCCCAGAGTGTTCGCCCTACAGATTCATTTTCACATAAATTCTCCTCGGCCGATTCATTGAAAATAAATTCACCTAGGGGTATTAGAAAGAGCAGAAATAATAATTATTTTCATTATTTGTCAAAATATTGTAATAATATAGGGATATGTAATGTAATGTATAGAGTTTTATGTTTTAGACTCATATGTTTTACTCCTCAGTTCAAATTGACACCATGCAACCACAGAAGGGTACAGGCTCCAACCCTACTTGATGATCTACATGCGTTCGTGGCTGTTGGACTAAGAAACTGTCAACGTTCTTACAATCAAATAGTTACTTTTGGAACTGGTTTCTTACCCTTCTTATATCCGGCCATCGAACTTCGCTCAGCAATGTACGACTCGTCAAAGATAGCCCGTAAGGCGCCGTTAGCTGTCTTGTGCACGGTCGTCTTGTTGACTATGCGATCGGCAATCGTTGTCACCATAACATCGAAGAAAGCGCCATGCCGTCCGCTCACGGTCCAGTTGTGATTCTAACTCTTTCCATTGGTCATCTGTTACAACAATATGAAATGTGTAAGTCAAATTTAATGCAAGCTTATGGCAGTCACTTGTAGGCAAGTAAGTTTAAGTGCTGCGACTGCTGCCCCAATGTCAATGGTGGAAGTTGTAGGCCAAAAGCAGAACTGGTAACATGGAACATTTTAGTTCACGCATTTGCAGAGAAGAAGCAGTAGGCCCTTTACTGCAAGCAAGTCAGTCGAATTTTTGCTTAACGGGAGATGGTGGCCTGATAGCTTCCCTTCATCCTACATTCATTCCCCACCCACTCCCTCCCTCCCTCCCTTTAAAACAGTGTTTAAAAGGCAATATTTGTTCTTCACCATTGAAAACCATTGGTCTTTGAAGCAGCATGGCACGCTGATTCTCGTCGAGCCTCTCTGCGCTTGTTGATGCCCAAATGCTTGCAGAATCACCGGCTGATGTGAACGTTTCGCTTGCCACCAGTGATCTCTCGCCAACATTTTCTCCACTGACGTAAGACGACATACAACGTTTTCTAAACTGGATTGCATACTCTTCATTGTTTCCAAAACCATCAGCAAGATTTCACCAGAATCCCTGAAAACAAAGTGACTGATCTGCTATTAACTTAAGTTTGTATGTGGGCTTAGGTGTAGGTTAAAAAAAGACTATATCAACAATAGTGTTTAGATATAGATGGAGATGGAGGGACTATACTTAATTAAAGTAAAAATTAGAAAGGCAATCAGTATAATTAGACTATGATGGAACTTGTAGAATATTAATTAACTCTATATTTTATTATTTCTTCATTATTCATAATTAGCTTTTATTAATAAACAATCACCGCATTAATTTTTATAGTATCTGCTTTATTTCAGCCGTTCATGATAGGAATAGTTTACGTAATGCTTACGAGGTGTTGTCTGACGATTTCCGACTTGGACATGGATTGCCACTCTTTGGAGTGCTAGTAGAATGTGGACTGCCCAAATCCAAGTTCACCGGTTCAGGACTTCTGGTTGGAACGTTAATTTCTGAAGACACGGTAGCAGACGAAGAAGCTAGTTGCGAAATAGGTCGCCATGGTCCGACTGAATTACACCGGTCGGTCTTGTTACCTTGTGTCGGTTCGTTTGTCTGTCGACTCTTCTTGGCTGTATGTTCAGCCAAAGTCAGATCTCTGTCATTGTGATTAATTGACTCGATGATGGTTGCTTATGCTTTCCTGGTGACAACCGACATTTGGCTGTTGTCGCTTGCTCGGTGCCGACGGGATTTCAAACTTCTTAGCCAACGCCTTTGACTGCTTCTGGTGCACGTCCACTTCGATTCTGTAGACGAGCCTTGGTGTTTTGCTGTTCCCCTGACCCCTATTTTCTTCGCTACCTTATTCGCCTCGTTTTTATTTCTGGTCAAAGTATCCCAGTGCGCAGTTTTCATGGGATATTGTCTCCACGTGTCCTTGTCTACCATCTGTGTCGATCTCTCGGACTTGTCTTGTTGAGGATACCACACGACGGATTTGTCGACCCAGTGGCTCGGCACTGCTGACACATACTTCACTTTTGTTGTCGGATCAGCGTGCGAAACTACGACAAATTCCACGTGTTCTTTTAAGTATTTCCTGTAGCAACAAACAGTTTCAATCGTTACATTGTATGAGTCATTTCAAATGCCACGTAGGTACCAATGTGTTCCGCCTCATCCTGGCGGCGAAATGAAGTTTCTGCAAGCAAATAATGGACAATGGGCCCTGTGGGTTATGGCTTGTATGCTGTCTTACTCAATGCAAACAGTGATGGTTACATGGCTTATGTCAGTAATTAGTAAATGTAGTCATGTCATTATTGATCATTTCCTTTAGGTCCTGTCAGACACGAACACCAGCACGCAGCACCACATCGGAGCGGACTACTTTCCTGGACCAACATCTTCCGTTCATTATTGACTTGTCAACGTTGTCAACATCGCCTTTTACTTTTAGCCCTCGCTGTAAATGCGGCGCTAGAAATTGTCCAATCCATAAGGCACCTAACGTGTTCCGTAATGATCGAGAAACTAAATGCTAACAGATGGCAATGAAGATATGACATACCTTCAGAGCTCCTTTTGAATTATTTCAGATTCTTCCACACGCTGTGTTTCAAAACGAGCAATTCCTGAAAGCAGCACAGTTTGACTTTTTATGTATATTAATAATTCACTACCATTAATTGCATAATAAAAAGTTTAAAACTACAAAATACTAGAAATAGTTGTGAAAAGTAGCACCGCTGTCAGAATGGAACATAGAATTTCGCTGAATTGCAATGACATTCTTCATATTTCCTGAGCAAATTGGAGAATTAAAAATATATGTTATAACTATTAGAAATAATTAGGGCTGTAAAATAATCGCGATTAATGCGCGATTAACGCGTTAATCCATTAATAGCGATTAAAAATTATTAATCGCATAAAAATATAAATTAAATAATAATTCAATCTATTAGAGAATCCGAGCTTGAAAAGTAATGAAATCACGAGCTTTTGTTAACATTTAACCGCCAATGAAAATCCTTGTGCTATATAATCACTGCTATGCATGGCGTGGTCAAGTGTCTACTGTCTACCATACTATAGTTCGCTGTTTTTAATAGTGTTTAATTGCTCATGGTTACTTCACATCTAGATGTAAATTGCATACTGAGTATTACTATTAATAAGTAGGGCAGCGGACGATTAAATTTTGTCGGTCGGACAAAATTTTAATCGATTAATCGATTAATTTTAACAAACATAGCCTACAGATCCAAGTACTTTTAGGTGATAGCCTACTGACATGCAGTATAGGCCTATACGGTATACACCAGAGGTCTCAAAGACGTGGCCAGGGCAATTAGCCACAACACATTCTTATATTGCTATTTGATGCAGAAATAAAATATTATAATGCAAGTGCAGAAAACTGCGTTTTTCGAGAAATCGCAATTTAAAGTTTGTTGTAAGTTAGGCACATCATAACATTAAAAGTACTTCATTGTTAACAAAAAGCCTTGTCAGTTTTATGACAGTATGTGTTATTAATAACCACAAGTCATCACCATCATTGCAGCTCATAAATAAAAATAGATTTGCAACTGCAAACAAGTTAGTACCTTAACGAAAATTTCCCAAAATAATACTAAGCAGTCGAAATTGGGTAATTTAGAGTACAACCGGGAAAATATACAGAGTATACTTATAAATCTCAGTGTGGTCTAGAATGAAGCTCCTGTCGCCAAACATAATGTTGCATTTTTGGTCCGATTTTTAAATTATACCAACAATAAAACCAGCCTATGTGTTAAATATTTTAAGGTAGGCCCTATGCATCTTGTACTTCAACAGTCATAAGCGATTAATGGGGTAAAGCCTCAAATCACTGGGTTTTAGTCGAACTAGGGCCAATGTCTTTCACAACAACGCCATCGGCTAATGCCCTGGGCATTATGATAGTGGCGCCATAGAAGTTATTTATTGAACGCAGCACAACAATGCAGATGAAATTCTATTCATGTTTACTGAAATAGATAAAGTATAATAAATATTTTAAGACTAATTGTAAAATTCTGAAAACGCCGCAATTTAACTAGAAATCGTTAAGAATTTGCAAGTATTATTCAAGAAATTTATTTCTTACGAAAAACAATAATAAACGGCGTGGCAGCGAAGGTTAAGAAAGTAGTTCGATACAGATTCTCATTTAAACCATAGATGTATTATAAACACTAGATGCCGTCTGTCTATGGCAAAGTCGTCCGAAAGTTGACGCCAAATATCCGTCAATTTGGTACAATGTTGTCATGGATACCATTGTCGTTTGCAGGCTTTAAATTTATCAGGCAGCTAGGTCTATATGTCTGCAGGGAAAACATTTCTTGACACACACTCAATGCGAACTGGCGTCACTTTCTGATACCTCAGACTCTATCTTGTGATTATAATATATCTATGATTTAAACCCATCCAGACAACATTTTCGTTAATACTGAACATTAATACTCTTCAGAAAATACAATTTATAGTTGTCTTTAGCATAATCTATAATAATCATCATCAAATTGCAACTTTTTAAGAGCTTGTATTCATACACAGGGCATTTAAATGCCTGCCCGACTTGTGGTCCCTTTTCCATGCTTCAATTAATATGCAAAATCTGGTCAAAATACGTGAATCACGCTGCTGGCAATCATCTGGCCAATACTAGAGAGCCATAGCAGTAGGCTGAAACACAGAACTACTTCTGACCCATATATGACCAATCAACACTAAAGTGCCTCTACAGCCTAAACTGTGATGCGACTTGTGGTCCCTTATCCCAGATTCGGTCACATATTAAGGCTACCTTTATTGTCATTCTTCAACAACATGTTTTAAGACGCTTAATAAAGGTATATGTTTCATATTACATAAATATTATACCGAAATCATGTGCATGGCGTGTGGATCGATATTTGACTTTTGCTTTCTTGACGGTCGAATGATCTGCAAGACAAAAGTTTTGTTGTCGGCTCGAAATCGTTGCATTGGTCTATAGGCTGCAAACACAGTGAAACAAACAGACACGAACAACAAAAAAGCAGAAAAAGCTTATACCAAAAGTTACGGATTATTATTTCAAAATCAGATATATTTACAAATAGCAATGACAATTGCTTTCTTCTGGAAATACAGCTCACAAACAATTCCGAAGAATCACGACCTGGTGTACGTCTTGAACGTCTTCTCTGTCTCTCCAGCTCAGTCGGAAGTCGGAACCCAACTGAACTAAGACAGCGTCATACATGTAGACCACGTGACTGTGGGCGGCTACTGCCTATAGGCAGCTAGGCTAATCGCAACCGGAGGTAAACGCGTGTGATTGGTCAAAATTTCAAAATCTTGAAGTGAAGCAAGACCTACTTTAAGACATGCCGTAAGTAAGTAATTCGTGCGCATATAATAGCAAAATGAAACATAATTAGACATGTATTAAATGCAAAAGCTCTCCATCAAATATATATCTCAGTAAATCATCCATATTTATTATTTAACATACCGCAATACAACATGGGACCTAGATTATAAAACATTAAGCAATAAAATCCAAATTTTCAAAAATAAAGCCATAATATTAATTTCTCTAACCCAGTAGTAGGCATACACAGTTACAAACATTCACACCCAACAGCATATATAGCAGAACAAGAGGCCACAAATGGAAATTGTTTAAACAAAGAGTGGGACTGAGAAAGAAAAAATTTTTAGCGCAAGAGTTGTGGACAAATGGAACAGTTTGGACGAAGTGGGAGTGACAGTTGAAACAGTAAACGGTTTCAAAGGTTATCTAGGAAAACTAGGTTATTGAATGTGAAGAGTACTACAGTGGTTTTCATACAAGCTTACTTGGCCTCCTGAACCACTTTAAATCATTATTATTATTATTATTATTATTATTATTATTATTATTATTATTATTATTATTATTATTT